>JBAJHX010000096.1:19414062-19437071 GCA_037176925.1 Amniataba percoides
ATCTATCTATCTATCTATCTATCTATCTATCTATCTATCTATCTATCTATCTATCTATCTATCTATCTATCTATGCAGGACTTTCTGTTTCCTTGGAGTCTTCAGCCCAACTACAGGTCACCTCCTGCGGTCACAGGCCGGCCTCTCTTCCCCCCTGTCAGACACTTATCATTCCACAGTCCGGTTACCACTTGCCCTGACAACAACTACCTGAACACAATGGACACAGGCAAAACCAACCACATGCCCCCCGTCAACCTGTCCACAGCACCAGCTCTGCCCTCTGCTGACGGACTGCAGAAAGTACAGCTGCCCGAGCCTCCCGCTGGCTTTGGATTTAAGCTCCACACAGCCTTCAAGGGCCCGGCAAGGTAACCGTTAAACAGTTTAATCTATCAAAGATAACTCTAAAGACTCACTGACTAATTGATTTTCTCTGCAGTCGAATTGATTATCAGAGGAACCTTCAGACGCTCTCAGAACAGCAACTCAGGTGAGTGAATGACCCCTGATCTCCTCTTGTGGCCTTTAAACCCAGAAGACACTGGCTGATGAACATTATTGAGTGATTCTACAAATCCTCTTATTGTGTAAAAACAACAACAACAAAACGCTGACATTGTATTTGACAGGCAACATGCAGCTGCTCAGCTTCGACAAAGACCCCAAACTGGCAACCCTGCAGCAGCCCAGCACCACTTTCCACGAGCACAGTACAGGAGGTCTGGCTCCAACATCACCCTGGATCATAGGTACATTTTGAACTTCCTTTATTAATACAACTTGATGAAAACATGTGTTGTGTGCCGTAAACAACAGACAGTGAGGTCTGATTTCTGCTCTGATGGTCTCTCGGCAGCGGGTGCTACAGCTGCTTCCATGTGGTGAAGCCCTACCAGGCCGGACACTACATCATACACCCGGAGTTTGTGTCTGAGTGCCTTCGTCAGGACTATTAGAGCACCGGCTTCCAAAGCGGGGACCGGGGGGCCTGCTGAGGTCCTCCAGGGGGCTCCAGGGGGCTCCCCTGCAAAATGAGGGACCATTAACTTGCCTATTGTTTAATTCTCTACTAATTAACCCAGTGGGACGAGGTGTGAGAATGAATAATGTCACTGTTGGCTGCGCTCTCACCACTATTATCTCCCTACATACAGCATGGACACTTTTACAATTCAGCACTAAATCAGAGGCAAAGATGCCCCCCCCAACACACACACACACACACACACACACACACACACCCGCCAAGGGTGCTTGCGGTGATCAAATCCACTGAGGCTCTGTGGCCCTAATGTGTGTCTGTCTGCGACGTTAAGATTTTTCTACTATCAGAGAGATAATTGTCTACATGTGATGTCGAAATCTTTTATTGTGTGTCTGGAGCTTTAAAACAGAAATACCAAATAATACAATGAAACTTTACTGAGGGGTGTTACAGGCTTATTCTGGTGATTATTGTAGGCATTTTCTTATCCCACTATATAAAAAACAAACTATACCACCAGTGCACTTAAGCTCAACATACTGCACAGCACAGATAGCAAAAAAAAACAAAAAACAAAACATTTTCTCTCACACATGTGCTTCTCACTATACAACCAGTGTGTTATGTGAATTAAAAAAAAAAAACTCCCACCCATCTACTGGACTACATTTCCCATGATGCAGCGGGCGCGGACGAAGCTGATACGCAACAACATGCCTTGATGCCTTCAGTGTTTTTCTGCGACTGTGGCAGGCGAGTTGTGGTCGGAGCTGCTGAGGGGGGCTGCGGCTGATCGGTAGGCAACAACTCTTTCTAAAGACGGGCTGAAAAGAAAACAGGACGAGCACAAAAGATCACATTATTACACTTTATTCTCACAGATTCCCTCTGAGTTTCCCTCCGTTAACTTTTCTTGCGCCACCCACCGCAGCGACAGATCGGACTGTACTGTGTGTGTGTGTGTGTGTGTGTGAGAGCAGCTGTGGGTACATTAGTGCAGACCACATGATGTGTTGTTTCATTATTAGCGTGTAAACTCGTGCGTGTTGGGTGTGTTGCACGCTTTTATTTCACGAAAACAGGCGCACTTAAAAAAAAAGATGAACTTTTTAAAAAGTTTGTCTCCAAAAAGTCACAGTGAAGATCGTCTCTGCAGATCATCTGCTGTGTGCGCGTAAATGTCCATGGTTTATCAGTCGAGCACAAACCTGTAATCAGTAAACTGCCACACACACGCACGCACGCACACACACACACACACACACACATGCACGCACGCACACACACACGCAGCGCGCTCTTGTACCTCACGCCTCTGCTCGGGCTGCATCAGCACATCTGTGTTTATTTTTCTGTCAGAGGAGATAGTGAATCGGCTGAAAGAGCAAATATGAACCGAACCTGATCGCACCACAAACAAAGAAAACGCTCCAGTTTGAAAAATGTTTTTTTTGTCTCCTCTGTCCGTGAGAAAAAAAAAAAGTTGGAGCTTTTTGTTGAGAAAAGCCTTTTTACTTATCTGCATTTATCACATGGCACTGTGAGGAACAGCAACAACTGTGATGATTTATATTTGTGTCTATGTTGAATACAACACAGGTGACTGCATGAGTGCTGAATATTTACTTGTGTATGTTGCAAACGAAAAACAACAACAACAAAAAATCAATACATTGTTTAAGTGAGTTCAAGCAAAAATATCCTGTCTCCAGCTTCTTCTCTGGTTCCAATATGTGTGTGGATGTTTTCTGTAGAGTTTCCACGATGAACTGATTAATCTACCGACAGAAAATAATTTTAGTCATTTTAGTTTCAGTCATTTTTCAAACATTAAAACTTCTCTCAAATAGATCACATTGAACTGACGGAAACAGACATTCTCCACACATTTCTATGTTTTATACACATTATTATAAATTAATAAATCATTAAAAAAATCACATTTTCAGCTATAATTTACCTTACTTAATAAATTCAATATATCTATGAGCTGTTGGACAATTTAGATCATTTTCTGGCATTTTTTAGATCAGTTGATTAATTTAGAAAACAATCAGATTGATCAATAATGAAAATAATTAGTTAGTTGCAGCATGATGTGATATGAGATATAAATTTGTACACTGTCATATATTCTTTGAAAAAAAAGAAAAGAGAAATACTTTTTTTGGTAGAATAAGTCTAATATACACTAAATCTCCTCTTGAGTTTCGGGGTCAATTTCCCTTCATGAGTCCAGCAGCCTGAGTGGATCTCCAAGGAAACAACAGTTAGTTCTGTGTTAATTAATGGCGGGCTCATGTTATCACTCCTGTTGTTGGGGGAGATCTATACTAAGGGTGGTTGAACACAGAATTAGTCAATTAGATTGCTAATTAATCGCAAGCATTTTTTATTATCGACCCTTGCTGCCATGGCAGACCAGCAGGGTCAATTGCAGTTAGGACTAGTCAGCAACAGGAAGTCTGGAGATGTCTGAACTCCCCTCTGCCGGCTGTGCTCCGTAATCTAATCTGTTCTGACTATCTGAAGCCACGATCACTAACATCTACCTATTAATTACCCGATGGAGTTTTTCTTGTGTTGCTGCAGGGAGGGACAGTTGGTTCTTTGTTGGGTTTGTGACCAGCCTTGTCAAAATGTTTTTGGGTAGAAAGAACCAGGGTACGTCCAGTTTCGATTCGTCTGCACAAAGTACAAAGCACAAAGTTTAGTATTCTTTCCTCTCCTTTCCCCGGCACTGGCAAGGCTCTAAGGCCAAAATCCCCTTTTCTTCTTTTCTACTTCCTTACATACAAATTAGTCTTCTTTCAATCGAACTCATATGTTAGAATCACTGCTGGGAACATCCACTTTATCCTCTTATGGGTAATTGGCAGTAGATTTGTTTTGTTAAATCTCAGACACATCTTTAAAGTTTACATCCTGACAGCGTAATACCTCTAAGTGCTGCCAAATCACTTTGTGCAGCAATGCAGATCGTGTAAGACAATGCTAGAAATGTAATGGAGGCTTTGAACTGACAAGGAAACAAGACAGACTGAGGAGCAGGTTGACGTCTCCTCTGCTGAACTGGCTCGGGCTGTTTTTTTTCCTGGATGTCTCTGATCGGAATGTCATCTTAAAACCAATACCTGTTCGCTAACCACAACTGGTGGCCAACAGGAGATTGTACTGTAAAAAGGCTGCAGAAGACAGGCAGTAAACATCTTATTTTGAACACATTTCTCCCATGTACCACTGTTGACAAGACAAGAGCAAATGTTGCATGACACTGTAGATGCTGACTTTTCAAAGTCTGTTATCTCTGTCTCATGACAAGGAGGCCGACAGACACGACGGCGTGGCCAGAGAGCAGCGAGCGAGGGAAACATTTCTATGGTCTTTTGAACAGCTATCGGATCATCTCACCGGACAGCACAAGTCATGTACCAAGTTGTACCGGGAGGAGCTGGGGGGACAATTACCGACGTTATCCCCAAGCAGAAGCACAGCAGGGACACTCGACCGGTGGTTGGAGCCGGAGTGATCGGCCTGGTGCTGCTGATTGCGGCCGTGACTGCGTGGTGTTATTACATAGCCTCTCTACGCAAAGCCGAGCTGCTTAAGACCCAGCTGCTGGATCTGAATAAAGATGGCTACATTATTCGCAACCAGGGAGGGTCGATTGTTTTCAGAATGGATTTCAGGTCAGTATTTGTCAGTCAGCAGCCTTTTGAAAAGAGATTTTAGTCTAATGATGCATATTTTAGATACATGTAAAATGTAAACGTATGCAAGTTGCAGAAGTTATTTAATTATTACAACTGAAATGGGAGGTGTGTGTTGAGAAAGATTGCTTGAAAATGTAATTATGTTTAAACCTTGGCAGGTCAGGCACGCTGGATTTGGATTCATGCTCCAAAGAAGGAGAGATGCTGAGCTGTGAACGCACCACTGATAGAAAACTGAACTTCTTCATCGAGACAGTGCGGCCCAAGGACACAGTACAATGCTACCGCGTGCGCTGGGAGGAGCTGGTTCCTGACATACCTGTTGAGCATGCCATGACGTACAAGTTCGCTCACTGGTATGGCGGTGCAGTGTCAGCAATTCAGCACTGGCCTATTTCTCTTTCCGGTCAACAGGCTCCCAAACCCTTTGTTACCAGTGACATCTACTCAAACCGCAACGAATTTGGAGGAATTTTAGAGAGTTACTGGCTTTCATCCAACGCTACAGCCATCAAGATAAACAACTCCGTGCCCTTCCACCTGGGCTGGAACGACACTGAGAAGACTATGTACTTCCAGGCAAGGTACAATGACAGTCCCTTCAAGCCAAACCCGGGAGAGGCACCGTGTGCTGAGCTTAGCTACAGAGTGTGTGTGGGCCTGGACGTGACGTCTATACACAAGTACATGGTCCGCAGATACTTCAACAAACCAAACAAAGTGCCCGCCAAAGCCATGTTTCGCCATCCTATATGGTCGACCTGGGCGCTACATAAGACTGACATCGACCAAGAGAAACTCTTGGCGTATGCGGCCAACATTCGCAAGTACAACTTTAACTGCAGCCACCTGGAACTAGATGACCGCTACACCAGCCGCTACGGAGAGTTCGAGTTCGACCTGACAAAGTTCCCCAATGCCTCGGACATGTTCCAGAAGCTGAAATCTGATGGATTTCTGTTGTCACTCTGGATTCACCCTTTTGTTAACTATGACTCTGAAAACTTTCACGCTTGTGTAGAGAGGGGACTGTTTGTCCGGGAGCCTACGGGCCGGCTCCCGGCCTTGGTGCGCTGGTGGAATGGCATTGGCGGCATTTTGGACTTCACGAATCCAGAGGCCCGCGATTGGTTTTCCTCCCAGCTACGTTCCCTGCGCACCAGGTACGGTGTGTCATCTTTTAAATTTGACGCAGGGGAGACCAACTATTTACCATGGAAATTTAGTACCAGAACTCCCATTCGGGACCCGAGCTTTTTCACTAGACGTTACACGGAAATGGCTATTCCCTACAATGATAGAGCTGAGCTGCGCAGTGGCTACCAGTCCCAGAACATATCCTGCTTCTTCAGACCGATTGACAGAGACTCTGTGTGGGGCTACGAGCTGGGTCTCAAATCTCTCATCCCCACAGTGCTCACCATCAGCATTCTCGGCTATCAGTTCATTCTCCCTGACATGATCGGAGGCAATGCCTATCTAAACCGAACGGATGGAAATCGAGTTTTACCCGATCGAGAACTCTATATCCGCTGGCTGGAGCTGTCGGCCTTCATGCCCTCCATGCAGTTTTCTATTCCGCCGTGGGAATACGGCAACGAGGTGGTTGAAATTGCTCGGAAATACACAGCCCTCCACGAGAGTATTGTGGCGCCTCGGGTCCTGGAGCTGGCTGGTGAGGTGCTGGACACCGGGGACCCAATCATACGACCCCTGTGGTGGATCGCCACAGGTGATGAGACGGCCTATAAAATCGACTCGCAGTTCCTGATTGGGGATGACCTCATGGTAGCCCCAGTTTTAGAGCCAGGAAAGCAAGAGCGCGACATCTATCTCCCCGCCGGCCGCTGGAGAAGCTACAAGGGGGAGAGGTTTGATATTAAGGAGCCACTGCACCTCACAGACTATCCTGTAGATCTGGATGAGATAGCTTACTTTGTTTGGGTGTAGCAAGATTGTAAAGCTGCAAAAATTTGATCCGGTCTGCTTGTAAGACAAGCTTCACCTATTTAGCTTTCATGTCTGACAGGAGGGATCGTATGAAAAGGTTACTTGTTTTGGGAAAGCTTTTATGCAACAGAATATGAGCTTTTTTTAAAAGAATTAAAAATTTTAACTCCACACTATATCGCATGGGCTTCACCCAGAAATGCTTAAAACCTCTTTTTATTTCATAATTTCTAATGACTAATGAATGCATTATATTTTTTGTTGCTTAATGGAAACATAGTAGTGTCCACTATAACTATAAGTGACAATTTGGGGTTAATGATAAATGTTAAAACCATAATAGAAGAGTCTTAATCACTCAATAATGTTTGTTAGACAGCAGCAAAACCTCCGAGTCTATTAAAATGAAGTCTGAATTCATTCAGATTTTCTTATATACAGGGAAAAATGTTTATTAAATCTTCCAAAAGTCTCATTTCAAAGGTCATTTAAGTTATATATGAAACATTTGTCAAAAAGGGAATATGCAAACTGTGAACTGAAGGCATGATTTGCCATGGTGTGCCATACAACTGTTAAATTAACCAAATAGCTTGTGTCATGGGAGGGCAACTGAAGGGGACGTCATTACTGTCATTAGACCGATAGTAATAAAACCTTCTGTATTGATAGGAAGTTCCTAGTTTGTCTGATATCCTACTTCCCTTTGACACTAATGAGTCCTCTCTTCTCGTGCTCCGAGATACTTTTCAGGAAGTCAGGTTTTATGCTTCACTTACCAGGATGAATGCTTGAAGTTTAATCGTTACAAACTGCATGCGCTCTCATTTATGTACCACAGTGTCATGTAACTACTCTTCGTCCAGAAGAAGCTGCCTTTTATTGGGCCCTAAATATTTTATGCTCCTCCTCAGGTAACAGCTTTGTCTGTTGTGTGTTTTGAAGTGTCTGGTAATTGTCTTTATTGTGCTTTGCCAACTCAGAAGGCAACTAAGCAACAAGCAATACTAAAACATGTAGTTACACTGACACATCCAAAAATAATGAGTATCTTCTTTTGAACACTTTCTGATGTTTGTAACTCTGAAACACAATAACCTAAATGATAATGCTGTTTGTAACTTTGTACCTACCAAATATTTAAATGCATCTATAGATGCATTTAAATATTTGATTAAATGCTACAGTTTATTTTGCCACCTTGTGTTTTGTTATGTGAATATTTTGTGCCATGTGTTGATAATTAACGCCACGCACTGTGTGATTTGTTGTTATGCCATACTTTTATTATTGTTATATATTGTATATTACATCATAAAGATATTGCTGATATATTTATGATGTAATATTATTTTAGGTAAACCCTCACTTCAGTGAAACAATATTGTGTCAATGTGAAGTAACAATAAGGAAACGTCCACATTCTTATGGTGCAATTTTCTCATTTGGTAACATTTCTTGACTTTTTTTATTTGAATTCTCTCTACCTGACCCTGTGTGTGCTTTGACATGTACCCTCCACGCTCACCACGGAGGGTTTTCTTTGCGCCTTTTGACATGTCTTCATCATAACAACACTCACTATTTATAGAAGTTCTCACTCAGCATCTGGGCCAGGCCAACCTCTGAGGCTATTTCTGCCTCAGACTTTATGACAAGACTGAGAGGCTCCGTCTCGGACTGAATGTTTCTTTGCTTTCGGCACCTTTGACCCAGTGTGTGCTGTTTGCCTTAGAGTTATTGCAGCCAAACACTGGCAACGTACGCATGTGACCAGAGGGCAGCACTAATTTCAGCAAGGATGCATATGTGATGTCATAATTTATGAGTGCATTAAAAGAAATCAAGTTTGACTTTGGCTGTCTGTGAGGATTTTTGTTATTATGATTTTTCTTTAAACACACAATCATATTTGTTTTGAAAGTATGTTACATGGTATGTTTGCCATGTGTTTGACAACCTCTGTAAGATGACTGATTGTAAATCCTGAAAGAAACCTCCAAGAGCGATCAATATGTGCCTGATTTATTACACACACCTACAAGTAGAAAAGACACATGGACATGAAATGCAGGTCAGTAAACTGACCGTGCAACCAGTGAGCCAATAACAACCTGTAACCTCTCATGAGTCTGCAATACATGAAAACTAATGTGCCTATCAATTCAATATTGATAGAGACACCCTTGAGGGACTTTTCAAACTTTTGCCGCCCAGCTCATCACTGGGCAATAATGACAAGGTGATGAAACAATTGTGCAGGTTATTTGGAGGCTGTGTTCCGATCAATAAATCATCTGCTGGTTCATGATGTGAGGCCAGAGAGCAAGTGATATAAAAGTGTACGACCAGACACCAAGAATATAACAGATCAACTTACTACAGTGGGAGATGATGGCGACAACATTTAGTAGAATTACAGCATTAAGCGTGATTGTTCTTTGTGAGTTCAAACAGCTTTGGCTGCATCACTTCTTACAGCTGCAGTCGATCTTTCATATGTTTGGGGAATTTATTCCATTTCACAGCAGCGGGATATGCTTCAGAACTACTTCACTTTATTTGCCAATGCCTCATCTTTCTTTCAGAATTGATCTGGACTTGCAGCCTGTGCGGGGGAGGACATACATCCATTGATTAGCTGTCTGTGTGTTGCAGGGATCAATATTATTTGTCAGTTTGCTTTCTGAAACCATATTGTTTGGTTCTGCCCATCTTTTCATGGACAGGACAGATCATTTATGTAGGGGCTTTAGGGTGAACTTGGAGATTTCCAGGAGGAGTGCTGAAAATGAGAAGATTATAAAAAAGGATCATATAGAGCTATATTTCTTATATTTGCACGCTGTGTGAAAATTCATGCTTTTTTTCATTGTTTCATTGAAAAATTAAAGCCATATTTAGCTGTTTTTAGTAGCAGTGTGAAAGACATTAACTGATGTTTAAAATGCAGGTAAAACATATTAAAAGCTGACCCATTTTTATTTATTAACTTATTACTTATTATTTATTATAGCACCTTCTTGAAACTGAAACACATAAAAATCTGGTTGCTTTGGCCATGTGGTGCTGCAGATGTCCAGAAGGGTGCAGTGTAGTTTCATTGATAAATTCCCTCTTTGCCATGTCAGTGGACCATGGTCCAGATGTTATGTGCGTACACGCGACACACACACACGAGGCAGGACACAAAACTGGCAGAGCACTTCTCCTTTCCTTCCCCACCTGTGAGCCCACCTGTGTGTCCATCTGCAGAGGAGAGACGCCAGTTGTTCTGGTTAGAAGCCAGTGTGTCTCAAGTACCTTCCCATATCCTCCTTCCATGAGCCTGTCTGCTGTCTGTTCTCCACAGTAAGGCATATATATTATACAGAGAGAGAGAGAAGTGCTGCTCTGGGCAACATATTAAAGATAGATGCATCTTTTGCAATTGA
The DNA here is from genome assembly GCA_037176925.1 of Amniataba percoides. Taxonomy (NCBI): domain Eukaryota; kingdom Metazoa; phylum Chordata; class Actinopteri; order Centrarchiformes; family Terapontidae; genus Amniataba; species Amniataba percoides. The sequence goes on from JBAJHX010000096.1 coordinate 19,424,148, forward strand.
CGACTTACTTTTCTAATCAGAGCTATGGTCAATGTCCTCGGCTGTTTGACATGTCTGACAGTAAATAATGACCATGATCAAAGATTAGAGTGAAACACTGTTGTGGTGTATGTGTTTGTGGCACACAGTGCCAAAGATCTGACATCGCATTATGTCAATTTATGGTGTAACTTAAACAGCTAAATTCAGCAAGACTTGAATAAATACTGCTGTAAATAAGCTGATTAACAAAAATATTTATTGATTAAATGACCCCCCCCCCCCCTTTTTTAAACATTAACATGATTACTGAAATCATTGTCAAAGAACCTTAAAACAGCTGAATCCCTCCTTGTATTGCCGTTGTACCACAATTATAAACCAAAATGAACAAGAGACAAACAATGATGAATAAGTTTCAGTTTTATTAAAAAAGCCCTCCAGCTTCTAGGAGCAAAGTGTGGAATGAGCGTTTATTGTGGAGGACCACAGGGGAAATAAAACCCCATGGCCGTCTCTCGTGTGAAGTGAGAATCTTTGTCCTTAACCCAAGATTTTCACTCCGTAACTAGAATGACCTCGCATCTGGTGCTGCCACGGCTTGTCTGACAGAAATATGTCTGTCCTCGCTAGGTAACAAATGAACCCAACACCCCAGAGACTGGTCTCGCATCTGTTTATCTTTTTCACCTGTCGGTTCGCTGCACTGCATCAGGCTTACACTCCTCTGCTGCCTTTGTGGATTTCAGAGCATGCCTCTGGCATTACAGGGACAGAGATAGTCGGCGTTGGCTAGAAGCACCATTTTTTAACTTTATGACTGGGCATGGTAGTGTAGTGTAGTTTGTAAGTCCACTATATTGTGCTTTTGTATAACTTTACACCCACTGTATGTGTATATCCCAATTTTAAAACCTCTTTTTTTTCCAATGTTGACACTTGATATTCTCATCTTTGTTGGTACTTTTTTATTGGCCTTTGTTTATGATTTTTATATCTGGTATTTTCCATATGTAGAGAGCTTAGACAATTTGTCAATTACCAGATCAGTGGAGAGATAACTGAGTAATTTTAAGATTTTAATGTCTCAGTGACTAAATGTGAAGATTTGCTGCTTTTGTTTTTCTTTTCTTTTCCGGTGGTCAGACTAAACGTTTAGCTTTAGAAGACTTATTTTTATTTTACTATTTCCTGTCATTTATTAACTAAATTAATAATTAATTGAGTCAATAACTGGCAAATGATGATAATATAGTAAGACTCAGGAAAAATGTTGACAGATATGCAGACACATTTAAATAGTAAAATTAAAGACTTGGGTGAGGACAACAGGCAGGGCACTTCCTTTGAGCTTTGGTGGAGGTAAGAGGTTGGACGAAATGTCAGGCACTGAGGAACAGATGCATAATTGAAACATTGCGTTGCCGCTGCGGCCGTGCACAAGGTTCTTTGATTGATACCGTTTTAGAACACTCCTGTCCCCTCGTGCTCATGGGGCTTACCTGGGGAGAAACCAGGGGAGGGGGAAAGGTGCTTAGGTGGCTCATCTGGGTTTTGGAGGAAAATTGGTGCCATCCATCAAACACTGCATTTAACAAACGCTAACGCAGGCCCGGCCAACAAAGGATTCGTATATAAGGCAGCGAACCGGGAAACATGTGAGGTGCAGGGACTGCTGAGGGTCTATCAATCAACCAGTCAGCTCCTTTATTTAACAAGCGAGGGCCACGGACCCCGAGGGCCACACTCCATATTCTGGCTGGTTGGGCTCGCAGTCCTCTCCTGTAAAAGGAAGAAAAAAGGGGAAGAGAGGGATGAAGGGAGGAAGGAAAGAGGGGCACGAAGGGATTGGGATTGGGGGGGTGATGGAGGTGCAGAAGGGTTTGGCCTGTGTCCCCTGGCGTGCCGGTGCGCTTCATCTTCTCAGTGCAAGGGCCTGGAACTGCTGCTTGATGGGATTTTCAGCCCTGTGGCCTCCGCTGTCCCAGCATCCATCTGGAGGGCTGCCGTGTGCACAGCGGAGAGCCAGCCACTCAGCAACACAGCCATAAAGAACAACCCGTAGGCCAGCCAATGCCACTGATCTGAGGCTCGCAGCTCTGTTCAGTGGACAGGCCAACACTCAGTGGCACACATTCCTGTCAGGGACACAGGCTGATCCCTAAGCTACTGTGTGCTCAGTGGAACAGAAGACACGCTCTGTGAGGCAGCCCACATCCAACCACTGACTCCTTCAAAGCTTAGAAAATTGGAATGGAACAAGGACTTCACTATTCAGCATCCTTAATGGTGTGGAGAGGACTATCTCCCCTCTCTCGTTTGCTCTGTCGCCGTGTGTGTCACAGCGACGGAATATGCGCTTATCCTTACTTTTTTTTTGCACCGCGTGGCCTTTGTTTTCAAGATTTTACAGTCTGCCCATGATCTGAAAGGGGTGGGAAGCAGAAGTCATAGAGCTGCAAATGCATCCGCGGTGGTCACACAGGTTCCTGATTTGAATAAGCCCGTTTGAGGCCCGGCCGCGATAAAACCTTGCCTGAAAACAGTGTTTCCTTTGCATGTTCAATAGGACGCCGAGTCCATTTTTTACGGAGAAGTTCAATTTAATACCACAACGCACAGCATCCAGAACAATAATATCAGCGATATATAATTGAAAATCAAGACCAAATATGCAAAGACAATCATTACTGCCTCTCATTATTGGATCCAATTTATGTATGCCCCAGGGGAGAGAGTAGCAAATAATGGATTGGTGCTGCAGAGAGCCGAGATACTGTGCGCGCCGTATTGGTGGCGAACGTGCACGAGATCCTGGCTGATATAACTGATACGAGCGTGGAAAGTTTGGATTGAAAATGTTTTTGTTTCTCCTCAGGGCTACGCGGCATCATTAGCATATTTTTTCTCTCCTGACGACTGTAAATTCAGTGAATGTAGCCCTGTGGTGGGTAAGGTGGGCAGACGGCAGACTGTATAAATAAACAGAGTCTGTCTGAGGGCAGCACCGTGGCCCCCACCTGCCCACCATCAATCAATATTACAGCGGCCACTGGCAGCCCAATCGCCCTTTTATAGGTCTGTGAAATGATCAAACATCTGCTCATAACCATGCTTCATATATAGACGGATCATACATACAATACCAAATTCTGCATGATATCATGGAGCACAACAGAATGTAAAAACAACAACAGAGTACACTCACTCAAAAGAGGCAGATTGGGGCAGATGAGTAGCCTTGAGGCAGATTTCATCAATAACACAATCATCTGCGTTTTTTTTAAGGCTCATCAAATACTAATAATAAAATAATAAACCAAAATGGATGACACATGAAGCCATTCGTCACCTTGTTGTTTCCATGATAATCACATGCAGCCTTGTCTCGGCGCGCTCAAACGACTCGGGTGAGAAAACCCAACTCGGCGTCAACTCTTTCCTTGTTTACTCTTAAAAAGTCAGTTGTTGGTGGAAGCTCAGCGAACATGATAAAAGTTGAGGCCAGTAACTAGTTTGGCAGCTGTAGTAGACAAAGGTTGCGGGGGCCTGGTCCATGGAGAGGGGGAATGAATCCAACTGGTCCAAGGTTAATGGTGGCTTGGAACAAAATGGATTCAGTGCCAGGGGCGTGCTGACAGGTGATTTGACATGAGTGAAGGTGGGCCATCAATCTCCCGTTGGCCCCTCTGACCCTCCCCCGCCCAGTCGTAGCAGCTAGGGGGCGCCAGGTGTCATGGTGCCCTGACCTGTACAGGTCTCCAGATAGCCCACCTGCTGTCTGCCTAAAGCTCCCCCTACGGCTAGAAGAGACTCCCATCACTTCACACTCGGCTGGCATAATGAAACTGTGATTGGAAGATAGTGAACTGTGACAGGCAGTAGTAGACTCAAAGTCTTCTAGCCAAATTCAAACCTCTCGCTCCAGGTTTCCTTTTACAGCCCGCTTTTCTCTTGAATCGGTCTGACAATTTAATGGTGCAAAAATGATAATCTGCCAGCCTGTCTTTAATATGCTTTCACACTCTCTGTGGCCATTGTCTCGTGTATGGCGGATTTTGTGCGCGGTGAAATATCAGGTAAAAGTAGGCAGAGGCAAAAACTACTTTGTGCGGCGCGAGCGTCACATTGTGCATGTGTGTACACGCTCCCCGCCCCGTGCGTGCTCCCCGGGGAGGCTCGGCTTCACGTTTAAACCTGACATAAATTCCCTGTCACAAATCCCTGGGGCAGCCAGGCTTGTAGGCACAAAAGCAAATATTTCCGTTCCTGATCATAGCCAATCCCTTTTAACATCCCCACCCACTGACCACCCTCCTCCCCACCCCACCCTCCTCTGAACCTACCCTAGCACCGCAAGCCAGCCATTTGTCACAAAGTAATTATAGAATTATCGATTGGCAAGCAATTAACACCTTTCTTCTCTTTTTCCATCCTCCTCCTTGCCCCACCCAACACCCCCACTCGCCCCCACCCCGTTTTAATTTGAACTCGGAGAGAGAAAGAATAAGAGAGGTGGAGGGGGGGGGGGGAGCCGTGGGAGTAACACATTTAATCCTGCTGGCATTTCCTAGTTCTCCTCAAATTAATAGGGCGACAGGGACAAAACGGCTTTTCTCTTTCTTCCTCTGTTTCCTCTGTTATTTCTGCCCTTGTCTTGCCTGCTGATCTATCTTTAACAGACAGCGAGCTGCTTAGAGTACAGCCAAACACTCTATCCCTGCTGGGATGAATGAATACACCATTAAACCTCATTTCAAAAAGAACACCTTGCATGCTTCATAACAACCGCGTAGCCTCCCGATATGATAGCTGTAACAATGCTGTTGAGCCCTCTGAGGGAAAAAGATCCAACCAGCACGGGCTATTCGTTATTCTCTTTTTATATTTGGCAGCCTTTGCTTTTACCTCTTCCTCCTGTCCTGTTTTCCAGCTGCCACTGATAATAGTGGTCCAGATGGACGTGCGGGGGAACAGTGCTAGAACCTCCGGCTGGCAGGTGTCTGAGTCGGGATGGATGTCATGGAACATCACCTTCGTAACATATGGACAGGGACAGGGGAGTTGATTCCCCTTCTGGCAAGTTTGATAACACATCTTCTCTCTGTGTTTATCAATCTCTGCCTCCCTGCATCTCTCACTCCTGACTTTCATATTCTGCTTGTCGTGTCCACTAAAAGGGATTTAATATCATTCAGTTTTTAAAAAAAATACTTTACTGCTTATTTTTAATACGTGGATATTTTGTCGCATCTGAGGCTGAGCATAATATGTATTCTTAAACTATGGATCAGACCCAAAGTGGGTCACGGCTCTACTTTTAGTGTCGTCCCACAAAGTAAAAGTACCAATAAATATTAATGAGTCTGTATCCTAGGATGAGAGACAAAATTTCTAATTTGGGTTCTGCACTGAAAAAGAACCCCTGAGTTACAGGATTTAATTTTCCTCTGCTTTCTCAAGTAGGGGAGGGGTGAGGGGGGGGGGTGGTAAAGCTGCCTCTAAATTGCAATTCGTGTCATCACACCAGCGTTGTATTGTTTTGTTTTTTCCCTGTGGGGAGCAGATGAGATGGAGCTACTGTTATCACCAATCACATCAAAATTACTCATGTTGATAAAAAAAAATTATAGTAACAATGCTAATTTTCTCACCAACAAGGCAACAGAATGGACTATTTAAGGAATGTATTTTCTTTTAGCAAAGAGCTAAATTATGCATATATGATCAGAGTGTTTTTAGTTTAGATTTATAAGAACTACAATGAACACATGAAAGTTTGCACAATTACAGAAAAGCACCAGATGCAATATCCTAATGGCCTGTGTACTGGTACTCCTTTGCACATTAACACAAACACTAAAAACGATTTGCAAATGATTTCGCTCAAGTCCCCCCCGTCCCCCCCACAAATGCTGTTAACCTAATGTGAGTGGCATTCATTTGACAGCAATTTAGGAACAATTTGAAGCCATTGAGGGACCTTTCTCTTTCATGCTGTAGTGTTGATCAATAATTCCCCTCAGGATGTTATTCAAACACACATACAGCAATATTCCTTCCTGAAAAACACTGTGATATTGACCCGTTTCTCCTGCCCTGCAGCCCTTCTTATTTTCTCAAAGAAAGGGTAACCCAGGAGACAGACATTGTTGTGGCCCTCTGCTCTGTGCAGGTTTTCAGGCTTTTACGGCTCAAACACTGCGGCGCTCTGTCACTATTTCTTCAAGGCTGTCTTACGTCTCTGAATTACATTGTGCACGGCTGATATTTCGGAGAGGTTTTTTTTCAGAGAGGTCGTCCTTCCATTTGTTTTGTTTTTAAATGAAGTGCATTAGAGGCTTTTGGGAACTCCTGGAGTCACCTTTAAGGTAATCATTGTTTTAAAGAAATTTACACACACACACACACACACACACACACACACACCTCTCTTTCTCTCTCTCTCTCTCTCTCACTGTAATATATACATATAAAATACATGTAACAGATATATGTAACAATACAGACAATGTCCTCGTATTCCTTATGTTGAGGATCACTGCTGAAAGTAACAAAAATGTTTAGTTAATACAGCATCTCATCCACAGTAATGAAATCTATACTGGCGGTAATGGTGTGACACTGTATTAATATTTTCATGGAAATTGAACAATTGGAAAAAATGGGTGCATGAAAAGTGAGCACTCTCAGTGACAAACCCACAGATAATATCAACTGATGCTGCAGCTCCCCTCAGCTCTGTGGGGCTTTTTTTTTGTTTTAGCATCTACTCTTATTTTGGTTTTATGGCACTTACTTTTTTTTAAATTCACTCATCAGCCTCATTTTCAGCAGCAGCAGGCAGCTGTTTTCATCAAACCCCCACCAAAACCAAAACTCCCAACCTACCGAGCACTGAATCTCACACGTTCAAAGTTAGAGACTAGCTGGTGAACTTGGTGGAGCATATAGCAGCTAAAGAGCCAGATATTCCCCTCAGGAGATGGTGGAGAGCTAAACTAAACTAAAACCAGAGTGAATATTGTACTTTCAGTCATCAACAAAACCCCAAATTAAATGTTAATGTCACTACGACATTTGCCATATCATATTCATCAGGTGTTTATCTGCCCATGTTGAGTTCATAGCTCGCTGCGCTGCCCCCTGAGTGGAAAAAACATCAATTACTGCAGGTATAAAGCTACATTAAGCAATTTTGAGTGCTACAAATACACAGAAAAACTCCCAACATGAAGGTGATGAAACAGGCCTTTTTCACAGCAGACACTTTAACCTACTGTTTTAACTGTTAAAGTGTAAAGTAAGTGTAATATTAACTCACCTTTTCACTGATCCACCAACTATCCTGACTAAATGTCAAAGACAAGCACTCACCCCCTTTTTCTTGCATTTCTTTAACGAAAATTTAATGCAGAATAAAAACACAAGAACATTTTTGTAAGTACTCGTCCTTGTTCTTTATAGAAATTCCACTTTCTTCAGTTACTTGCTGGCTGCCCTTTGGAGATCAGTGGGAAGTGTACAAATGGCTCATGTGAGCTTGCAGGCTGTGATGAACAGATCAATACCAAAAGTATTGATCCTGTAATACCTGTGTCATTTAGCAAACTATTGATTTTCAAAAGCGTGGGATCAATATAACAAATATAAAAAAAATGCAGCCCCCCTCCTCTGTTTGGCACAAAAACACGGATCCCATTTCGTTTTCCATTTACTGCTAAATTGTTACAGAATCACATAATTGCAACCACCTATGGTCAAAGAAGAGATTAGCTGTTTTAGGTGCATTTTTTAGCGACCCATGATGCCCTTCTTTACCAAATTGCCTTTCACTCACTGAATCAACACAGCTCTCAGCCCTCGGTGGTTTGGGAATACGAAAATATTGTAAGAACATATTAGAATTCCTCTGGAAACTGAGCGCAGAGAAAAACAAAGGAGGAAAGCCCCAGTTATCCAGGCCCACTTCACCAAGGCAGTGCCTCATCAATGGCATCTGAAAACTCTGCACTTCATTCACACTGCGATGTTACATGTCAGCTGTTGAGGTTACACGATAACTGTTGGCTCACACGGTCGTCATGTGAGAGCAGTTGGAGTCGGTGTTGCTTTCTGCTTGGTGGTGCAAGGTTTGAGATACACCTAATTTATCAAGTGGATGGTGGGAGTCAAACACGAGGTATTGGTATTTCATGACTCCCCTCTTTTTTTTTTTTTTTTTTCTCAGGGAGACAGCACGGTCTAGGAATGCCTGTTTGTTGTTTGACATGTCCTCTGTTGTAAGATTGATGCTATCATTCACTCTTGATGTGTTTTGTGAAAGCTACTACCTTGCTGGTTCTTTTTTTTTTTCCTCTACCCATATCCACATAATGAACTGGCTTAAAGCTCCTGCCTTGTATCTTTATTAATGAAAAGTATCAACATCATCAATATTGGCGAGACCTGCATTGGCAGTATCTGATATTGGATTTAATCCAAAATTTCTTTGTTTGTCCATTGGTACAGCAGATTTGTGCAGACTGGCACTGGTTTGAGCTCCGTTGTTCCAGTGTACCGACACAACGGCAGAAACCACTACTGATTCTCAGCAGCTTTTTTTTGCATTAGAGTGAGTCATTTGAGTCCTTGCAAATGTTAAAAATATTTCACTATCCAACTGTGATGTAAGTGTTTTACTCTTTCAAACCTTACAATAAAACCAGTCCAGTTATGACATGCAATGTGCTGTGAGACTGTGCCTCATGTGAAAGAGGGAAACACTCCTTTGACTGAATGAAAATGAGATGATTAAGCATTAAAACACATCCAGGCTGATAGGGTCTGCTATGACCTTTACTTATGGTGGCTACTGTTAGCAAACACAGCTAATTTTCATTTGTGGCTGTTGATCAGCAAATGTTACATACTCTGGCTTTCGCACCACTGCAGGCGGACGACCTCTCTATTAGACAGTGACGAAGCTCTAACCAAAAACAGTTCAGCAGCAATTAGCTGAATTGTGAGGGTTAAGCATCAATGGCGATCGGTCTGTCATTGTACTGCGTGGGCTTTGTATAATGACTTGTTGATTTGTTTTACATAATGAACAATGGGAGACTACTGTATTAGCAGAGTGACCAGACAGGTGGGTTAAAATATCATTCATCCTCTTCGTTTGAGTATAATGATTTAATGAGCTGGTGTCTCATGAATTTGTTTAACGAGGATAAGAACAGACTGGTGGAGCAACAGGTTGGCGCTCAGTCTGCGCTGTGCGACACACTGGATGGAAAATAGAGATGTGGGAATGTTGGGTGGACAGAGGGCTCGCTGGCAGACAGAGCGAAGGACCACAGCGCTGGTCTTGTTCCCAGTCGGGCCAGGACCTGTGAGCACAAGGTGGACACCCCTCATCAGCCCCCGTCCCCAACCCTACACTCGCCTTCCAGGCTCTCATTTTCCACATGATTAGCTTGCCACCTGTCCTCCGGCTGGCCCTTGCCCTCCGGGGCGTCTGCGTCACAGCACCATTTAGCACTGGCAAGATTTTCATTGAGACATGCTTCATCGCTGTGGACCTGATGGGAAGGCCTAAAAAAATTATGCACGAATGAATGTTTTGACACTTTTTTGGAAAGGTAAGTAATTAAAAATGAGGTTATAAAAAGTCAAATATGTTTAAATAAAATTGATGTAATAACTGATCAATTTTCCATCCCGGGGACCTCTTTATTATCTCCTAAAAAAAGATCATGATTCTTTGGGTTTATAGATTTACAAGTTAAGCAGCAGCAGTGTTTGAGCAGATATCAGCCAACCTCAAAGAAAAAAAACTCCACACCACAGTGAAGAGACCTTAGACTCGGAGTTACTTCAGTTTTTGACGTCAGCCATGTCAGTGTAGTTCTTTTATGAATCAGCGGAAGGCACTGTTTACTACAGAATACCTGCTCGCTCTACAGCTCCACGGCCGAGCTGACTGCTGAACAGTGACAGCTCTTAATGCTTCTGCTCAGGTGGCTGAAACCTGAATAGATTCCTCCTTTGGTTAGATCACAGTATCACCACAGCATTAACACCTAAAGACATTAATATCTGAAAATGTTAAGTAGGTGACCCTCGTTTCTATAAATCGAAACCTTCAAAATTGCTTATCTCATCAAATCAATTTGCTTTATTTGAGATGTGTCATCAATTCATCCTGCTGCTCATTTCAAAACCTTTCAGAGCGTCACAGTGTGACGTGTGGTTGAGTCCAGGTTATGCTAAAAGTGTGTTTCTTGTGCAAACTGTCAGAGGCCGATTCTATTCCTCTCCTCTGAATACATTTTCCACCTGTTTGAACCTGTTGTGTGATGCATGGTGGCACTGCACGACACACCGTGTTATCCCTTGGTAATTCAGCCCGCTGGTAATACATTTATGCTCCGTCAGAGCAAAGGATTGGCCCTGACCCATGCTGGCCTCGCCTGTGATGTTGGTGGCTTTAGACAGCAGGGACAAAGAGAGGGTTACTAAAGAGGGATGGAGGTCACGGTGCGAAAAGAGAAACCTCCTCCACTTAAAATTATGACAAGCCAGTGCTTTAATAAATCGCGGGTGTCCGTGCTCTTTTTCAGGCCTACAAGATCACAGCCGCAAAAATTTCATTACCACACTTTGGGCTAACACAGTGATCTTCATGAATTTTTGAAGAGCTTATTTGTAGTATCTGTCTTGTAAAAAACAAAACAAAAAAAACAGCGGCACCCAACGTTTCATATCATTAGCATAATATGAAGTTTAACAAATTGGGGAATCTTTGAAAGGATGCTGTCACCGATGTGTCGCGTGAGAAGCATTAAAGCGCGTTTATGTGCGCCCTCGACTGACGATGCAGCCGGTCGCGACGACAGCGCGAGTGACAGAAACCGCGGAAGTTTTTTGTTTAAACGACTTTAAGGTCTTCTTATTCCGCCTGCGGTTCTCATGTGTTTTGCCAATTAGAGTCTCCACGACACATATTCTCACATCAGACCGTTCGACGCAGATCCAGCCGTAATTGAAGACAGGTGAGGGGGTTTAGCAGCGGGGGAGAAGGGGAGGAAGAAAGAGGAGGGCGTCAGACAGAGTAAAGTTTTTCAAGTCTTTGTCCCTCCTCAATTTGCATGCCTAATGAAGCTGAGCAGGAGTTAATAGCGGGTGTAATGACTTCTGACTGGCTGGGCTGTGGGCTGCTGGGACAGGAATGGCTCCGAATGGCTAACTGTGGAGTAAGGTGGGCAGAGGCAGGTAGGGAAACACTCTGTGGGTGACAGAGCGGAGGAAGCTGGACTTCTCGAGAAAACTCAGAGGAACTTCACTCACTCAACACGTCACGTGTGTGTTGATGCTCGTATGTTTTTTTTTTTGGCAAACACTGCGATGGCATCGTTTATGTCGTGAGTGTAAGTGAGCAGGAGATTATTACAGGAAGGAAAGTAAGTTCAATTTACGTAGCAACTTCCTAGATTAGATTTCGCAAAGCGTTTCACCGCGCAGTAAGTGACAAAAGTGCCTGACGTAAAAGAGACATGACAGGGTTGCAAAGAAAAAAAAGTGAAATATGCATAAAAACTCACCCAATAAGCTGTCCTGTCAAAGCAGGTGAACTATGAGCTATGATGATTCAGAAGTTGAGTTTTGCCTTTTAAAGAGGAGCTTGTGATGTTAATATAAATGATTTTAACAGTAATACACATTTTGTGTGTGGAAAGAAAGATCAGCTGAATTCCTTAGGAGTTTTCCTTATGCTGAATTCCTGAGACTGTAGTACGAAAAACAGGGCATTAAACTGTAACCAATGTGTGAAATCATAAATATCTGTGTTACTCCTAAGCATATTGATAACGAACAAAAAGATTTATTCTCTCACCTTCTCAGCACCAATAACTGTGTGCTCTATATATGGTTTAACATGTCCATAGAGAGATTAACAAGATATTTAGCGTCTATGAGCAGTAAGATTAACTGTAACGAACAGCAGGCTCCCAGATATGTACTGACACTTCCAGACAGACGCATCAGAAAGCCTGAAGAGCTGCAAACTGCACTGCAACACAGGTACCCACACAAAAACTCTCTCAAAGGGCAATAAAGGTTCCTCTAGTGATTGCTAAAGCTCCAGCACACGCCCTGTCTGTCCAGTGGAAAAACAGAGTCTGACAGTAGTGTCTCATGGCTGGTTAGCTCTGACCACCAGCTCCACGTCGCTATCAGCGCCGGACGAAAATGGGCAATGGATTCCTTTCTGTGGAAACTTTCGTGAGTTCGGCTTTCCGCGGGTTTGGACCGGTGCTCGCTGCCTCCAGGAGAAAACCATATGCTTCCACTCTAAAGTCCAAGCATATGGCTAATTCCATATGTTGACAAAATGAAAGCCACTATAATGGAAACGTTACAGTACAACTTTGACTATTGTTACAAACTCAGTCGAGCAATTTATCAGCTTTATGTGGCCTGGAGTGCAAAATTTTGAGAGGATAATGAGGTATATTGTTTTATATCCACGTGCATCAGTGTGCCCTGACAGTCGTGCATCTACTCGCAAAACATGAACTTTTCTACACATTCATAGAGGGTAAACCACGTCAGCACCAGATTTGTATGTTCTGACAAAATCTGAGGTCGTATATATCAGTGAAGTTCATGTAAATGTAAAAAAGTCATTTTGTAATGTAGATGCACTTTTCTGATTTTTTTTTTTCTGAAAAATCTTTTTTCATTGCTTTTAAATGATAGCATTTATGGATTACGCCATCATTTTTATTGTGAACCTCCCTTTATTAATATTTATATATGACATATATATTTTTTCCTACTTTTATTTTGTTTTAATAGAACAGTGAGTCATTTCATGGTCAATTGATAAGTTAAAGGGAAAGAAACAACATAAAGTGTGTTAGTAAGGTGTTTGGCCAACCTAGTGAATGTTAAAACCCC
>JBAJHX010000096.1:19437171-19457314 GCA_037176925.1 Amniataba percoides
TGATAAGTTAAAGGGAAAGAAACAACATAAAGTGTGTTAGTAAGGTGTTTGGCCAACCTAGTGAATGTTAAAACCCCCATCATACGATTCACATGATTTTCATACTTACCGTTCAATAACCCCGTGTGTTACTGTGGAGGCATCTGCATTTATTATGTTTCTTCACTCATTCATGCTTTAATTTATCACTCTTCAGAACTGTTGTTGAGTAGTTGCTCGCTGATTGAATGTATAAACATTTTCACTTTACCAGATAGCTCTTATAGCCTGATGTTTATTTCTCCACACTGTGTGGAGGGCGCTGTTTCAACTAAAGATGACTTGACAAATGAATGTGGCAGGCACTAGATGGAAAAACAGACATTTCTTCTCGATGAGATTGTTGCAGTAGGTAAAAAAAAAAGAAGTCGTGGCAAGAGTTCAAATACTTTCGCTTTTTCATCTCCAGTTCTAACAAGTATGTAATATGTGTCCTTATGGAAGAAACCCAGAATTTCCAATAGTAACAAATGTTGTTTGGAGACAAAATAGAGGGAAATAAAAACTTTGAAAATAGAGTCAAATCTGGCAGAGCAGACAGCAAATATTTCCACAGCTGCCTGAATCTCTTTTCTTCTTTTGCATCTTCAAGCTGATGTGTTTTCCTGCTTTTTTGGCGCATCTCACAGAGAATTCAGGTTGGCACTGTCACCCACACTGGCCACGGTGTGCCAACACTTCTGCTGGCCGTAGGACACACATACACACACGCGCGCGCACCCATATACACACTCGGTCCTGATGGCCACAGATGTAGCGGTGACCAGCCCATCTCCACCAGGTGTTGCTTTATAGCTGTGTCACTTTGAGCCTGACTCCATCTGCCACACTCAGCAGGCGAAAAAAAACAAAAACAAACTGCTTTTCACAGCGTGTGCACATGCACAAATACACAGAGACATTGATGCACTCACAGTAGATTATGTGCATTCTGTGGTGTCATTTTTTTTTTCATCATATCACAACACGCGGGCTTTCATACAAACACAGAAATCGATCAGTCTGGTTAGTGTGTCACTCAATGATTTTTTTTCACATGGATGCAGTAGAATTTAAAGGATTAAATGTTTTTTTCTGCACTATTAAAGGTCAAAAACGATCCTCAGCTGTTTGATCCCATATCATTCTTTATTGGTGGTTGATCTATTTGGACCACAAACCATTCTCGGTTAACCAGCTACGCATCCATCTGTCACTTTTACGAAGCGCCAGGTGCAAGAAAGAAACACTGATCTTAAATGAAATTTTAGGTCACGTAACTTCACACTTCACACATTTCATTAAAAAGGCGGCTCTTCACAGACAAGCTTCGTCTTTGTTTACATAATTTATGTTTTCCAGATTCAAGATACCACTGGGTCTCTGAGGCATTAGGATAGCATTGCTTGTTTTATAATCATAATTGTATAATCATAATTAATCACGCTCTCCAGTATCACAGTAATGTTGTTTACTTGCAGAACCAAAACTGTGATCTGAGTCACATGCATCCTATCCTAATAGCATTGTTTAGGCTCAGCGATCCGTCATCCCACCAACAGGTAATACGATAGTGGAGGAAACAGGCAGCGCAATTAGATTTGTGTTGAACAGTGGGGCGTGTTTTTCTCCACCGCATGCTTGAATTTTTAATAACGCTTCTATTTTGGAAAACACCTGCCAGTGTTCCAGAGTCTGAGAAAGAGCAAAAGGTCGACCCCTAAAAGTGATCAAGAGATGGAGATGCTCATCACTGGCTCATGCATATTTATACTTTATTTAATTATATGTAATGAGAGGGTGTATTTGATCTGCACTGTGCTCTTAATCAAGAGCTGGGGATGATTTTCCAGTCTACCAAAGGCAGACATCTTCCAAGCGCTTATGGTAATTTGATATTTGAGATGCAGACTCGGGGCTTATGCGGGACTAACTGCTCAGATTCCTTCCTAACCTTATAAATGGATAGATAGATAGATACTTTATTCATTTCCAAGAGAAATCCACATATAACAAAGCTCCAACTATTTGCCATTTTTTTGCATTATGTTTCTGTGTGTATATTTGTATGAGAAGTATCTTGTATGGTCTGTTGAGAACAAAAAAAGAAAAAAAAAGAAAAAGAATTGGTGCATGAAATTGTGCACAATCAGGGTTTGTGATGTTTTAATTAAAAGTTTAATGACCACAGCCTCTAGCTTTCTGAGAATTGGCTGAAAAAAACGCACCAAAAAAAAAAAAAAAAAAGAGAAAAATCCAGGGTGTTGTACCATTGGTTGAATTTTGTTTACAGAGACAGCAGAAAAGCTGACATGAAATTTCCACAGGCAAACTGCAAGGCAAAGCAAATGTCTACTGGAACAGGAACAAAGAGAAGCAATTTAGTCAAACAGTTTCCATTTATTTAGTGAAACAGCTTGACATCAGCGATGAATTGGCACCAAATCCAGTACAGATGATGAATCCTAATGACTTTGGTGATCTTCTGACCTTTCATTGTCTATATTTCACTGCCATAATCAAGTTAAAAGGTCTGCCCAATACCCAATAGGTTTATGACTGAATACCTGCAGAACTAATGACATTCCCATCAGCTGCATTTTGTCTTTAGCGCTGATTAGTGAACGTTAGCGGGCTGTTGAGAGTTGAGAGTGAACCTGGTAAATATTAACATCTAAACTTTGTGTCAGCATTGCCACTGTAAGCATGTTAGCAATAAACTGAAAGCACCAGTGTGTCCAAATACAACCTCCCAAAACTGACTGATTGCTAAAAGGCACTTATAATAAAAAATTAGATAATCCTGCAGTAACTACTCTATAGAAGGACATGTAGTAAATGTATGTCAATGTGTAATGGTATCAGTATCACAACATCAACAACCACACTAGTTGCTTGTTTCTTTCCACGCTGAAGTAGGAACCCTGCATCAGTTCACTTTAAGAACATATTCCTGAGACCGAATTCACACGATCACTGACTGCCTGTAAGAATCAACAGCATGCACACTGACCAGCCATATACTGGATTTTGACCGAGTCTTATTTAATTAAACAGATGAGAGGGAGCCGAAATGTTCTGAAAATCAATCTGCAGATGCTGTTGCTACACTATATGATAGCTGAATTATTATTAGGAGTTCAAGCCAGAGGGTTGATTTTGTGCTGTTTTTGTTTTCTTCAGGAATTATTGTGCAAATTTCCTTGAGGTGATAAATGGTAAAGACACAAGTGTTTGCCCATTGATTGGAAGATGTGTATAAGTGCTGCCCGATGAACATGACCCCAGCTGGTCTGACGAGGTCAAAACTGAGAAATTTAAAAAGTCATCACTCTTACGCTGTTAAACCAGAGTAACACAACACTAGGTACAGACTCACTCTACAGATTTGCTTTAAGAACCACTTAAGTCTGCCTGGCTATGTTCAGAATTGTCTGAAAAACACATTTTTCTTTATCTCTTCGACTATGTGTTCGATTGCTACCAAAACCTTTGTGGATTATTATTGGACCAAGCTTATAAAAATCATACAAAGGTAGTTGATATCTTGTTTACTCTCAGTCTTTCTACCGATGCAAGAATGGTTGGGGGGATGTCACATAACCGCATATAACATACATGTTCAGAACGAAATAGATTACAGATCTCATAACAGTGGTGAATGTTGATGTAAGTGTTTTACTCACAGTGGTGAGTCACATGGCCTTCAAAGTCATTGTCGCAGTTACAGAGCAGAGCAGGATGAAGTCTGTAAGCTCCTTATTTCCACTGTTTATTCGGCTTAGTGAGAAAACATTACACAGACAAAATGCTGCCATCTATAGCTCATGCTGTAATTGCTACAGATATATCCACCGAACATGTTTAAGATAGAGCATTACTCTGTTTCTCCCCAAGGCATGGACTCAAGTCACATAACTTGAACTAAAGTAGGATTTCGCACCCCAGAGAATATAAAATTATGTTTCCATTTCCCTTCATTAGCCTGTCTCGCCAGCAATCACACTAGTTGGTAACTAAGAGAGTAGAAACAGCGTGCTTGGCCCCATTTTATGGATGTTTTTTTATACCTTTGTCCCACCAGAAGCATTATATGTACCCTTGATGTTTGTAACTAACTGTAACTAGGGCGGACCTGACGAAGGAAACTTCAAACTTTCACTGGTCATCTTTCAAGGTCACATGAGGCAGGTCTCTGATACTCAAAGTGTATCCTGGTTAAACACACCTAAACCTAAAGCAAAAGAAGACATGACACGTAGTGAGATAGTGAAATAAAAAGTAGTTTGTAGTCTGTGTTCTGATTTGGCTCTGTCTCGATGGTCAGTCAGACACGCAATCATCAGATTCAATTGACTGTTTAATTCACCTGCAGCCACTGCCCGTGTTTTGATATTTATCTATGTGTGTTTTTTTTTAAATTGCCCAGGCTTAAATTGACTGAAAACAAAGGGAGATGATTGCTTTCGTCCGTGTCATGGGTGCCTTCCTCTGTGTGATTAGGATCAGTTTGAGTTTCCATTGTTGTTTCTCAGCCTTTTATTTACAATTTTTCCTGACCACTGGACATTCTTAAGTTCTTACCCTTGTTGTCATGTAAGAAACACCTCCACCTTCCCATTTTTTTTTTTAATGTTTTGCCCCACTGTTTCCGCATCCAAAATATGCAGTAGTCAGTTTTCTCATTTCTTGAAAAGTGGATATTATGGAAAAAAGTTTTTAACCTGACCGCAGCATCATATTTATTCCAGACAAGCTGCCGTTGCTCTTTCTGTAAATATAAACTGCATCACCCTCTGTGCCTCTGAGGATTATCCTAGTGGGCACCAGGTGTTTAGGACGGTGAGTATAAAAGCTTTCATTAGCTGGGTAAAGCCGGGATGACTATTGTTTTGAACAAAGATAGAAAGTAATAAAAAATCAATATCAAAACATGCTGATTATTGCTTTACTTGATGGTTCATCTGGCATTTGAGCTGCTTGGCACATCAGAAAAAGAGGACGGACATGTGCTTTTCCCATCTGTGGTAGCCGGCTCCTCTTTCCTCCACTCTTTTATCTCATACCTGCTCCCACTGTTAGAAGTGTTCCTTAATCTAGCCTTGCTTGCAACCTGTCTCTGTCTCTTTCTTCCCCGGCATCTGTCCACGTGTCCGTCTGCCAGCCCTACCTCCCGCTCTCTCTCTACCCCCCCGTCCTCCGTCATGAGGAGATGAATGGTGCTCTGTCACTCGCCAGGCTCTTCAGAGGGCCGGTGCTCCGTATGAGGAAAGTGCCAGTCATTAACGGGAGGGGGAGGAGGGAGAGAGGCAGGATGAAAAATGAGTTCATTTACGGGCAAGTCCTGTGAGCCGCGTAACGTCAGCAGCAGCAGCAACCCCCCTTCACCTTCTCCTCCCTTCTTCCTCCCATCACTTTCTGTAGGTGCCCAGTGGGGGTGTGGAGGACGGAAGAGGAGGGGGGAGAAGTTACTCAGCAGATTTTCGAGCCCTGTAAAAAAAAAGGTGGCCGCCGCCTGTGAGAAGAAGCAGACACAAGATTAAGGGCGGTTAGTTGGAGTGGGAAGAGTCCAAGCGCAGAGGAAACGAGGGGAAGCATTAGCAGGTGGGGGATTAGACGGAGGCTCATTATTCAGACTGGAAGGGCCAGGATGAATTTTAGCCAAAGATTAACGCCTCTGGTCACAGCTAAGTTCTGTGTAAAGTCTAAAATGGTGGGTCAAACTGCCGTAAGTGGAGGTGCAGTTGCTCTCGCCTGGGACAGTAACAATCATGTTACAGAGTGAAATAATGCAGTTTAGCATGTCAAATAAAACATACATGCATGGCTGCAATTGATATTTATTACACTGTAGAGGTACTATAAGTGGTGCAACACATGTTTGAAAGGCCTTTGCTTTCTCAGTATTGTCGTATATATGACAATCAAATCGCTGTACTGACACCAAATACACCATAGAGACGACATTATTAAATGGGTTTGAATCAGCTGTAAAAGGTAAACAATAAGATCTTAGGTTTTGAGCTCTGTGACAGTGATTCACTGCTCACTCAGGCCTCAAGTTTCCAGAAAGATCCTCGATATGTTAAAAGAGAATGTCCACCCTGTAAAGCATGAAAAAGTTGGCAGAAAATTTGAATTTCTTGAAACTAGAGTGT
This sequence comes from Amniataba percoides, assembly GCA_037176925.1. NCBI lineage: Eukaryota > Metazoa > Chordata > Actinopteri > Centrarchiformes > Terapontidae > Amniataba > Amniataba percoides. Next base: position 19,443,348 of record JBAJHX010000096.1, read on the forward strand.
TTATTGAACCTTCTGAAAAAAATTAAAAAATTGCATATGTGATTTTTTCATTTGGTCATTTGTTGTTGTTTTCTTTATGTTGTCCATTTTTATTTATTTTTTGCTTTTTTTGTATTTTCTGGCATTTATGTGCATCAGCTTTTTCAGGGAAAGAAATCACACAGAAAATATAGTGTTAGGGTTTGCATTTTGCTTTGTGTTTCTTGTGCCTTGTCTCCCTGTCTTGTGTTCCTGCCCTGTTCAGTTTTATTTTCTCTTGCCCTGCCTGCTGTATTTCCTTGTGTGTTGTGTTCTGTGCTGTCATTCCCTGAGCCCGGTGTTTAGTTTCTGATCTCCTTTTCGTTGTTCATGTTTTCCAGTTTGTTCACTTCCTGTTTTATTTTGAATCCCCTTCTCTCCTCACATGTCTGTGACTTTACTTCCTGTCCTTGTGTGTTTCCCTCTTGATTAACCTGCTCTGCCCCAATTAGTTTCACCTGTTAGTCTCCTCACCTGTTTCCACTCCCCTGTCCCTCACTATGTGTATATATACCGGTCTGTTTCCTTTGTTCTCGGTTGCGTTGTCCGTCTTACGTTGCTTGTCTGTGTATTCCTAGTCTGCGTTATTCTGTCTGTGTAGTACAATTCTGTGTTTTTTTACCAGTTAGCCCCTGTGTTTCTACTCGTCCTGTGCTTCTGCCTGCCTGGTTCCTGTCCGTCTTGTTTCTGCCCATGTGTACCTGATCCCCGTGTTTCCGGAATAAAGAGTCTTTCAATCTACTCTACCTCGTTTGCATCCTGGGTCCAAACCTTACTCCGCCCTGCACCACAGCCTTAACATGTAGAGGTATGAGCTCTCATGCATCAAGGAACATCTCTGGGCATTAAAGGGTTAAATCAAGCAACAATATACGTCTTGTGCATTATTTTACCGTGATCATGTAAACCAATATCCTATAATAACATGATTTCCCAAATATATACAAATCGAAGAGAAATGGCTTTCATATAACATTCTCAATTAAATATTGTCCTGTTATATGTCACAATAAACACTTTTCTGCAAAATTCATGCTACAAAATATGACAGCTGTTGACTTCAGCAGTGTTTTTATAGTCAACTGAATGGCCTTCACAGTGCAGTCTATTTTACAGTTTACAGGGCTGGCTTACATCAGTGAAGCATCCACATCACCATATGCCACTGGCAAATTACACAGAAGATTGGTAGAAAACTTTCAAAAACAAATTTGCAATGGGAAAATTACTTTAGCCCCTTTGGTTACACTATGCTCACTGCGGGTTAAATCAATCATTATTAGTGATATCTATATTTTAACCCTAAACCCAACCTGCCTGAACCATGGCAATGATGTTGACCTCTAATTCATGGAGACATACTAAATTAAATATCTAATAAAAGTCTACCTGCACATCTAAGGCTTAAGAAGGCAGCTTGGACCAAGTGAAAAAGCATAGATTTTGGAGTCTGACTCATTGCGATTAGCCTACAGATGCCGATCACCCACCGAAGAATGTTTACAATAAATCTGTGATTGAGAGCTTGTAGAAATCCAGATTGTCCTCATATTTACCCCATAACTTGTAATTTGGTTATTTCCAACAGGGAACTGAAGGCAGCATGTGTTCATTTGTTAGGGTGACTCTTTCACAATTTATGCCAGGCAGAAGCAGTCTGTCACTGTCAGCTCAGCGTATGAAAGGCAGGTCTCGCCTTCGCGGGCTCCTCGTAAACTTGCGACTTCCGAAGTCATAATTATGACTGGCCGTGTATCCGAGTGCTTAAGGTCGACATAAACAAGGAAGATGGACGCAGATGTTTTGCTGTTGTGGAGCTCTGAATTTTCAGATATCTTACCTGACGTCAACTTATCAGGTAAGATACGTACAGCAGCAGAACCGCATTAGTGTGATTTTACTCTTTTGCTGTTTAAAGTCATTAAGAAGGAGGGCAGAGTTGAGTGGAAATAAATGCCCGACACCGTCTCAACTGAAGGCAGAGTAACAGCCTGCGGTTTTATGATCACCAACTCTGCAGCCCAGGTAGCATGAAAAATTTCATTGATGTAATTACAAGTGATGCTAGTGCTGATGCGATCATGTGCATGACTCTTATAAATATATTTACCCGCATGCTGTAAACACATATAGAACGCAGTAAAGTTGAAGCTGGTCGGGGAGAAATAACTTCTTGAGTCTGCTGCTTGATGCTTTATGATACTGTATGTTTGGAAGAGCACCATAGTTGAGCGAATTACCTTTGCTAACATCTGCAATATTAGTTTAGATTATATTATAAAGTGCTCAAACAAACCATCTCCAACCCCAAAAAAAAGCTTGACCTGAATATGTAGAAAGATGAAAAGACAGGGCATCATGACAATCAGTAGGGTTCATCCTCAGGGGACCATGAATGTCTGAAAAATGTAATAGTGATCCATCAAATAGTTATAGAGATAGTTCAGTCTTGATCAGAATGGTGGACCAGCGACACACGTTCCTATCCTCTGTGCCAGGCCTGCTAACTACCTCTAACACCAATAACCAATAAAATAGCTAAAAAGTTACAATTTAGCTCACATTTCATAGACAGACCAGCCTGATACGTTCACCTTGCAAACTGTGCTTTTGGTTGACTTGCAGCATAAGAAAACAAACAGGAAAAAAACCCACCGGGTGTTTACCAGCTGTACTGGCACTGAACTGTAGCTGACCCTCTGCTCTGAACCACCTGGAAGGAAAGAGCATAAACAGAATTTCTCAGTTGGGATCTATAAAGTGTCACATCATTATTTTTTGCAGAAGTTCTGGTCTTTACTGCATATTCCCTTTCTGAGCGCTGTTGCACCGGTTATTGGCAAGAGCAGCCCATAACACTATATTTAAATCAAATCAGCAGTTTTTTTTACACTAATATTTCTTTCAATTTAAAAGTCGTATAATCTTCTAAAGTACGAATGTAAATTATGATCTGACTTCATAGTTCCTCTTGGACAGCGGACACACATGCATGGTACTTCTGGATCACTTCAACACATCAAGCTGACTTTCCCTCAGCTTTTGAAGCCGGCCAAATTCACATCGATACCACTCACCCACAAAATCAGAAGCTAATGTTGATCCATATCAAATGAAGGACCTATAATAGCTCGCTGTTTGATTACAAGCATAATAAAGATTTGATGCGCTTTCTCGTTGGGTGCTGTAGACAGTGAAGAAATAGGCAAAAAGAGATAAATGGAGAGAGACTTATTACACACAGAGAAATGAAGAGCCTTTTCAGTGAAGCCGCTGAGGTGAGAACACATTGCAGGTGTGTTGTGCTTTGTGTGTGGTGGTGTTCCTCCGTAATTTAATTTCATACATCATAAATGCCACTTTGACACTTAGTCAGGCGTGTGGCGACATGAAAGCGGAGGCCATAAATTAAATCAAAGCCATTTCCTCTTTTCTCTCTGTCCAACTTCTTCCTGATTTACTCTGCTTGGCTGGAGAAGGCCGAGGTGTTGGAGCGTTGATTAATGTTTCCCTTTGAGTGTTGAGCACAGTCGTGGTAGTTTGTATTAGTTAGAGCTCGCACATATGCCTGCGTGTGGTCAGACGCGCTGACAGACGGAGACGGAGACAGAAAGAAAAAAAAAAAAGAAAGGAAATAAAGAAAAAAGAAGATCCAGCCTTGATCCCCCGGCTTAAAACTGCATTTCCAAAAAACCTCTCTGTGTCAAACTAGCCCGGTACAAGCCTGAATAATGTACCTTTCTCGAAAATTCAGTTTCATTCCCATGTCTCGCTACATCAAATGTAAATCCAATACAAAGTTTGGAACACCGGGACTTGTGGGAGCTGGGAGCACAATGTCTCTTTCTCTGCATCTCCTTTCATCAGCGTCATGCTGCTGCGATACACAAGCTACTGCACTTCAATAGGCTACACTACTGTGAATGATTGCGAATGCTTCATGTTGCTTGACTAATAGCACTAAGCTTTTTGACAATGGTCTTAAGTGCATCATAGATCTTCAGTTTATCACCCCTGTGTTCACACCGAATTTTTGCCACTCACAAGCCAATACTCCTCCTCTGCAGGAACAGCGAACCTGTGTTTATGAGTGAATTTCCCCCCAGGGCTCTGCCATTAGGTGCTGCTGATTTCCTCCAGCACTGTTTAATTTCAGGCTCCAATTGGAAGCACACATTAAAAGTTAATGGGTAAGGTGGCTATCGATTTTAAGATAAATAACACACATAACAATACAGGCCAGCTTTTGATTTTCATTTACCTTTTCATTACTTCATACCCCTCTCTCTGTGTTTATGGCAGCCTCTCTCATCAGAGGGTTAGTCTGCCTGGCTTTTTCCTTGCAAATGTTCTCTTTCTTTCTCCTTTGGTTTCCATCTCTCTCACAAAGATCGCAGCTCATCCTACATCTTCACAATTTTACAGTTCTCTCTCTCTCTCCCTCTCCCTCTCTCTCTCTCTCTATTCTTTCTTTGCTTATTCCACTGGTGTATCAGCGAGATAGACCTGTGAGGAAAAGAATCTGCCCCAGAGCACTGAAGCCACATGTGCGTTTGTGGCCGGTGCAGCTGCGCCTCGGCTCGCGCTGCTGGCTGCTCCCTGCCTGTACCCACTGGTCTGTCAGGCAGCGAGGCAGGGGAAACGGTGGGATAAATGATTATTTATGATCTGCCACCTCCCATCCTCTCAGCTATCCCCAGGCCCCATTTATTACTGCTGCAGGCTGCCACTGTGCGGGAGAAAACATGCACACGCACACACACACAGATGCTAAATACAGTAGCAGGGATATTGTGCTCGAGCAAACAAACGCACACAAACACACGCTGTCTTTTTTTATTTCACGTTTAAAGCAACATATCTCAGACACAGCTTGCTATCGTGTCATTTGCGCCATCACACACAACGGAAGTGGATACTCAACTCGTCAAAGTTTCCTCCAGCAGCGAGCCGTTTCTCTGGGAGGCAAAGACGTCGGCTCAGTTCGCTGCTGGGAAACTCAGACGTTACTCCTCTCACGTTCCCCGTTTTGCATCAAGTGGCACATGGCTGACGAGTCTCTGTGGTATTTGTCTCTCTCTCCATGCATCATGTTTTTCATTGTGCCAAACTTCAAGCAGCTGGACCTAATAAATCCTGGGAAAACCCAGAGAGCTCAAGGTAGCTTAAATAATTGATCAGACTGAGCATGCAGCCTGGCAGCCAGCTTGCCTAATATACAAGGAAATCACAATAAGATAGAGAACACTATCCGTCCGTGTTTGCTTGTGTGTTTGTGCAGAAGTTTGTGTTTATTCTTTGTGAGGCTTTAAAAATCAATAGCGTAGGTGGATTTTTGTAATACAAATTTCAAAGCAACACGCACGCATGAAAGCACATCCAAACACATACAAAGTAATGCAGCCGCGCTCTTTCTGTCTGCCTTACAAACACACACACACGAACTCTGTACAATGATCCCCCCGCTCCCTCTCTCTCTTTACAGAAAACGAGAGAGTGAAAGCAGAGGCAGTCCCTGAGAGGAGCTTTGACGCGTCAGTGTATTAGGCCGTGAGACCTGCAGAACACAGGCTATTTCATGTTTTAAAAGCTCCGTGTGACGTCTTGTCTATAAAGAAGAGAGTTAGGGCGTGCTTTAAATGGAATATACATCACATACATCAAGAACTTGTTAAGAGAATGTATATATAAGTCCCAGGGCTAAAGTGATATGTTACAGCAGGTCCATTTAGCTGAAAATACATTGTTGCACGGTGGACACTGTAATTGTCCACTGGGCATTGGAGACCACAGTGTGTTGAGCCTATATGTGGAACCCTAACATGATAACTCACATTAACTGTCCACAGCAGACCATTTAACAGGGGGAGGGAGGAGGGCAGGCACGTGGGGGGGGGGGAGTCTTGGAGCGTGGTGTGTACAGATGATGAATCAATATATTGGATGATAATATATGAAGGTGAGGAGATGTGCGCAAAATGACGCTCCATTAGGGGGCCATCAGCGGGGTCTTTTCCCAGGGAGGAGAAATTAGGCAGCATTCGTCAAGGTCTGCTGATGGATGGGCGCTCCATACGTAACCCCGACTCACCTACTGCCTCTTTATTGCCCCGCAGAGTAAACCTCCTCAGGTGTTAAAAAAGTTCATTTGAACTTGCGTGGTGTGATGGAAAAAATGAGTGGACCATTTTTTTTTCCAGTGAAATGGTATTACAACATCTCCTCCTCCTTTAGAGGCTGGTCACACGAGAAAGTGGCTCATTTTTGTGAAATAGGTGTTGACCACCCTCATAGTCCTGTTCAGTATCCCTGGGAATTACTTACAGATCTGATTACTTTGTTTCTCGCTATTCACATCCAACTCCGCTGTTCAAGCCGGAGCATGAAGTTGCAGTGCATGAAGACGTGGCCTTTGTGTGGCAGTTTTAACTAGGAGGATAAGGAGGTCGTGGTGGTGACTGACTTTTTTAGACATGTATGTGCTAACTTTCTCACCACAGTCACAGTTTAAGTAACCTTAAACGTACTTTAATCCTCATATGATGGAAAGTGACTATTCTAAAAGTGCCGACACTGGATAAAAAGAGATATTAGTTAACATAACATAGTTAACATAGCATAATACAGAGTTTAATTCAATATCAACACTTTTGTCTGGTGATAAATAATTATTAACCTGCAACAGCAAATACTTTTTGAAAACAAAAACTGAGTCTGTACAATTTGTTGTTTCCCAAAATAGAACAAAAGCATAATTAAACTTTTTTACTGTAAAAAAAAAAAGTTTATCTGTATATCTGGGTTAAAGATCACAGTCTGAGTTAATGTTAAAAAAAAGCAAAACCACTTCAAAGTCTTTAATCGTAATACATTTTTTGCATAAAAACCTGATTTGGAAACAATTAAGTAATATATAGATGCAATTTCTAGGGGACATGACTTGTTAGGAAATGGTTGCTAGCCAGTTGATAATACAGTTAATTCAACTGAAAGCACTCGCACCATCCACTTTCATCGCACGACTGACAAACAAATGAGCGATAGTTGAGGAGTGCTTTATTATCCAGCAGGGCAAAAGTGGATGGTGCGACACACCTGATACGTTTATATCTCGTCCCTTTCCCCAAAGTTAAGCACTTTCAAAACGCTACGCAGTTGGTCAATAGGTATGAATTTATTTGTCACCAAAGTTGAACTGTGCAAGACTGCTCCTCGCAAATGTCCTTCTTCAACGACTCCACTGATTGCGGCGGTGAGCCGATTCTGATGTTAAATCGGCTGTTATAAATACTGGTGTGACAGGGCTCTCCGGCCTTCACGCAGTTGTACAGCTGATGTTTCCTCAGTCAAAGCGTCGCTATGAGAAAGCCCACATAATTGCCCACTTGCGATATGCCTCCGAACTTAACCACTCTCCCCCCTCCTGTTGAGAACACCTGGCAGTGAGTGATACAGTGAAGCAATAGGCTGCAGGAGAAAAGCCTCATTGTCACCTTTTCTTGTTTATATCCTCTTTCCCACCAGGGCGACCCATCAATAATTACACGCAAACTCCCTCTGGCTTAAAATCTTTCTCGCTCCCTCCTTCCGTTCTCACTTTCCGTCTCTCCTTTGATTTTCTCTCCTCTGCATGTCAACACAGTCAGGTCCCTTGGCACCGACAGAGCTATCCGCTGTCGCATCCTCCCTCCCTCTGCCCTGTCCCATTACAATGACAATAACAGATAAGAATATTTATTATGTTGGCTCACCACTCCCCGTTCCTCCAAACATCTCTCAGGGGAGCGGCTCCTCACTATCACCCTCAAAAGCCTCATTCAGTTAACAGAAAAAAAAAAAACACATCCACTCCTGGCCTTGATGCTTTCCTTTATCAGTCCAATGAAAGGAGAGCCAGAGCATGAAGGCGTCTCATCTCCTCTGCTCCTTTTCTTCTCTCTCAACTCTCCCTCCCCACTTTTAATTTTCATCTCTCTTTTCCTACTCATTTCAGAAAAAGGGGAAGGAAAAAGGAGGAGGGAGGGAGAGTGAGCAAATGAGAGTGGGACGCTGGCTTGTGATAACTGCCATGCAGAATGGACATCTCCCTTGTTTATTGGCTTTTGAAATTCAATCCATTGTCTGGGACGGGAAGTGATAAAGGGAGTGGAAATACAGACGCTCTTATCATGCCAGCTCAGTGAAAGGAACTTTTTTTCCCTCCTCCAGATGCCTCCGTTTGTTGTGGGGTACGTTTGTTGTGCGCGCATCGCCACATCCGAATAATGGTTTCTGAAAAATGCATTCATTCAGCTGATTATTTGGACCCGGCTATGCCACTTACTATTGTGCCGCATCGTTGTGTGTAGTCATCACATTTAGTGGAGGCACACAATTGAGAGTGGTCACACTTGTCTCATAGGCTTTTCCCTGGACGTGTCATATTTAAAGGTTGAAAATGCTCTTGTTCCAAAGACTATGTCGAACAGTCTGTGTGTGTTTTGTGGCCACTTTGTTGACCACGCTGACCTTTCAGCGGCTTTATAGGCTTGGATTAAACATCTCAAGTCTGCGGTCACCTCGGTCGACTTTTATTCTGAGCTGCGCCAATCAAAAGACACATTTTGATCAGGTCGGTTGAAGAGCAAACCTAAACCCAAAAGAACTAAACTACATGCGAGTTCTTACTTCTAAAAGCACAAAAGTGAAATTAACAAACTATCATCTGGTGTGAAATATGACAAGTATGTGCAATAACACTCATTTAGAGGTGAAAAGTCACCACAAAGCCCCATCAAGGCCGTAGTCAGTTCAAATTATTACGCTGGAATTAATGTGTCACAAAGAGGCGGCTGCTGCCTGAATGTGACAAAGCCATGCGCTCTTTACATTGTTGGAGCGATTTGTTTTGTCTGCTGCCGAGGTCTCAAAGAAATCTCCGTTAATGTTGTCAGCCTGTCTGCCGGTCACATGACGCTCGCATTACAGGTCGTGGTGATCTGTGGAGAGTCCCCCCCCCACCCACCTCACCTCACTGGGACTGATAAATCCTTCCTCACAACCAAATGTACAGTAGAAGAAAAATGGAACTTGCTGTAACTAAATCATGTGATATTACATCATGTGGATCATATTGGATTCAGGCAGCTCTAAATTTGATAGTGCTAAATATAAAATTGGTACAGTTGCACATATTCGCACCTTTTTTAAACATACATGATGCTGTTGCTATGCAGCGATGAATATTTAACCGCTCACCTGTGGGGATTAGAAACAAAGGAACAATACACAATACAATATTCATGAGTATTTCTTAACAGGCGCTCTCTCTGTGTGTGTTATATGTGTTAAAAACATTCACTTTGCGGAAGATTGAAGAAATTGAAAAGAGTTTAAAACAGCCAAAAAAGATGAGCTCTGAACAGTTTAAATCAATGGGGATTTATGGCTTACGTTTATTACCCAGCAGCCTCCAGTGGTTCTTTTAGAGAACAATACTAAAATGGTGTTTTTCCCTTCCCAAGGGCTTTATTCTCATTGATGAGACATTTGTTAATGTTTAGTCCTGATTCATAATTTAGCATTTCGTGTTGCAGCGACTGGTCCCAGCAGAGGAATCCCAGCAGGCAGTGCCAGCCTCCTGCATGATCATTAAATCCCCTTGTTGTTAGAAAATCATTCACCTGCCGACCTGCTATTCTTTAGTTACACAACGTTAAATGAGGAACTGGAAACAAAGCTGTTTTCACAAAAATATCTTTTCAGGCGGCAAAATGAATCAAATGATGTGACAAAATGAAAATGTATCAGTGTCTTTAAGCCTCCCTCCACACCTGCTATACCTCCTGCGTCTGCTGTGGGGCTCTGTCGCACAGGAAATCACAGCGTACTTTCTCTCTCTCTCCCTTTCACCTTGCCTCCCTCGTACTCTTCCTCTCTCCTCTCCACTCCCCATTTCCTTTGTCATCCATCCCTCTGATCCCTTCTCGGCCAACAGGGAGACTTTTAGCTTCTTTTTCCTCGCGCAAGTCCTTGACATGTCACACCTTTGCGTTGCTCAAAGATCGGACCGACCGGACATCAGACTATGAAATCCGATTTGTGACGGTATTAATGTGAAATATTTTCCAGCTTTAATTCACCTCAAACAGTGTTTCCAGATGCTGCCGCTGCTGAAAATGAATTATATGACTCCGGCGATGATGGTGATAATATTGTTTTAAATATAAAAGGATCATTTTAGTTAGTTTTAGTTGTACGTGACGGTGTAGCACTTCTCCAAACAACATGTTGCCACACCAAACAGTAAAATACAGTGTGTGAGGGTGCTGATGAGTTTTTTTAATTGGATGGTTAAGAGGAGATTTGTACCAAAATCCCTGGACACCTTTCGTGGGCACAAGGTGTAGAGTCACGCTACCATAGAAAATGGTACAGTGTTAAGAAGACTTAAGTATTAATTACCCTATTAACTACATAGGATTCACTGTCTATATCGGGTCAGCCTCTTATGTTGAAGCAGGCTGAGGAATTAACAGAGGGCTGCATTAATCCCCTCTTATTTTCCACATCAGCACTGGCGCATCTGAAAAACATGGTCCATTCAGACGTTAATTACATAAAGTTCAGCGGTGTGTGTGTGTGTGCGCGCGGGGGAGGCCATTTGTTTTCTGGACGACATCAGCGGTGAAACACATTAATCAATTAGTCTTAGGTGATAAACACACGAAGCGCGCCATCACGTTTCACATGGGATTCCCGGATTTCAAGGTTGCTGCTGTCCACTAACAAGTGCATGCTCTTTACCAACACAAACACACACTGTAGTGTACGCTGGGACACACACACAGACACACACACACACACACACAGATCTAATTAAAACCATTGTTGTGAATAGATCTGATTCCATTTCAGTGTGGTTAACAGTCCTTCATGGATAAGTAATGAGCTGCTGCCGACGGAGGGAGAGCACTTCAACCCTTTAACTTCTCAGCTCGGCTGCTGGACTGCAGCAAGACTCCTTCAGGAGTTACTATGGTGATTGGTACTGTATCGCTCTGTGGCAGTGGGAGGGAGTGGACTGTAATGAATTGAAATATGGTCAACAGTTCGGTGGTGGCACGACACTCAGTATTACATTAATGAGTTGTATGACAAAGCACAATTTAAATCAGTAAGTCATTGCTGGTACAGCGGTGCCATTTAGTGACCCGGGCATCTGAATTCTTAAGGTGGGAGGGTGTAAATGCCAGTTCTGGGTGTGAAAAAAGTGACATAATGAACAGTAACAAAATAAATGATATCTAATAATTACAGAAAGAGAATTACTGATAAAATGTAATGTAATGAGAAACAGGTCATAATAGTTCTTTTAAATATATACCATCTTTCATCCAGAGAGGCACCCCAAGTGCTTCACAAAGGATTCAAACAATGCTCAGCAGAAAACGAAAATAAAAATAGCAATAAAGATCATTAATATTTTAAGGCAGTGCCATAAAATACAAAGCCGATACATGATGGAGCTACTTTTTAGGGACTGTAAACTGATTATAAAGAGGCGTCTGCAGTAATCTGAGTAACCTTTAATAAAACATGTATCAGCTTTCAACATTGCTGTAAATGAGTGATTTCAAAACACTGGAGATGTTCCTAACATGAAAAAGATTTTTTTTTGTAGCCTTGTTAAAATAGCAAACAAAATTCACCTCTGAGTTTAAAATCACTCCCACGTGTGTCTTAATCAGTTTTGACAGACAGACAGATATCGATGCAAGCTTTTGTCCTCCTACTTCCAATCTGATAGAAAGTCTGTGAAATAATGAGTCATTTGTTTGAGATGCTATTTGTGTACTTCAGCACTGACACTCACATTATTACTGAGTGACAAATATGCATCACTGCCAAGTTAACTAAGGTTAATGGTTGTAAACCTTTAAAAAACACAGACCCTTCTCAGTTGGGTGAGTAATAGTGAATAATCAGTATCTGTGTGGGGCCCTGCACGTCCACGCACGTGTTTCCTCGGCTGATTAGGGCCAATGTCTGCAAGTAATTGTCATTAAACTACGATCTAATAAGAACAACAGGCTATTTTTCACTGAAGGAATTTTCACACATCACAGCAGGAAAAGCACAGGTACAAGTGAAAGTATAAATTAAAGATGGCTGTATTCCATTTATCTACTTCAGTTTCGGGCTCCTGGTGTCGTGCGTGTTGGCTCACTGTCACACTTAACTGAGGTAACATCAGTAAAAACACCTGTGCGGGTGGACCCTGTAGGTAGAGAAACTCCTGACCGTAGCGGCGGGGTACAAACTGATAAGCGTCGGCCGAGTTTCTGCACTCTTTTCTTTATCTCTGCTGGTCAGAACTGAATAATGACGGGACTGTAAGAGAAAGACATTAAGAGAGGAACAGAGGAAGAGTGAGTGAATGTGCCCCATTAGGGAAGAAGAGCATTTTCTTATTGGTCTCGGCGACCCCGGGGATGGACCCTGCACGGACTGATTGGAGTGAATTTTCTGCCGAGCCATCGACAGCAGAGCCGTCGGAAAATAGGAAAATAAAGCAGGACAATCTCCTCCTGTCTATCTGTCTGTCTGTTAGTGGAGATAAAAAAAATGTGTGACTCGGGCTGTGTGTGTGTGTGTGTGCGTGCAGTGCCTCTTCCTTTAACATATTTTCCTCTCTGTGCCTGTCGGAGCAGCGGGGCCACTTTGATCAGAGTGTTATCTGCACCGCTGCGGCCTAATCCGTGTATTTGCTCCGAGTCTTAGCTGGATCACCGCGCTCAAATCAAAGCACTACAGAGTCAGACCAGGAGAGAACGGAGACATGCGGGAACACACACTTTCAAACACTCACGGTCATACTGTATGCACACACGCTCTCGAACGCACTTTTAAAAAAAAATCCACAGAGGGCTCCACGCCGCCTCTTGTGGTCATCAGAACTTGTATTGAAAACTGAACGTGTGTGATCAAAGCTGCGAGCACTTCTAAATGCATGTAGCACAGGAAAACACAGGATTTAAATAGGCCTATAAAGAATAGCTCGCTCGCTAATTTCTATTTGAGCAATAACAAAGAGCTTTAACTGCAAAAATTATCTTAACGCAACACCTCTGAAGCGGCTGTTTACCGCAGTAATGCTCAATGTGAGCCTGTATCCAGAGACACTTTGCAAAAAAAAAAAAAAAAGTTTTGTCTATCCCAGATTACAAAGTACTGCTAATTACAACACGACTGCCTACGCTACATTATAAGACAATCAAAAGATGATTTTGTGCAGCACCTCACACTCAACAGTTCCTGGCAATTTCTACTCTTTGCATCCTAACGACACTCAAAAGTCATTAAACCATCTCCCACTAAAGAGTCCTGTGGATTATTTTGCCATGAAATAATAAAGGAGCTGAATATCTGGAGCCCTATGAGGATTTAATGAGTATTTTTTTCAAACCTCCAGTTGTGTCATTGACCATTTCGCACATGTAAACATTTGACTGTTGACTGCTTCACAGCCGGCGCGAAGTCATTCTTTAAGCAGGCATTAACCTCTTCTGCACAACCTTGAATTAACTTCTGGCCTGCGATAACAGTCTAAACGCAGGCATAAATAAAAGAAACAGAGAAGAAAATCAAGGGTACAGTACTTCTGCGTCATAAATTAAAGAGCAATGACTAAAACAAACTCCTTTCGCAAATAGTCTATAAATGGTGGAGACGCGCGGCAGCTCAGATTATTATATCAAACAAATAAGCAAAATCATTTCTGGAATGCCCTCTATTTAGTAGATAATCCCATACCCTTCTGTTTGACCTCCCAAAGGAAGCAATACACGCAGGGAGATAGAAAAACAAAGCAGAGAGGGAGAAAGCAGAGCCAGTGAGATAATGAAATAACTTATGGAGATGTGCCTCCCTCTTGGGGAGAGCGAGCGAGCGAGAGGGAGAGAGGGAGA
>JBAJHX010000096.1:19467958-19564983 GCA_037176925.1 Amniataba percoides
AAGAATTTCATTACTAATGATTGCTGATGTAATTGTTGGGTAATGACAATAAATTCTTGAATCTTGAATCTTGAATCAGTAAACAGATGCTTGCAGAATTCAAGGAGCTGTGTGCTCAGGTCTCGCTGATGCGGTGCGCAAGTGAAAAGCCTCATTCAGAACTTTTTTCAGAGAGTGTTTCCACACACCTCTTGTTTATGCAACAGAAGTGATTTATCAAGCAGAAGATTTGAATGTGCAAGTGACTAAATGGGAGAATGGAGGAGAGAAACAGCTTGCCATCCTTCATGATGATAATCTCCTCCGTGCTAATGCACATCTCAATATCCCAGGCAACACAAGTCAGATTGTAGCTTCTGACAAGTATGGATTGCATAACAGCAGCTGGCTAATCCTCACCCTACAGGCACACAAGCATATCTCCCTTCTAATTAGATTTATTTGCTGCTTTCATGGGACTCGTCTTTACCATTACCATTAGGCTCTCCGGTGAAAGATGTCATTAAAATTCTCTCCTAAGTTTAGTAGATTTCTACCGATTTCCATGGACACAAGTGAATGATGAGTGAAAGGTGGAGAAGGAAAGAGGGGCAGGTGAAGAAAGAGGGAGGTATGGCGTACGGTAACGGTACATGGTGCCTATTCCCGCTTCCTAACTAAACAATGCACTTCATTTATGTGACATGTGTTGCTGTGATACACTTAACGGTAGATGGCGTGTTGCTATTCTTGGATCAGTGTAAGGCCAGTATGGTGTGTGAGTGTTAGCGCGGTGGCATGTTTTTCATTGCTTTGGCATTAGTCCAGCACACTGGATTTGAAATGAAACAGTGACTTTAAGGTTAAAGTGCTGACTTTCAGCTTTAAAGGTGTTCGAGGGTGCTCACATCTATATTGGGTGAATAGTGTAGGACTCGCAGCCCTTTTTTACCCTTGGGGGAATATGTATAAAAAGGCCTACCGTTTCTATATGATTCACCAGATGTGGAAGTAAACAGCACTGAATTAAAGCTGAAAGTCAGCACTTTAACCTCAAAGTCCCTGTTTCTTTTCAAATCCAATGTGCCGGAGTTCAGAGCCAAAACAACGTCCTAACCTCTACAGACTGCTCTCTGTGTTTTCATTATTTGATCCTAACTAACTAGCGCTATAGCACAAATTGGAGTGTATGGTACAGCAGTTTATTGGCACTTTGGGATGGAAAGTCACTGTCCAAGGTCAGCATAGTTAGAGAAAATTAAAAGTGCAAGATGCACAGCACACAATGCACAAAACGAGGTCAATTATTCTTACAAACACACCACGGAGAGATGAGACCTCATAAACTAACTTACATTGCTAGTTGCTCTCCACGTTTTACTGTTATGTTTAATTCAAACTAAGGTCATTCACACATCAGTGGTGTTTTTTTTTTTTTAAGTTCACGCACGCAAATGAGTGATTTGTTCTCATGTAATAAACTTTCTCCTCTCTAATGACTAAATAATGACCTCTATTTAATTTATTTCCTCAAATAAATAGCTTTAAGTCATTGTAGCGGCAAGAGCTGGAGTTGAAAAAAAGTTTGGAGATAGACTTATGCTGAGAGAGTTAAGAAGCTCGATACCGATCTGATGTCTGTAAGGTAAATGAAGCTAGAGACAGCTAGCATAGCTTAGCATAAAGACCTGAAACAGGTGGAAACTGCTAGCTTGGCTAATCTTCAAACCAACCTGTGTAAAACTGGCTAATTCAACTATTACACCTCATTTTTCAAATCTGTCCAAAGAAAAGCCTAAAAGTAACCACTGATGTTTTTACTCTGTGGTTATGCCAGGGACTATTTGTTGACCTGCATTAGTGACTACCTTTTTTTTCACGACTGTCGCGTCGTAGAGTTCAGAGCTGCTACATTTTACCGTGCAGACCAGAAAGTGTTTTTCATCTTCTCATCTAGTTCTTGTCAGCAAAGCGAATTAGTACATTTCTAAAAATGTGATTCAGTTTAAACTCTGTTGTGGCAAACCTTGTCAGTAAGGGAGACTCTAAATGTAATACTAATTTGGCATTTAGTATAAAAAAAATAAACGCACTTTACTATTTTCCTCTGAACACAGAACAAGATGCTCAGTCAATCAGTATCTGATGCTGACAATTTACAGAGAGAAGAAAATGTTTTTAAAAGATTAAAAGATTTAAATTTATTCTTGCAAGATGTCTGAGCTGTCTCATAAACACCCTCAATCGGTTTTAAAGTTCCCCCAAATAATTGTAGCCCTGTGACCCTTATTTTCATACATTTACATGCAGACATTAAAATGTTTATGTTGTTAAAAGACAACACATTCATGAAGTGTAAATATGTTTTAAATGTGTTGGATTAGAGCATGTTAACATCGTTTAGTCTGTATACAGTGGTTGTCGGCACAAATACCAGAAGACCACGTGTGTTTGTGGGGCTGTGAAGCCTGATGTTGGCCTATAATGTAAATTTTTTATTCTCTCATCTCTGATTGGTACATCTTTAATCTTTAGCCAATCCTGTTCTCACCTTGTTTGCGGATGAGGGGCTTAACGTCACCTGCATTCCGCAGTGATGTAAGCAATGACAGAAGCGGCTTTATCGGTGTCCGAGTAGGCTAGCTGTAAAGTATAAAGGTAACAACGCTCCTAACTTCCAAGACTGACTAAAAGTCGCCCTGTGGTTGATGTATGTGAACTCTGAGAAACTGCTAGAGTTAAATACGTGTGGTTTGTTGTACTCGGTGCTGTTGTTTGATTGTGACGTGTAAAAGATGAGCTAATTGCTAATCGCTGCTAGCCTTTAGCTTAGTTTGGTCACTGACTTTCACACTGTAAATTCTGCATTGCAGCTAGCAACTGCGCATTTGTTTAAGACATACTGTGGAGTTTTCATCATGAATTAGCCTGTAGTTTAGTTGCTAAAAGGAAATATGTGATTCAGGACTGGACATTTGCCATAAGAGGGAGAGAGTGAGAACCGGGAGAGGCGTGGACCGTCGGGGAGAGACTGTAGCTGCTGTACTTGAACACTGGTTCACGTGTTGCTGCGCGCTCCATTCCTTTGCCGCTGAAACTGCACCTTGTCTTCTGCCCTGCATATCTGACTGTTGCTGGACTCGTGAGTACACCACTAACAGTAGCGGTTTTAGGCACGGGCGAACCGGCGCTCGTCTCGCCCTGGAAGTAATTCAATGTAGAAACGCCACTGACCACTAACACTTTAAATGTGACTTTTTGTTTATACTGGTTAAACCCAGTGATGCAGCTATTGGTTTCTGGCCTTCACGCTCACAAGCATCATCTGTGCCCGCAACATTTTTCTTTATCTACATTTTAATAGCCCAGTGTGAATATGTGTATGAGTGCGGGCTGTGGACACTTGGATTTTTCTTGTCATTTTGATTCTACCATTTCTCTGTGGGTTCATCCTGGGATCTTTGGTGGGTCAAACCTGCCAGAGCATTGAACGAGAATTTGAATACTGTTATCAGGGCATAGTTAAAGGTCAACAGTGACCCACCTAACTAATTTGCAAATGGACAGTTTGTGACTTTGTAATAAATGAGTCTTGTTGTTTCAACTAAATCCTGTGTTGCAATTGCACAGGTAATACTTTTGGGATAAATAAGTGATAAAACAGGCTAAAGCGAACTTTTAATGGGGAAGTACCAATTTTTGTGTTTACTTAAAAGTTATTGGAGGCGCTGCCCAGTTATTTGACATCATTATCAGATATCACAGGTATATAGCACCATCTTCAGACAAACTCAGGCCCTGTGCCATTGTGCTACAACACCCTAATTAATTGTAAGTCAATATATACTATTTACATGGAACTGGGGTTACACATTTTTTTCACACCTGCTTGTTGTTAGGTGCGTAAACGTACACTGAAACAGGTTTTGATTGCTATAGTCATGTCCCTAATACTGGCCTCTCCTAAGCACGCAACAATACAATACAATTTAAATGTAAGTGATGGGGGACAAAATCCACAGGCCTTGATCTGTGCAAAAGAAAGATGATCTATGTTGGACTAATTCACCAGTAAGTCCAAGTCTTGTGAGTAGCTTTTCCATGTGCATTATATTATAAGACAAAAGCGTTCATCTACAAATCCCTCAAATACCAATACTATGAATTCTGTGTGTGGGTTATGCTGACATTGACTTGAAATTTTGAAATGATATCAATCTGATCACTACACACTGAAAAAAAAAACAGTTCGATTTACTGTGTAGTGGAACTGGAACATTTAATTTGTTTACACGCTGCTGTTTAATACAGAACAAATGGAAATCTAATTAGGCCACTTGGATTGAAAACGGTTTTAGTTTGATTTTGAAATGAGATGTGTGATACTGCGGGTGTTGGCTGTGAAACACAACACTGTGTTATCTTTGACATCTCTTTTATGTATTTTATGAGATTACGGGTTGCTTCTGTTGTCTTTATCAACGGCCTAGATTATTAATTCATGGGAGTACATCACTTATTTCATAAAATATGAAAAAAAAATATAACCCCAATTCCTTCTGCGGAGCTGGGAGTAACCTGAAATATTAGGTTTGTAGTTAGTGATTTGAACTCTAGCTCCTGCAGTCTCGGTGCTCTACTGCGAGCTGGAAAGCACTTTCCAAGCTTGTTCATTTTGAGCCCCAAGTTCACTGTGCTCATGGAGAAGGGGTGATGTCAGGTATGTGAAGTCAGAACGATTTTACTTCAGTGCTGAGAGCAGAGAGTACATACTATTCAAACATGCTTCTCTCAGTACCTTTCTTACAGGGAAACACCTTCTGAAAGTGTTTTGCAAAAATACAGTGCCGTGGACCTCGCAATTAGAGCTAACCCTGGCAAGTTGTTCTCAGCCCTGCTGTGAGTGAAAGGCAGTTTTAGCCTTGCACTGACCTTCCAGTCCTGAATAGGGATTAGTCTGTGTTGAGTCTGGCTAGATATGGGCTAGATCTGTCAAGGCAGGGCATATCTCGCTTATGTCTCCTGCAGCGCATGTCCCCCATATATATTGCTGAGATTTATGAGTCCTCCCTTGTTTTGAATTTGTAGGATTGGAAAGTAAACTAGCAATGTCTGAGGTCATTTTAGGTAAAGTTGGAGTCATTTTTTTCTTTATCTAAATCTCTCCTAAAGATAATCTAACCGTCCCAACTCATGGCTGAACAGGACTCAGATTGTGCAAATTGATAAAACTCACGGGAGGAGAGGTTCAGAGTGAGAAATGTAGGGGGCAGGGACTGCGCTGGAGACCTCAATTTTATGGCTAAGAGGAATTTGAAAATTCATCACATATGGGATAGAGATCACGGTAAACCTGCCTCATGCGCCTTTTCCTTCTGATTCGAATAAGTAGCAGAGAGAGAGAGAGAAAAGAGAGACACGACCCCACCCCTCTCAGAAAGCCTGGCGGCACGGGGGAAAAATAAGCACATTTACAGCAACAAATTTCACACGTTTGGCCGTGGCGCTAAAGGATTAGGATCTGCAGGTGAACTAACTGACTGGATTAGTGCTCTTGTTGCCGATGCCTGCTTTTGACTTCTAATCTGGAGGCATTGTGACAGAGGGAGCAGAATCATACAAAAAAAAAAAACAGGGCAAGGCAGCCGTGCCTCAGATCCCATCACACTGCGCCGCGATATGAGACATGACTTTCTGTGATTAAGCAGTCATGGAGCATGCTTGTTGCATCTCCCCGACACTCAGCTAGCAATAAATAGACCACCAGAGCTATCGTTATTACCACAAAGCATGTAATGTAGCATATGAAAAGGGTGCAGGGCCCGTATGCCTTTCAGGCCAGCTACTACGCAGCCTGAACAATCTGATTCTGTGCTCAGCGTGATGTGTGTGGATGAGGTGTGTGTGTGTGTGTGTGTATGTGTGTGTGTGTTCGTGTGTGTGTCAGGTGTACGTGTGACATGTGCGTGAAGATGATTGTTTACTGAAGGGTAAACATAATTTCAGCAAAAAAAAAAAGGAACCAGTGAAGATTCCCCTCCTCCTCTATGTCACTTCATCTCCATCTCAACCTGTTGGCGTGACTTCTGTCCTCTCCTCTCGCCTGCGTCGCCATGGCGATGTGGTGTGTAATTAAAAATATCCTCCCTCCTCTGGCTATCCACTTACTGCTGTCAATTAGCAGCTGTTGGATCTGGCTGGATTGATGTTGGGTGTTGCAACGCTGCAATCCTGCACTTTACATATTTGCCGCGGTGTGTGTGTTTCGTGTCGCATGCCACAAGGAGTGTGAGCAAATCTGGAAATAACATGAAGT
The DNA here is from genome assembly GCA_037176925.1 of Amniataba percoides. Taxonomy (NCBI): domain Eukaryota; kingdom Metazoa; phylum Chordata; class Actinopteri; order Centrarchiformes; family Terapontidae; genus Amniataba; species Amniataba percoides. The sequence goes on from JBAJHX010000096.1 coordinate 19,474,254, forward strand.
GAAAGAGGGTTGCTGTGTGTAACTTCTGCATAATTCAAAGCCGCCAATCCTGCAATTAAACAACTGTGTGTTTTAACCCATAACAGGCTAATTTGTAATGTTTTGTAACGCTGCATATTTATTCCATGTTCTGGTTTTCCTGTCTCCCTCTATGTGGAGCTGCGTAGCGTCCTTCCCTGCTTCGTTAAGGCAAAGTAAATGAGCAAGCACTTGCTCAGATTGCTCCCCAGTGTATTTTGCCTCCCTTGTGACGAAGAATGAATCAGTCTATCTAGGAACTTTGCCTGGTTTTATTATACATTATCACCTGGATCAGGGATATCGTTTTTCATTGCCACAGTTTAACAATTCTCTTTTAAACAGCTCTCGTTTTCTGACTGACTGACACAGCTACACTGCTGACAGCTTGAATTTCCATGTTCTTTACATGTTTCGGTCCATGCAGTCTGACCTGCCTCTAAAATGTCTCCTATCTCCTGCCTGTGATAGTCACTCTGGTGCACTCAGGGACAGAAACCCTGTCAGAGTCAAAACGTTTTGGTGTGTGCTAATCGCTGTGGGAGCTTCATACGTCAGTCGCAGCACCCCTGACGCTATTGTTGGTGTGTCTAATTAACACTCCTGTGTGGTGCTGATGCTCCACACTACCTGTGCTGAGACACCTGTCCTGTGGCAAACCTAGCGCACAGGAGCGGAGTGATTGTCAACAGACATTTTAGACGGGATGCAGTTTAAAAAAAAACACCAGCGCTCAACACTTGTTTTGCTCATGTTAGGATGAGAGACAGCAGGTGCTTCAGGGAGACTCAGCAGGTATGACACAGTCATGCCCAGGGGTGCCGCTGGTGTTGATGGGTCCACATGCCTCATACTACACAGAAACAGATGGATGAGAGCATGACAAAGTCTGGCGGATGAGAGAATTGAAATTGGTAATGTCTGCGATTTAATGTATTTTCTTTTAAAAATGCTCCTCTCCTTCTGCCGAAAGAGTATAATGACGCTTTCTTGCCAAGAGGTTTGTCAGGGAGGACGCTTGTGAATTTGCATTTATATTTTACAGCAAGACTTATAATCATCATGCCGCTGAACAAGATTAACCGCAAGAGTACAATGATGGGAGGAGGGCGAAGATGTTCTGCATGTGTGCTCGTGGAAATAGCCGGGAATGTTATCACTTCCACAGTGTTTTTAATCATGTTTTTTTAATTGTACTTTGCGTGTACGTGTGTGTAATTGTGGACGCTTGTGTGCCTTGCTGTGTGCTTTCACCAGTCATGCCAGCTTGCTCTGACCCCGGTGACCCAGTGTCCCTGGCTCCGTTCCAGGTAGCCTGCAGTCCCATCCTCTCTGCCTGCATAGTCTCACACAAAAATCCACGACTCATTGCTCAGCAACGACATGACATTTTTTTCTTTCTTTCTTTTTTATTTTTTTGTTTTCCGTTGGCACGAATTAAATTGAGGCGTACCAGCTGCACGCACCGTTCTTGATCTCACCTGTCACTGCCTAGAAAGATTGTTTTCAAAGGAGTAAGCAGCCAGGAGTTTGCCTACACGCCGCTCTCCTGTCAGCTGATGTGTTAGTTTGTGGATGCCTTAATATTATTTTGTGATATCTGATCTGTCTGATGCTGTTTTGTCTGCTCCAGTTCATGCTGCCCCGCATTTGATCGTGCGATACCTGTGAGTTACATACAACCTTTTTATTGTTTTTTTCTTGTGTGCATTAATGTATCAGCAGCCAGCTTCTCAGGAGGATTTAAAAGGCACTGACTGATGGGGTTTTTAAAGTCATGAACCAACAATTAGAGTTCAAAGATATCATATATCATTTACAGAAATGCTGATCAATGTGCGTGGCTTTAAATGGTGGGTCTGATGTTAAGTTAAATTGTTGTAAATTTGTCATAAATTGTCAGTAAATCTCATGAAAAGATCAAAACCAACAATAGTCTGTCTCAGTTGTGCTTCCCCAGCCTACGTGTGCCTCTCAGCTCGGAGTTCCTTGTTGTTCCTGAAAATGTGAATCTATAAAAACAGGTCATGAATCCATACATTTTTAAAAATCATATAAATAATTTCTGAAAACAGCTGGGCACTGTAGTTCTTAGCAAACATTCCTCAAACTTTACACTAAGGGGAGTTCAATGTATATTTGCAAGGGTGTGTTTCCAGCTGTGGGATTGAGTCTAAATAAACTACAGTGCCAGTTTTCATCGTCATGAAGGAAGTGTAACTGTGAGGAACACTAATGTGTTTTTAAAATAGCGCAGCAGCTAATGGATTGATTGGTATAAAATGGCTTATTTTGCGTTTGATGTTTCCTACGTGATGATATCCTAATGAATCCCAATTTTTTTTTCCTGCAGCACCACCATGATTGTCACATTGTGACATTTTGAATATCTCAACAACTTTCAGATGGATTGTCGTTAACTTTGGTGCCAACTTTCATGTTTTATAGACTTTGTTCATCCCCTCACTTTCCTCTAGAGGCATGATTAGGTTAAAAAAGGTGGTGAACATTGTAAATATTATACCTGCTGAAGCCAGCATGCCATCATTATCATCGTAGCATGGCTATAGACTCATTTTCTGTTAAATAAGCTATATCAGGCATTTGCTACACTGGCAACAGTTGTTAGCTGAATCAGTTAATTATCGGTTTTGATCTTTTCATATGATTTTTTTAAACAATAAAATGTATCAGCAGTTTTATCATTAAAAACAGTACTGTGTAATAGCTGGATACAAAGTAGCTTCCAAGACCCTTAAATATAGACGTCTCCTCAATACACACAACTGTTCGCCCCCCTTTAAATCCTGCCAACCGCCCTAACACCTTCAGACGGGTTGGATCATGAGTGACAGAGAGTGGCAGAGCGTGGCAAGTTTCTCTCATTTGGTGACAGCCAAAGATGAATCATTTAAAGTGCTCGTGTGCGGCCTCACAGAGCAGTGTTTTCTGGACTATTAGCTACACAAGCAGCATTAGGCAGATGAGGCAGACTCTCTTCATATCTCACCAAATGCCTGAGGCAAGCGGCAGAGGAAGAGACTTCAAAGTCTTCAGATAAGGAGATAGACACCTCATGCTGAACTTGAGGAACCTTGACAGATTTAATAGAGCAAAAGCTGTCCTGTGCCTGGTTGCTGATGGACAATTTGCCCCTAGCTTAATTTCATCAACAATATATTGATCGTGATTAAGCAGATAGCTAAATGTACATTGACGTTTGCCGGACAAAAACCTTCTTGTCAGAATGTCAACATAGTCTGTTTTTTTTTTTTTTGCAGTCTCCTTGGAGTATTTTGCAGTCGCCCCCATTAACATACTTAGCCCTTTCTCCGGAGATCTGCGCTCTGCCTGTCTGTGTTTTGAAGATTTGCGGTGGAGGGGAAGATGCTGTGCTGCTAAACACAGAATGAGGAGTTGTGTGTGTGTGTGTGGGAACGGTGAAGGGGGAAGGTGAGGAGGTTAGTCTGTTTATGTGAGTGCATGTGTGGAAGTGTGTGTATGTGTGTGTGTGCTTGGGTGGTTGTTGCTGGGGGGTTGGTTGCCTGTGGGACCTGCCTCTCAGTGTAATTGAAAAATGTGACCTGGAAAATGTTTGCCCAGCGGAGCATGAAAGTTACCTCCACAGCGACGGTGGCGTGCTCAGAGGCGGCTCACCTGGGCCCTGACAGGGAGAGGCCCCGTATTGGGTGGGAGCTCACGTTAAGAGCCACTTTATCCCTTCACCACATGCAGAAGAATGCATTATTTAATAGTACTAAAGAATCCCAGATTGAGCGGAAAAATGCAAAAAAAAAACCCTCATTCGCAATCCCTCCCTATAATCTGTGAAAGGACTGACCTCAACAAGGGCGCTGGGTTGTGTATGCAATTCAAAGTGCATACATTTTATCAAGGAATATAAACGTCTCAAGACTCATTCAAACATTTGCATTTAAAAACATGTGACCTCCCATCCTCTGAATTTGAAAGGGTTAGTGAAAAATGTATCTCGACTAGAAAAGCAGTAGAGAACATTCTTGTGCCTCTGACAGTTATTAAAGCGGTGATAAAATGCAATCAAAAACCCAACCTCCATCCTGCACACTCAGGGTCCTCCGAGTCATTTTCATTAACCCACAACCATTATTTCAAAGATCGCATGCATCTTCATGCCTCGACAGGTATGAAGACGCATGAGTGTGGCCGCGGTACTTCAGCGACGTAGACAGACTAAATGAATATATAGAAGTGTGGAGTCAGCACAGGGCGGAGGCACCAAAGTACGCCGTTTAGATCGGCCAGCAGCTGAGCATAGGTTTACATAGGAGAGTGAGTAAGCACCCCTGCTGTGTTTAAAGTAAGGGGGGCTATGGGGATGGGAACTGAGCGGGAAGAAGGGAAGAGCGGAGGTAAACACGGATGCTCAGTCAGTGAGGGATCTAGCGTGTCTTAGCAGATGAGCATTCACCCCAATCACACAACAGCTTGTGGGGAGAAGCACCGAGCAGAAGACGGCAAAGCAGATGTAAACAGTAGCAGATTCAACGAGTCTGAACAAAAAACATGTAAATAGCCTATAATGATAGCCTATAATAGGAAGCCTGTTGTTTAAAACTGCAATGAAAAACCATCTGTTTGCATTTTCTGTCTCGGTTGCAAAGGGTTTTTTTTTTTTTCTCTCTTTCTTTATCGCAATAGTGATCCAAAATGTGAGTACAGCTCTGCAGCTCAAGCACAAATTGAGGATGGTGTAAGTGCTTTGAATTGCCCTGGGGGCAGTTTTACCTCATTGTCTTTGGTCTGCACTGAAAATGTCATCAACTGACTAGGCAACATGAATGTGGATGTGTCCACTAAGGCAAAAAATAAAGATGCAGATGATAATGGTTATGTGCCAAACTGGCAAAAGTCACTGTTATATGTTTCACTGCAACATATTGATGCAATATTAGCTGAGAGATAGCACCCTCTGTAACTCTATTAACACAACATTTTGCGATATTAGTAGCTGGATGTTTCTATATAACTTTGGACACAGCCATGCTAACTGTTTCCCCATATTTCCAGTGATATGCTCAACCAATACTAAGCTAACGGTCTTATTGCTTACATATTTATCATACAGATAATCTTCTCATCTCACAGCGACAAGCACCAGCAAATGAGCATATTTCCCAAAAATGTCGAACAATACCTTTAATACAAATGTGGTGTTGAACATGGCTCACATACACTCAGAGTCAAAAACATTAGAGGGAGCAGAGGCACCAATGAATCACATACCTTTTAAGCATTGTGGAAACAGTCTACTTTTTTGTGTGAACTCGTGTTTTTTCTAAGCAGCTTTGGTTTTTTAAGCCCCCCCCTTGTCGAGACTTTCTCTCGTTATCTTCAATAATAAGTGCAATGGCACAGGTGGTGTGGTGATAATGGCCATGACTTTGATTTTGTTTTTAAAATAAAAAAACAGAACAATGTTTTCACCTGCTCAGAACATTTTCAACTCTCCCCAATGCATCTTAAGAAATACACACCTCAAATTGCCATGTAGTGTGTCTGGAAGTATAACTAGCCAACTTTGCAGCATTTGTAATATCCGTGGCATTGAGACAGAGGCTAACTGAGCTTGTTGGCCTCAGACAGTATTATAGTAAATGCTTCAGGGCCAGTGAGGGGAACAAGCTAATTATGGATAGACTCTGTGTAAGAGGGACTCATGCTTCCGTCTTTAATGAGGAAATTTGCATCTTCCATTAAATTGATGTATGTGTGCATACATCGCATTATAGAACATTTCATACAAACCGGGGGAGTGAATTTGAGTTCTACCTCCCACATAAGCTACTGCTCAGAAAGATCAATGGCTTTGCCGTCTGACGTCTCTTGCATTTCCCTCTTTCGGAGCGCTTAGACCGTTAAAAATGACCAGAGTCTCGCAGAAGTTATCATTCAGTTACAAAATTGGTATGTAAAATAGAGGCGAGCCATGTGTAAAAGTTCCGCTGCATCGGAGCAAATTGCTGCACGAGCAGTGCTTCTTCACCGTCTCCACGTGCACCACCAACACCGCCATCATCATCAACTTCCACAACCCCTACATGAGATAAAGAAAAGCTATATCAGGTAATGTATAAATGAGAGTACAAACAAGCTGGTAAACAGAGTGAATCTAATTAAAAGATAATGTCAGCCATTTTGTCACAAATGTTTCTACTTCTATGGGCCTATCTTCTAGCCTTAGGGCCCTCTCTATCTGTTGAGGGCTATTGCTCTCTGCTTGCAGGCTGTATCTTTAGTTACGCTGCTATCTCCACCCTGGACTGTATCTTCCTGACTTGGTGGTATTTGTGCCGGCCGTCATGCTTGACTGTGCTGACCCAGTATTTCTCTCTCTCGAACATCAAATATCCCTGTTTAGTTTCTGGTGGCGCTCAAGGCTCAGAATATTCTGCAGGAAGCAAGTGGAAAGCAGAATCAGAAAACAGTCTGGGGTTCAGATTTATGTATGGACATATGTTGTAGATGTGATGAGCTTTGGTGTTCTGCTTTTCCAAGGGTGCACAAAATAATTCAACGTGGTCTTTTTTTCTTTTCTTTTCAATGTCTTCTTCAATATGGAAACCAGCAACAGAAATACAGTACATTAAAATTCTGTGACTGGAAACCCTCTGTTTTGCACCCCACTGAATACGCCTCCAGACTTCCATTCTCTTTGAGGATGGCTAGACTTAACGCAAACATGTCTTGCTACGAGGATGATATTTCTGACAGGAGGATTGACCAGCCCTATCTCCAGAGCAGCAACTGCACATTCAGAGCGAACATCACCCCACAAACTGGCCGCTGGAGGGGAACTTGAAAGAACAGGGGGGAGAGCGCTGACGCACCTCTGAAGATGGTTCAGCATCGACCACTGACAGCCGACTTCAAAGACCCAGTTATGAACATGACAGGCAGCCGGCGCAACAGCCTTTGAATCCAGTGCACATTTTTATCAAGACTTTATGGTCTATTTAGAAGTGATTTTTTTTTCTTTTTTTTTTTTTCTGCAGCAGCACCGGGAATTTGATTTGACTGTACATCTCATCGCTGACACGGTAACTCTCGCAGGTCTCCTCTTGATGTTGATATATATGGGACTTGCATTTTCATGAGTGCCTGATGTTATTCCGCATGGCAGCCGTTGATATTAGCGCCTTTGATTCCTGAGGAGTTCTAAAGAAATGCTGCACAGAAAGCCCCCCAAGGCACAAGTTGTTTATTTGCCCAGATATATATTAATCCAATCAATTTGCCTCAACTCACACCTTGTGGAGAATTGTAATGGAGCAGATGGGTACAGAGTAATCTTAAATAAAAATTTGCTCCAAGACAAAAATCCTGGCAAGTTTTATGTACCGACATCATTAGGTATTTATGCATTCACCATAGCTGCAGTTTCACAGTGTGCTGCTCATTTGTTTTTCTCTATTTCTAATGACAGAATTTAGTGAAAATTAATTTTTTGTTAGTAAAAGTCTTTTATATTGAAATTTCAACTGTTTTCAAAATCTACCAATTTATAGTCAAATATATATTTAAAAATCAATTTGAGTTGCTGATAAAACCTTTTTTTGTATTTAACTTTATAAATAAGAATAGGTACATAAAGGAAAGAAAAAGGTGAACGATTTGAAAAAATATTTCACTCCCTCCATGTCCACGCTGTGTTTTTCTTTTCACTGTCGGTCGATTAAGCAAAATACAAATACGACAAAAACAGTGACAGAGAATATTGCATAACCTTTTCAGTCATGTTTCCATTTCATATGCATTGCCCTTCTCTCAAACTAAAGTCACTCTCAAGATCACTGCCGGTGTATCCAATTCTTTCACTCCATAAAATATCAACCCCCAAGACATGGTCACACAGTCCTGTTTGTACGAGAGGGAGGTGATACGTGTGTGAGTGTGAGGCCATATGTGTCTGTCTGTGTGTGTGTGTGTGTGTGTGTGCGCACGTGCTTAAGCATGTGTACTCGTGTGTGTTGCAGTGTCATCCCACCCTGGAAAATGACTTATTAAAATGAAATTACGCAGTGCCCTGACCCATGGCAAACGGCGTGAGCCGCAATTTGTCTAGCAGTTGAGCTGTGAATAAAATCTGATTGGCAATAATTTGGCTTTGCTGTTGATATAGCATCCTATCCTCCACATCTTTTCTTCTATCTTCCATCCTCTCAACCTCTCCACCCCCCACCTTATCGAGGATGTGTTGATCTAAGGGTGAAATATTACTGATATAGTGATCTGGGGTCAGCGAACAGAGCACTGTGATGATGGTAAGTGGGTGGTTGTGAGGTTAGGGAAGGGTTTTATGAAGCAGGAAGCGCTGATGGTAATGTTAAATGCCAAAACCGGCTACTGATCTCGGTAAAAGGGTGACTGTCCGTGTGTGTGTGTCAGTTTGCGTGTGTAGGTGTGTGTCTCAGGGTGTGTGTGGGAGTGTGAAGCTGCACAAGCTGACCAGAGTGCACATTATTATTTAAGCCAAGCTGTCTCCCTCCTTTTTTATGTGAGTGCGCGTGTGTATGTATGTGAACTGATTTGTAAGTGTGTGCGTGTAGTTGATGTCTGTGTGTTGTCATGAGGACCGGCTCATTTGTTTTACATAGACCATTTGCTATGGTCATCTCTTTTAGCATAAAATGGAAAATAATTACAAGTAGCTCTTTCCAATTTATCTCATTTGTCTGGTTTAATAAATGACCTTTTCTCCCTATGAAAATACACAAACACGCTCTGAAAGGAGGGGGAAAAAAGAACTAAGCCTATATGATAGAGGGAATGATAGAGGTGGGTAATGGAGGAAGGGTGTTAAAGACCCCAGTGCAGTGGTGGCCTTGGACAGGTTGATGTAGTTCCAGCAATGAGCAGCTCATAAAAAGTGCTATCCGTAGGCCTTAGGAAGATATTCTATCTCTCCGCTGCTAACGGCACTGCCTAAAATCACCTGCTCTATCAAAGTCAGGCCCCCCTCTATTACATAAAATGCATTGGGAAAACAGCAGAGGAAACAATAGGACTGTGTGTGTGCATGTACTGTACTATTTGTGGGGAGACATTAGCTTTATTTAGCAGGGAATTGGGAGGCTCAGTGCAAGGCAGGTGGTTATGGAAGTATAGATTTTTAAGGGTGTGGAAAAAAAAACCAACTTGATTTTTACTTGATTGATCTGCCCATTAGTGACAATAACATGAATGTGTTTTCTTTTGTCAACACTGGCTATACCTTCTTATTGTTTGCAAACCTTGCTGCTTCAAGAGTAAAAATATAAGTATGTGATTGCAAAATCAACCAGCTTTGTTCTCTCTATTTTTTTTTCTGTTCATCTGACCTGATTAGAATCCAGCATAGTATGTATAATTTAAGTGGCAGCTCTTTCCTTTTGCTTTAAACAGGGCTCGACAAAGGTGAGAAAATATGGGTGTGACCATAAAGAATAGTTATTAAACCAAATAAAAACATATTTCATGTTTTATGCAATTTGTTTCATGGGCTTTACATTCATAATTATATCCATTTGTTTGGCAGTGCTGACAAACAAAGGAATTTTCAGTTAAACTGGGGTCAGCTGGGGTCAGTTAGATTGATACGGTCTAATAAATAATTATAGAACTCCTATAACAGTAATATAAATGCGTTTATGTGGGATTTGAAATGATATTGGTGTCTAAAAGCAATTAATAGCACAGAAGTAATGTGTCATCAGCTCAAAATAGTGTTTGTAAGAAGTCACAATAAAAACAATGTCTGTAGTATTTTTTTTTAAATGTTAAAGAGAACCCACACACAACATTAAGCTTCAAAAATGCTTTTAAAATCACTGCACAAAGAGTTTTATACAAAAGAAAGTTACATCAAGAGACATGAAGGAATGCAAATCGGTGATATAAAGTAAATATGGAAAAAGAAATATATAATATATGCAACAACAAATATGGAACAACAACAAGGCCAACTCAAGTGATATGGCGCACCAAGGTACATAAATCCACTGAGTCTCTGTTTATGTGGGCTCCTGGGAACACAGTGCTGTCAAACTAATGGTAACACATAGGCAGTAGTCCTACAGTACCAATTAAGTATATGCAAAAAGAAAAGACATCTAAAACCAGTGTAGCAGAAAGTAAAGAAACTTAATACATACAGTACATAAGCAAATCAACATATGTGCATGTATATATCCAATGTAACAGTAAGTTTACATTAACATACATAAAGAATAGGCATAAACATACAATGCATATATACATAAATATACATAAACATTTACATATGCAAATAAAAAAAAAGGATCAGTTAAATGCAAGGCATACATATTACACTTCACTCATCTTTTAACAAAGTAAGTTATAAGTTACATCGTTATTATCAGACTTCAAACAGCATTCTTAGTCATGCAACATGTATAAGGTTTTTTTGCCTGCTTCTGTTTAAAGTCAAGGCGTTTTATCTTTTTCTGAAATGCCTGCGGGCAACACAGCAGGGAGAAGAGGAAGGAAATGCATCAAAAATAATAGTTTTTCTCGGCCAGAGTTTACCCAGTTATTGCAGGGAAAGTGATGTACAGACGGCGACGGCGAACGTTTAAAAATAAAAACGCTGGTTGAAACAAAGTACCTCATGATGCTCTGAAATCTTGGTGGGAAAAGTTCCTCCCACGTGATGACAAGATGTCCTTTATCTTAATTCAGCACACCGGACGGGTTGGAACTAAGAAGAACTCAACCCACGTAATGATTCCTTTGATCCAGCCTCCTGAGAGAGGGATGAGAAATCATTTTGACCTGTGGTTCATTCATCTGTCTTCGTATATTAAAGTGTTTGGAGAGTAACACAACAGGAGCAGCTGCAGGATGTTGTTCAGAAAAGGACTTTGAGAAAGTAAAAAGCATCAAAATAATTGCCATCATCACCATCATCACCACTGTGCCCACTGTCAGGTGTCGGTAGCTCCCAGGAATAAAATTTCCCATCAACAGCTGATATCTAAACTGACCTATGTGCACCAACTGCTTGCTTTAAGGCCCTGGAAGCTCATCGCCTTAAATTAAGACATCACGCTCTTAAATGTCTTCCACCTACTTTAAACCATTTTCTCTGACAGTAACTATTTAGTGGCAAGCCCCGTGACTCGTTTTAAGGTCGTGCTGTTGTCATCTGTCACATGACAATGGGGGTACTTTGCGTCTCCACTCGAGTCTTCCTCCAGAGACAGAGAACTTAAATTTCCTCTCAGAGCTAATAGAAATTTAACTCTGCCCATAACTCCGCTGAGTCCTCGAGGCTCGACACTAGGCAGGACCCTGGAGGAAATAGCTTCAGATGTCATTTACTTTACTGTTCTCTTCTTATCTTTTTCATTTCTTCCCCCTTCCCTGCTCCCATATCTTTTCATGATGTTTGCTGTCATTGGCAGTGGCTTGAGTGGCCACGTCGCAGAAATATTGATTTCTTCCCTCCCTTCTTTTTTCCCTTTTCCCCCCCTCTCTCCTCTACAATCCCCCCTCCGCCATCCCTGTGTTACATCTGAGGCTTGGAGGTTGATGCACGACCAACCCACTTCACTGGCAGCTCATCCCGCTTCATTCTTTCGGTCCTTTCCTTTTTTTTTTTTTGTTCTTCTCTCTCCTGATTTTTTTTTTCCGTGAGACTCGGTTCTGACGTCACATTGAGGCTTTGCTGTCTTCGAAAGCACTCTCTGTTATGGTGTAGCTGAGAGTAAGAGCGGGGAGTGTGGTGCGGTGGGGAGGGAGGGGGTTTCTTTCCGCCATCACTTCACTGTATTCTTCCCTACATCCATCAAAGCAGCACAGGCCCGTGTTCAGGCACTTGGCTCGCTGTCGACCTCAGCCACTGACAACTCATTCCCCCTGACAACACACAAATAACTGTAAACTTTTGCTATTAGTGAGGTCACCGCAAAGTGAAATGTCTTCCTGGAAGAGTGTTGACACAGATCTTCTCCTCTGTAAAAGAGAGAAAACCAGGATTTCCAATCTTTGTTCCAAGTAGGAAGCAAAGGACTTTGTTAAAATAATTTTCTGCACATAGCATTTCTGAATCACATGGCATTTCTCACATTTTAGAAGAGCTAAGCATTCTCTCAAAGAGAGACATTTTTAAATTTAATACAATTTTCATTTTTCTAACAACACAGTTTGTGTGCAAAAAAAATGCTTGTGTGCTTTCTCTTTTAATGATCTGCTGAAATCAATTTTTTATGAAATAGCTAAGGCTTTGAGGTGTAATTTCTCAAAATCTCTCAATAGTACAGCTCTTCATTTTCACTGTGGGAGATGGAAACAGGTATGGGATTGCCAAACAGGGAAATATATGGTGGGCTCTTTCTGCTTAGGCTGTTAAAGTTTCCTTGAAGGCCTGTTATGGATATACCTGTAAATGTTCATGCAAAATCTCAGCAGTAACTTGTTATCAAAAACTATGTATGCACAGCCAATGTAAGGTCAGCATCAGTCCAGAGGTCAGTAAACTATGATGGCTATTTACACTGAACAGTATGTGTAATGATTCTACCACATCTTAGTTTTCTCTTTTAACCTGGTCAACCTGGGTGTACACTGCGATTTCATGCAAATTCACTCCAGTACTTCACACCACTCTTTGTATGGGCTATGAGCACATGGAACTCTGCTTTTCATGCTTAAAAATACGTATCAGTCGCTGTGACTGCTTTTGTTTGATTTCTAATGCGTATTGACAGTAATACCTTCCCACCAAGCAGATGCCCAGAGTCTGCTGCTGAAGAGGACATTAGCATTGTTGCTTTACTAGCTCCCATTAGCAGTAAACAAATGCACCTGTCTCTGTTTACCATCTCTGCTATATTGCCTCTGACAACACACCGACGCCAAGTCATAAACACAGAGGAGGAGCAATTCATCTTTATTGCATGTAATCATTCTAAACATTCACGTGGGCTATCTGTCCCTGTAAGACAGGTAGGGTGGTAGCCAAATAATATCCCCCCTGTGGCTGAGGTTCATTGTTTCGCTTGAGCGATCCCATTGGTCCAAAGTCAGGAAGTATGTCAGGTTTACCATGTGGCTTTATAGTAAGTGTCTTTTTCTCTGTCTTCCTGTTGAAGTTGCCTATGTGGCATTCACCACGTTAACAGCAGGTGCGGTGCTACGTGGGTTACAATAGTCGTGTGATATAATGGCTTTTATTAGTGAGCATGATTAAAGTCAGCCAGGAGGGGGAGCGGGCAGGTGCTGGGCTGATGAGCAGAGTGACAGTGTTAATAGACTGAGGCTCCAGGGAGGTGGCCCCCGTTTGCAGCACCAATCCGTCTTGATTTCTGCACATTGCCTTCTTCAATTACACTAAGTGTTTAGCTCTAGTCACCGGCAACCTGGGCACGCATTCACCGTCGCTGGGGATACAGGAGAACGGCGTACATTATGCACAGTACATTATGCATGAAAATAAGGAACACAAGTCAGTCGTGCTATCACTTCGAAATGTTATCAAGTCACACAAACTTTTTTTTTTCCTCCCTGAATTCGTTAGCAGCAGGGACTACAGTTGCCTGATTGGATATGAAGTGCCAGCCTGTAATCTGTAGTTGCTGCTGCACTATCTCTTAGATTTGTCCAGGCTCTTCGCTCAGCGAGAAGAGAGAGAGATGATGCAGAGATAAGACATTGAAGGATACTCCCTCTTCACAGGGGCACAGAAGGAATTAAAGGTGTCCTATCCCATCTGAAAAAAAAGGTTATTATCTTCATCCCGTACCCCCTGCACCTGACACCATACAGCACCTTTACTCAAGATAAGACCTAATCTGGACTGTTGCTTATGTCTTTATTTACTTGTGTCAAGGTTATGAGCTTCAGCACACAGAACATGCTGTTCCTATTCAATCAAACCTGACGGCTACGAGTTGGATGAAAAGAAAAGTAAATAGAAGCTTTCTATGTATTGTGTGAGTGTATAATAAGGTTAGTGTTCAAAAAGTGGTAAAAAAAAAAAGTCACCACCAACACGCTGTTTGGTTTCAAAGCGCCTCTTGAATTCAGGTTATTGACTTTCGCAAAGTGAAAGCAAGGGGAATGCAACTGCACATTAATTAGGACATGCTGTAGGAGCCAAATTCTCCAGTGGAACTAATGTTAAATAAGCTTATATTTTCTAGGTGACAGAGTGGGAAAGACATCAGCAAAGAGTCTTTTGATGATTCTCTGTTCAACTGTCGAATGATCTTCCTGTGTTCGTCCTGACACAGTAAACAACCACCGAGAGAACAGCTGTCAACAGAGATGTACGTCCTACCAGGTAACGATACGCATTAACCAAAACGGCCTAAGCAGCACGCCATCTTCTCTCTGAAAGTGACTGTGGATTCGTCCTCAGGAGAGAGTGGCTTGTTATGTGGAATGCTGATGACAGGCAGTGAATCTAAATTCCTATAGATTGTTTCCATAACCTTTCTCAACTGAGGAATAACAGAGACGTGATCCCAGCACCACTGCTCTTTAGATTGCTCCCTTGCTGTCACTTGACACAAATAAGACAGTGACGCCTGGGATGTGGCACCGCTTACCTCTGCATCGAGCGAGGGAACGCGCCATCTTTTGACCCCCTGATGCATTTCAGAAAAGGTCAAGCTGACAGTCGTCATCTCATCAATCCGCTGTTGTGACTCCGTCAATCTTCCCTGGGACCCCTCCGGAGGTGGGGTGGTGGGTAGAGAGCGCTAAAGAACAAATTTACCCATCCTGATTCTCCACCACCCACCCTTCGTTTGCCTTAGAGAGACGGGCTGCGGGGGATGGGGGGTGACCTTCGTGACCACCTTATCTTGTGGAAAGGTCACAGCAAGGCCTCTCGAAAACCAGAGGGGTGGGGAGGATCGATCTGGAGGCTTTCTTTTATTTATCTCAGTAGACATGCTGCTCCTGGTGTTCTTCCAGGCCAATGGTGAGGGGGAGAGATAACGATCTATTAGTGTTGCAGATATCCTCCTCCTTACCTCTCCCTCCCTACAGCCCCCTCTGTCCCTTGCTTTCCCTATCAGACACCCTAACTCTATAGAGGGCCCTGGCCCCGAGCCAGAGGCATTTGGTGGAAGGAAACTTGGAGGTCATCAGAATGAGACGGTTGACATGCCGGGGTCAACACGATCATGCCATGTCATTGCTTAATACAGTGTATGGAAGGGTGAGAAATCAAGCCGCCCCGATAGAAGCTGCAGAGCTATTAGAACTGTAGGAGCAGAGGAGGGGGAGAGGAGAACATCACATACACTTTTCTGTCCCGTCCCCTTTGACTTTTGCAGTGCAGTGTATTAATGGCCCGCTCTTATCACCATTTATCATTTGAACAGTGCAATATATAGGAAGTGGTTGCATCAGTAGAGGGAAAACAAAGGCAAGATAGCGATGTTAAACGGTGAGATGAGTGTGTCGCTGAGAGCTGAGATGATTTAATTAAAGAGTTTCCCTTCCCGCTGTTTTCAGGTCTGCATTTTGTTTGCCGATGGAAAATGAAACAAATGACTCATTGACATTGCTGCTGACTCACACATAGCTCGTGATGTCTTAAGCTCCAAACGCTGCTGATATTCATGCGGTAATCCTGTTGTGCAGCACACGCGAATGCTAGCGCGCAATCACACAATCGTAAGTCTGCTTTTATTTAGTAAAACACCACCTTTATCTGCACATAACACTTTGGCACGTAGTAAAACCTCCCCACACAAACATGCTCCGAATATTTCTCCATTACCCAACCATCATGGTCAATTAGGCCCTACTTTCTCCACCTTTTATCTCCTTAACCAGGGTCCTCATCTGCTGCTTGTGTCACGGGGCCTGCAGATAAATAATTCAGCAGAAGGGGGGAGAATTTACAGCTCCCGTCTTCCCCAGTCAGGCCGTAAATTCTGAATGAGGGGAAATGGGAGAATATAGTAGGGGAGAGGAGAAAAAGAAGGAAGAAAAGAAGGGGAAGGTAGATGAGGGAGGAGAAGGGCTGTGGGGAAGTGGTCCCCCGGGGGCCATAGTCTCACACAGGCAACATCATAAAGTCACCATTAGAATGCTGTATTTATAACAGTGGGTTTGCCCCGGGCTGCGGCTGTGATACAGAGTCCCCCCTCCAAACACACACACACATATGCTGTCACTCTATAGAACACACTAATCACACAACTACACCCACACCAACACACACAGGCACACACGACGCTGCACCCATATCCACATGATAATGTCATTTTCCTCCGTATTAGCAGAGTCTCTCCATAAAACACACACTGTGTCCTTCTCCTGGCACTGCTGTCCCTATATATGGTGTTCGGCAGGGCGCCGGCATCACAGAATATCAATGGCTTAATGAGGCGAGGGCTCTTTCTGATGTGCCGCAACATTGACTCTTTGGGGGGAACACGGAGAGTGAAACGACTCTGTGAAGAGATAACAACGCCCCCCGATGGACTGCTGGCCAGCTCGGAGCATGCTCAGTAGTGCCTGACATGATGGCTGCCTGTAATGATACAAAACATCTCAGCTCGCGAGGATCCTAACCCCTTTTTCCAACACTACAGCACAAGATTTGAAAATCTAGTGAGCCACTTTTGCTACGGGTATGTTGTTGTTCAAGAGCCAATAAATCTTACGGATTTTATAAAAAGTAAAATGCCATTGTTTATACTTCTTGGATCATTAATTGCATCATTTTTTTCAACGTCTTGCATTATCCTTGGGCAATTTGCTGCTCTGTCACTGCAATTTGAATAAGATCCATTAAATTGAAGTTGTTAAGGACATATGATCCATGGCCACATCCACTCATGAATTCCTGCTAAATTATGGCTAATTTAGAAGTTTTCAATATCGATACACATGGAGAGAATATTGTGGAGACTGCATCAATTGTCTCGAGTGTGAATTATAATGTTGTTGGTAAATGGACTTCTCCAAGTTTGATGTTTTATGAAACTGTGGTTGAAGTCCAAAGAAGCCATTTCTGAAATAAATGGATTGCTCCTCATTTTATTGATGAATTATGTCCTTATAACTGACAAGTGTGCCTTCCTATACCGTCAGAATTCAATAAGCTTCTTTGAGCAAGGGAGGATAACGAGGCTTTGAATTACAGATCTGCGACAAGACAGCCATTAAACAACATACAGATGAGTCAGATGTAGCAGGGGAAAGCCAAAGGTGAGCAAAGATATTCAGTAGAACCAGTAAACATAGCACAGTAAGCACACCAAATCCCCTGTGCCTTTTCATACACTCTGTTGAAAAGCAATAAGAGGAGGTACAGTACCTTTTGTTTATCTGTCCCACTCATGCGTTTATTGTCAAACCTTGTTTAGGAATATAATTTCCCTTTAACTGGCCTTTTGCTTTCCTGGCACTCTTCAGGCGCTTTCATGTCAGCGGTCTACAGTGGGGCCGCTGCCTTGGAATAAACTCCTTTTATTTAAAGCTAGCCAGAGGGGTCAGAGAAACTGATCTGTCATTGGCAGTGTAATAAACAGAGAAAGAGAGTTCCACATAAACACCTCCAACCAATATGAACAGCCCACTACAGGAAATGAAAATGTGGCCACAGGAAGTTAACCCTTTATGGTGCAGGAGGGCGGTCGGGGTGGGGGAGGGGGAGGGTTGGTAAAGAGACACTACGCTGCAATCCAATGTTAGGCTGAATACCTTCGTATCCTTTGTTTGGGTTATTGTACGGGGCATTTCCTGAAGGTGTTTGAACATGCATTAATTGGTTGTCATGGAGAGATACGGCTAAATGCGAACGGGGTGGCAGTGTCGAATCCCATTTAATGAGAGAATAAAACAGTCTCCCATTGAAGGCAGATAGGGAGAACCGTATTGACCCGCGGTGATGCTCGTGAATAACCAGTTGTCTCCCTCAATCGATCACAACACAATGAGAGGCAATGCGGAAGGAAGGGTGGCATGATTTGTGAATGACACTGAAGGTCAAAACACATGTACAATGTCGTGATTACTCCTTTGCCACAGCTCTGTCATTTTGTCTTTGATCCCACACACACACGCACTTGACTCCGCCGTGCCTTCCTCCGCGACAGTGTCCTCTCTGCGGCTCTGCTCCGGCCTCCACCGCTCATCCGTGCACGGTCATTAAGCTCAACGCCACGCGATTCTCAATGAGGCGGCGCCTGCAAACCGAGCTGACCCTTCGAGGGCGCCACTCTGACTTGTTCCTCTTTCTCCTTCGTCTTCCTCTGTTCTCACTCGTCTTATTCCCCACAGTCTGCCTGTCAAAGGGCCAAAGCCTTGGCTGCTTGTTGCGCATGCTAACATCCCCGGCTGAAAGATGGGACAGAGAGCGGGAGAGGGAGGGAGACAGACCGAGGCCGAGACCGTTATAGCTATGGCCGCCAACCACCGACAGACTTTGAGAATTGAGTGAATAAATGCCCTGTCTACTTGGGACAGGGTGCACTCACTCTCGCAACCCGGCATGCATGCATAAAACCCTAGGGGTCGGGGGCTGGGGAGTGGAGAGATTCTCTGCAGAGAGATTGATAACGCCCCCCGCTTCAAAAAGCGGACAATCCAAGCAAGCCCAATGTGACTTTTAAAAACCCCAATGAATAGTGCATGGAGACGGGTCAAGGGCAAGATGGGTGGAGGGAGGGCTAAGGAGTTTTTCTTATCAATCAGGGAGTCATGGGGGGAATGTGAGAAGACACGCGCCAAGCTGGGCTTGTTGGGCGTCGGGGGGGTGGAGGAATGATAAAGCTCCTTTGATAGCTGTGAAATGGAGAAACAGATGCAGAGAGGTGGAAAGAGCATTATGGCTGGTGATAGTAAATACTCCAGGGTATTGAGCCTTTTAGGTTTATGTCACTGGTGTCATGTTGAGCTAGCCTGACTGAAGTTAATCTGGGAGTTTTTAGAGGTGGGGATAAAGCAGAACTATCTACAGAAATGTATAATGTGTGATGCCATTTATCAAAATTTGGATTAATGCGTGTAGCTTGTTTGTGCCGTCTGGGTGGTCAGAAACATAAAAGTCTTTGCTTTTCCATGATATACAGATAACATGCAAATTTCTCCCAAGTAGGGTATGAAAGATCATGCGATTAAAAGCGACACAGATTTTTATATACTTGAACCATTTTCTAATATTTTTACATCAAAGCTGGACGACCCAAAGCAAAAAGAACAAACTCCCGAGACACTGACTTTCATCAACTTGATTGAAAATGATTCCTTCTATTCAAAGGATGGCAGAGAAGAATAACAGGTGGGAAGGGCTTTCATAATGGTAAATCAATATAGAGAATCTACAGCACAGTTCAGCCTAAATGCCACCCCGCCCTTTGGCCTCTTATCAGCACCCAATCACAGGCAATCAAGCTCTTTTAAAGGCTGATTTAACCCTGATGAGCCCTAAGCTGGATGAACCTCACACACAGACAGCACCAGTCACTCAGCCGCACACACACACACACACACACACACACACAAAACACTGTCTGCAATATTGCGGCAGAGATTAAAGCCACATGAAAGCGGCAGAGACAAAGGTGACGTCTCCTCTTTTCAAATGGCAAGAGCGTGGCTTGACATGAAGCGAGTGGGTGAGTGCCTGGGTGAACAAAAGACTGGCTCCATGTGAGAAAAGGGCAGAGGCGGGAGCAGGGCAGCGGTGGTGGGGGGGCAGGCCTTTAATTAAAAGGATTATATTGAGGTGCACAGTGCTGCAGAGGAGCTGTCCACTGGGCCCAGATTGACTACAGTAATGAAACCTATCCCTGTCGGAGGAGAGGGGGAGAGAGGAGGTAGCAATGTAGCACTGAGAAAGGAAGGGAGGGGGGTTCAGAAATTATAGAAGAATGGTCTTAGAAAAAGTAAACATTAGGAATAAATGCATGTAATGAGGGATCATCAACCAGAATTGGAAGATGGGAGCTTAAAGTAATAAATATACAAGGTCATAAAGAATAATAACAATGAATGAACTATGGTATTAAATTAGAAGTTCTCGTAGATTAAAGTCATTACAGATATGCTTCCGGCCAAGTGAGAGTTTCCCTCTCTAATGTAAATGAATGCTAAGTTTGGCATATCCATCCAGTGCCTCTGCTTCTCATTAATTTTTATCTCTGCAGATATAATGAAGTCATAATAGCAGGGAGTCTGATGAGTTGTCAATTAGAAACTTGAATGATCCCTGTCCTGAAATAAAAAAAGACCCAGAGAGAAGGTTATTGATTCTGCTGCTCTCTTTAACTCAGTGGTGGGCATCACCCATCAGCTCTCACTCATTCTCAGCTGTGTTTGTCCTTCATTCACACTACGGAGTCCTTTTTATGACATGCAGCGATTATCAACTATTAAAAAAAAACAAAACACCTGACATCAAAAGCGGGTCTAGGGTTTGTCTTGCGTCGCTCGGTTTGATCTATTTAGCATTTGATTATAACAAAATCAACATAACAGTGTCACTCAAGAATTGTACTGTCACACATGGCCACTTGCAAACTTTTCAGTGTGGAGATAAGTCCGCTGTGTCTGCCTCTGACTATATTTGTGCTATCATTCCAATCTGTTGTGTTGTGAGGAACTGCATGGTTTCCCACCGCTGCTGACCAAGATTAACATTATCTCTGACCACCCTGCCAGAAAACCAGACTCTGCAGTAAATGAATTAGATAAAGGCAAGACAGAAAAAGTATAACTTTTGGCACCTGCTGTCTGTTACATTCCCAGGTTTGCCATTTTCATTATGTTTGTATCTTACATGCTATGAACCGTCAGCCTGGCCAAGCAGGTAAACAAAGTTCAGCCCTGAATCTCTCAGACTGCTCGTGCTGGAGTCATGAAAAAGACAACCATACCAATCTTCTGTATGTTCCGGCCTATTTACCACAGTTCATGCACACCTTCCATTGCCGCTAACCATTTTGTTGGGCCATTAGTAGACAGCTGCACTGCAAGATACAATAAATAAACAGGTACATTTGTAAGGATACGATACACAGATAAAGCTGATTCAGTAAAGTTAAATTAAGATTTGATGTGTATTTTCTTTTACAGTAAACATGCTTAAAGTAAAGTTAAGTAAATGAGTTACCAAATGTATGAGTTTCGTGTTTTTAGTAATACTGTAGAGGTACATTGTAAATAAAACACAACATGACTTCTGAAAAGGGGATTGGGCCATTTAACGTTAGCAATGCTTAGTTTTGACTGCTCCTCTGGTAACTTTACATGGCAGATTCTTATCACATGAACTGCATATGCAGTGATAAGATTTCAGGCGGTCGGCACGGTATTCGGATTGTGCAGCTGTTTTCTGGTAAAATTCAGTTAATCTTTACATCTAATTAGACAAAACTGTGATTTACAGATTTTAGTGTAATTGTTGGTTTCCACTCATTTCCGTAAAATACAAAACTCAGCCGTCTTTGAATACCTCATCATCAGTGTTTTTGCTCAAGGACATCTCAGCAGCATCGAGAAGAAATACCTAAACAAATAATATAGCATTCATTAGTGAGATGACTTAGAGTGTCTTAGTGAGTGCTGGGATGAATCTGCAATATGAGAGCATATGTTATATTATGTGTCAGCAGTAAATACGTTGAATTAAAGTGTTTTCCAAATATGAGGCAGTAGCTAACACATTGCCCAGAATTATTTATGGCTGCATCACATCTGTGTCTTTCAACCTGCCCTGTTTCTATAATTTTCATGGGTCAGAATTTAAGCATCAATACGGAACATGACACAAATACAGATTTTGGGAAGGTTGAAATGTTTAAAAGTGTTTTTAAATAGAGCAATAGATCAGTCCAGCATTATGTTATATAATGCACTTTTATAACACAACACTATGCAGCAGAAACTAAAGGATACTGGTTGTGCTATAACAGTAATATGAAGTGTGTAATATTATCTTACATCTTTTGCATTTAAAAAGGTCAGCTGCAAAAAGGCAAGCCTGTCACAAGCCAAATCACATTGTGTTATATAAGAGTTGAATACATTTTAAGGTTTACAGCACTCTACATATTGCAGACTACCAGAGAAGATTCAGATATAAGGGAGTGTACACAACATTTAGTTTGTTCATTGTGACTTGAAGTAAAGTGCAGTATTTGTATGTCACCCTGTCCTATGTGTTGCAATAATTAATAGATAATCATAGTCTTACACATCTGTTATATTACAGGTTATATGGGTGGAATAAGGCCATTGTGCTGCCAGAGAATGACGGCAGTGAATTGTAACTTCTAAAGGAAGAAATATATAACCTGAAAACTGGTCAAAAGTTGCTTATGTGTTGGCTTAGCATTGCGGAAAAGCACTCCTCAAGTGAGTGTGCCTGAAGAGGTATGAAATGAATTTCATACCTTTTTCCCCTCCCTCATTTGCCCAACGTTTTTTAGCTGGTCTCCTCTGCTCAAGCTATGTGTCTCACCATTACAGAGCTAATCCATCCATGACAATGTTCAATTTCCTCTGGGGAATATGGAGTGCAGTGGGGAAAATTTGCAACCCTGTGGCCCATCTAAGTAGCATTAACGACAGTGCCCACACTCCTCAGAGCCCGGGCTTTGTCAGAAAAGAGAAACTCATTTGAAATGAGTGGTTCGATTTGGAATTCTGGCAATGCTGTGATACAATCTTCTATTACAGACTATTTTTCCTGATATGATGGAGACCAGAAAAACACTCTGTAGCCAACAGCCGCTACAGGTGCCAGGACGTTTTGACAGATTTTACATCTGCATTATCATTGGAGGAAAGTACATTTTGTGTTCAGAGATAATTGAGTGATTAACTTTTGCATATCCTAACCACACCAGGAAAATCTTGCTTTGCTTTGCTTTTCTCATACTGCATATCCCTGTAGAAACAGCACGTAGAGGCCAGTAATAATTTTTGTGGAAGAGTGAGGTCCATGGTTTGATAATCAGTTTAAAACATGCGTGGTTACACATTTTCTTGCTTTTCAAATACCCTGTGACAAACCATGCAAACCATGGATTGACTAGACGTGATGAAATCTGCCCTCTGTCTTTGTGTGGCCTCAAGATACCGTCCAGTTACAATGAAAGTCACAGATGAGCTGTGAGCTGCTAGAAAACAAACATTATATCACAGTATACATGAAATAGTCTCTTATACACACAATAAAGCAAACATTTATGTTTGGCGTGGGCGGCCTCAGTGGGAAGGGAAACTCTGAGCTAGCATTCACTGTCCAACATTATGATGTCCTCACATGACCAACAGTATGTCTCTATCAGTTTGTCTGGTTTATATATTAAGAAAAAAAAAGGCAATAATGTGGGCTCTTAATTACAGTAAAAATATTACAGTAGTCTGTAGCCTCCATCCCGCAGTGTTTTAGTGTTTTTATTGCCCTGATATGACTGCCGTTTTTCAAACCGTGTTGTGCTGCCTTTCAGTTGCCTCCAAAATGTGCATCTGTCTGGCCTTCAGTGTGTCTGCTCAATACACTATCGACAGACCAATCATTCCACAATCATGCTCAGCACACCATCTTTAGTACTGATTATTGACCAGGTCATCACCGCCTGCATGGCACCTCACACTGACATTAGGTGCCAGGAGAGAGAGAGACAACCTGGAGTGAGGGAGAAGCTGGGAATCTGTCAGCACTCTGATGAGCCGATCTACTGCTGGGTTTTGGATTGCTAAGCCGGTGACCTACAGGTGGCAATTAAATGTCAAGACATTTGGATTCCAATTCTGCTCTGTTGCTGAGTCACATAAGTCATGCGGTAAATTCAGACGTGTCAAAGAACCCAGATAGTTTCTATCAGCTGTAAGTTGTTGCCTACATCAGGTCCCCAACCTGGACCACAAAGAAATGCCCTTCACTTATTTGTCACACAGTGTCCAAAAGACTGTGAAAGACACTTCAAGAAACTGCGAACTTTTCGCAGTGGACCCAGTCGACATGTGGTTTGATTGTCTGATGTGGTGTAAACGCGTGAACTACAAACTAATTTTAAAAAGAACGTTCTATATGCTGATCTTTATGGCGCGTTGTTGTCTTGTCTTTTTGTTTTTCCAGTTGATACACAAGAAATCATCACACTGTTTACTCACAGGAAATCATTCAGCACATCAATCACACTGTGACTTCAGAATGACATTGCCAATCGAACCTCACAAAGGGAAAAACAAATGTTATTTTTGATTTTCTGAGGTGTTCCTCGGGCTGTTTCACCCTCCATCCATAATTACGTTTTTTCCACTTGTGAGCAGCTCCTCTATTTCCTCTGTGCATTACATTGTCCACCAAAGCACACTCAAAAATCAAAGACTTCTGAGTGTGTGTACCGTCTCTTTTGAGTGTTGTCACTTTTTTTTCTATGTAAATCCACCACTTTCTCAAAACCTGCTTAATTGGTATGTAGCATGAATTTGGGACATAATGGGTATTCTTATAGAGATTCAGCTAAACAAGTCTTGCTGCATCACACTGCTGAGGGGTTTCTTAGTCCTTGGAACTGTGCAGTGTGATTGCAAACAGCTCTGTTCTGAAAAATGCCTCCTTCTCCAAGGCATGCTTGTACATTTTCAGTACTTCCATATGTGTAAAGTAAATGCATTGATTCCAGTCTCAGAGACAGAAATCTCAAATGCTTGGCAAAGAAAAGAACTATCTGAATAGGGCTAACTCGTGTTTTTTTTAAAATCCTGATTAAGGTGAAATGCTCCTCTAGGATAATTTAGTTCGCTTCAGTATAAGGCTTCGATCGCCCAAATTATACTTCAAAAAGGGTCTTTTCAGTGAAGACATGTTTTTCAGGCTGTTATAAGTTGTTTATTCTAAGAGCGTTGCTGCAACACAGAGAAAACCATTCCAACTATTTCAGTGTTCACCGCAGTGTAGCACATGTGGCCATTAATTCAAACTCCATCCAATAAACAGACAGAAACACACACACAAACAGATACACACAGGCATATTTCAGATATTGATATAGTGTATTTTCCCATTCTCATCACATATCATGTGTGTGCTGTTGGAAGTATAAGCTGAATGCCAATGAGAGTGTGCGAGACATCCTGACATCTACAGCATCTCCAAGGTCAGCATCTGAATCAGAGCTGCGCTTCAGTCAGTGTGTATCCATCAAGCCTTTTCTTTAAGGCAAACCCATGACATTCTCTAACTGTTTGTTTCTGCCACTCAAACGAGTCACCTTTGAGTCAACCATCTCACTCTTGCTTGCTTTTAATATACTCAGGTGACAGTCTGTTCAAGTGATAATTTCCCCAGAATCTTTTTGAGACTGACACACTCACCCCCTGTGGGATTCAAACGGGGCCCGTAAAGGCTGTAGTTTGCACTTTCATAGGGACCCTATCTTGGATTTACAGCTGTTATAATGGATTCCAGTAGTTTCAAATCAGGGCCACTCCTGCAGCATAATCCACTTCTTACTAGCCAGTGATTGAGCCACAGGTTTCGACCAGATGCCCTGTCCAGCTGTCAGCACGCTTCATCAGAACTGCTTGGATGGTTGAATAGCTTCGGAGACCCCCTCCTCTCCCACCTTTACGACTTCTAAATTGTTGGGGCTGTGTCGGATCGTTTCGGTAACTTTCCAAAACCGACAATTTGATGTTAACACCCACTTCATGCTGTGATTGGCCAGGTGTGTGGAGGTGAGAAAGCAGCCACGGTTTGAACTTCAATTATCAGCACTCTTTTTTTGTTCTCTATGCAGCTGTTGAAACAGTGTTCATTTGGATTTTGCCAAAAATGTAGCTAAAAAGCGTTGAATGTTTTTCTCTGCAATGACTTATGATAATAATTTAATCTTATAATGACATCACCATTATAATCAACATGATATCAAGCTGCACACTGCCTCTGGACTCTGAAGAGGCAAACCTCAGGTGCTGATTGTTTGAGCACAAAAAAACAGTGTTGTATATTCTAGCCAGTGGGCAAGTTCATGGCCTAAATGAAGTCAAATGAGTATATGACATTTAATGCAATGTAATCATTAATTTCAGAGATATTCATTTCCGTACAGGGGCGCTGTAAGAGATTTTTGACACCATGAAAGAATATTATTTTGGGCCCTCATAGATCAGCTGCATACAAAATAGAAAATTTATCTTTGCACACTGTAATCTCTACTGCAGTCCAATGTTAATACCCTCACATGTGTATAACATGACAACATTCATGGTATTCTATAACAGGAACAATGTCAACAATCAGCATTTTCTGATTTCTTTCTGATGAACACTAAGGAGCTCTGCACTCACTCTAATGTTATTATATATTATATATATAGTATTTTGATTATTGTTAGTATTATTATATTGTTTTTGTTGTTGTCGTTTTTAATATTATAGTATAGTATTAATATAGTCAAAGCAGGGAGGACCGGTGGTGGGTTTGTTGGAGCTGCAGCCGCATGATGAGGGCAGAAGTCCTTGTTTATTAAAACTATTGATTGTGTTTTGGTCAAATATATGACTGTAAGAATGCTGTACGCTGCTGATGTTGGCCTGTAGATTGTATTTAAGCAAGAAGAATTGAAATGCCAGAGTCATATTATAGTACTGTTGCTAGGTTGTCACTAGCTTCAAGATTAAGCCAGGATATCATTAACTAAGTGCTAATGTGGCTCTGTAAGTTTACATTGGCACTAAATGGGGATTTGCCTTTCTTGGGGTAAAATTACAAACAAATGATCTCATATTAATTTCTCCTTTCAGTCCTTTTCTGTCTGTCTTTCCATTTCTGCCACACTGGTTTTAGGTTTGGGTGAGACATTCAATGGACAAAAACACCGTAATTTCATTTCAGAGCGTTCAAGAGGCTAAAATATAAGTTCAGCAATGAATTAACATTCTATGTTTATGTGCCATTTTTTCAGGGTCCCAGAAATCATCCTAGCTTTGCCTCCCTTTATGATGCCCCCCATCTCCAAGTGCAGAATCAAGTTGATCAATCAATAATAATTCAGAGGACAAAGTGTAGGGATTTAATTGCAGCATTAAACATTAACCAACATGATAAATGCAATGCATTGAATTGAAAAGTACTGTACTGTCATGTAACTGAGCTATAGAAAAAGAAATTAAAGCCAAAAATATCCACACTGAAATAGACTTCTGATATATTATGTATAATGTTATTCTTACAATACTGTGCCATTCAGTAACTAAGCGCACCTCCCTCGAACTGAACAGCGACGGTGCTGTTGTTATAATCATCTGCCTTGCTCGGTTACTGTGAAGTTTAATTACTTTGGAAAAATTCTTAAAAACAGTGCTTTCATCAAAACCTAACAACATGCTCAGGGTCTGCTAAGAGAGATATCTGCCACCAGTGAAGAATTTGTTCCTTCGCTGGTGGCGGATTCTTCTCCTGCAAGGGGGAAAAAATGCTATAAAAAAAGACCCATGAAAACTGCATTCTACCCAAGAGTGCTGAAAATGGGTAGGAAAAGAGTTTCATGCTACCAAATAATGAGGAGAAATATGCATGCTGGCAACTCCAACTAATTAGTGTGGAACACCAGGATTATGAGTGATATAAAATGCATTAAGTGGCAGCAGAGTAATTTGTGATGTAAGACAGTTTGCAACTTTAAGGCCTGCCTGTTGGGACCTGGTGGGGAATAAATGGAATTCATGTTTGCATACATTACTGTTGTAAAGTTTTAACAGCAGAGTGCTGAGCTGATTACACATTGGCTGCTACAAGAGAGCAGCCATTAGCATTGTTGCGCAGCTGTCAGAAACTCTTATCCAAAAGCCAGCAGTCAGGCGGATACTTGTGCACCGGGCCCTCAGAGAGCCATAGCCGGCAACATTACTGTCTACAGCAGGTCATTGAATGTGCCACACAAGGCTTTAAGTTCTTGGCCCTGAAAGATGGCTGCGATCAATAAGGTGTCACCTGGTCATTTAGGGAGGAGGGAGATCTGAACGTGAAAGCCCGGACTTCTCCAACTCACCAAAGCTTGCCCCCCCCCCCTTCGTGATTTCTGTGCCTGCGCAGCTGGATGTGGACGTTTGTCGCCGCATGCATTATCTCCGCCAAATATTCAGTGATAAATGGGTTCTCAATCCGTGTTATTTGTATAAAGCCACAGATGAAGTCCACAATAGCTTTGACCTTGTGCCACGCTGAGCAGCCCCCTCTCCCAGACAGATCCCCTGTTTTTTTGTTTACCATGCTCAAGCTGAGGATTTACTGCAGGGGCAAAGAGTAATTGTGCATATAATGTCAAGGACTGTTGTCAGTATCCATACATCATGCCCACATATGGTATACATGGCTATGTTAAATATACATGCTCCCATGAAATATACATGACTGTGGTATGCATACAAAGCCCATGGCTGTAGCAGGCATGATTAGAGAGCAACTTCCATCTTCTACTGAATCATGATGATAACATCTGTGACTGTTTTCTGCTTTTTCCACCTATTTTCAAACTCCCATTTCGAACATAATGTTTTTTTGTTCAAATCCAAACAAAATTTTTGTTGAGAAAAAAACACAGTAAAGTTCATTGGTTTTTCTGTATTATTAAGGTCACCATTTGTAGGAATGGATTTAAGGTAATGATTTCATATATAAAAAAAGTCATTTGAATTTAAGCTTGGAAAAATAGGTGAAATACCAGTCTTGTAGAGGACAATGTCTGAGGACAAACATCACCTGCTTCCAAAGAAATGTTAGATACCAAAATGAAATAGAAATATAAATATAAAAATATATAAATAAAAGATTTAATGTTTTCTTTTTTAAATACTATTTTGAGCTCTACATTAAAACTGATCTCTGGTATCTGGTATCTCTGGTTCCTTACATTTCTAAAGGTTTATGTTTTTCACCATGTTGCTCTCTGTTTATATCTCTCCCTCAGACAGGGACACTCGGAGCACAAAGAGTTAATTTGTTAAGGAGGAGACAATGTGTGTGTGTGAGAGAGAGGGAGAGTGTTGTTGGGGAAAGGGTTCCCTATTATCAGGGGATGAGAGTGCTAATAAAACACAGGAGCTGCCGGGGTCCAGAGGTCAGATGCACATGTAATGAATGGAGAAATTTAACTCATCCAATTATAGGTAGCCAAGGCAAAAATCCATACTGTTACTCTGGGCAGAGCGCCCAAATGCAAAACTAATAATGTCAAGCAAAGCCCCGGCTTTGTGTAATGTGAGTGTGTGCGCACCGTGTATGAGCGTGTGTGCAGGTGTGTGTGCATACTAACATTTCCAATTTTGCACAACTGGTGCGCGTGTGCAGTACAAAAGATTTACAATGAAGCGAGAGTGAGCAGGGTGTGTGCAGCGGAGAGGTGAAGGTGTTTTATAGTGTATTTGTGTATGCCTGTGTATGAGCGTGTACACACTGACACTTGTATTTGTGAGTTCAATTTCAGCAGCAGCTGCTTACAAGAGCTTCTTATTTGGAGATGCTTTAATTTTCCTGCAGTATGGTGCGCACTATAAACTGAGAGGTCAATAAGCAGGAGGGTAATAACAGCGGATGGGTTGCCGTGCGTCCATTGGCAGCTTTTTTTTTGTGTGTGTGTATGTTTGTGACCATAACATGTGTAAAATCTGACTCACAACTATCATGAATTGTACAGTTTGTGTAGAA
The DNA here is from genome assembly GCA_037176925.1 of Amniataba percoides. Lineage (NCBI taxonomy): Eukaryota > Metazoa > Chordata > Actinopteri > Centrarchiformes > Terapontidae > Amniataba > Amniataba percoides. The sequence goes on from JBAJHX010000096.1 coordinate 19,503,943, forward strand.
GTGGGGAAGATTATGATAATTGAGTTTACAGTTATTGATCCCTCTGTCTTCAGGAACATACAGCTGACATTAATCATGCATTTAACTGTCAGGATTAAAAAGCACATGCTAATCCAGTTCATGCAAAATATGTCAGTAATTAGCTGTGGCTTGATGTGAGCGTTGCACCATTAGAATACAACCACAGATAGAGATGCGCACAGACCTTTGACTTAATGACTGCCCATGTAAACAAAGGCCCAAAAAGGGCAAGCTCGTTATTGAGAAGACACTTTGATTAGATGAGCAGCACGTCGATTAAATGATTATATTTATTTGTCGTTGGAAGGAACGAGGAAGAGAGAGAAATTCAGACCATACTCAGATATGTTTTTTTTCCCCCCATTTTTATTTTTGTTTTTTTTTTAATTGAGAGCCATACCCCCTTGGAGGCAAAGTCATTAGGCCTTATACATAACCATCGCTGCCACATTAAAATCACATTACACAACAACGATAATCATTGCATTCAATTACACATGGTAATAAATACCCGACGCCATCTCCAGTAAATCCATTAGCCTGGGAGATACACGCGCACAAACAGGGGCAGAAGACGGCAGCCATTAGATCTCAGTGTTTGGACCCGGCGTTCAGATAGTTCTCCGCCGCGCTGCCGGTGACACCGGTTGTTTACACTTTCTGAACGGAGCATAAGGAGGTGTCACAGAGATGTTTACAGTCACATTAGGCATTCATGGTGCATACATTTTTACAGCACTGCTTTTACATGAGGCGCAATACAGAGGAGGCTGTCAGAGATGGAATAATAAAAGGCGAGACCTGATTCAACAAAGGTCAACAGCTGGATTTTAAATGACGTATACGATGGGGCTTCGGCGCACTCATCCCTCAGGAACACATCAGATAGGTATCATTTACCGCGGCTCCACAACAGATTTCTGCTACATTACTCTTTAAAGAATTTTGCAGCTTTGCAAAACTGCATCTCATCAGTCATGTACAGTAAGCTTGGTAAGCTTTTAATATTACTACATGGAAAAAGAGAACTACATACAGTGTTACTCAGATACTGCATGTGCTGTACACCTATCGCTCAAATGACTAGAAAAAGAAAAGAAGCTCCCTAAGGAACACGGTGTGTGACAGGGGAGTGTGAGGAGCAGCTTTCTCTGCTCATTTTGGCGCTATTAACGAGGAGAAACTGACGCGCTCTGAGCAGGAAAGCCTAACGAGAGATGCCTGTTACAAAGTCTATACTGGAAACATGCTGGAAAGACGCTCACACACACACAGGAACACACACACACACACACACATACACATACTCGCTCTTCTTGGCGCATTTCATTTTCATATCTGCTGCCCTGAACCGCTCAATATTCTTCCTCCACCCCCTCGCCTTAACAAAGCTCATCCTACAGCGCTCCACCTCTCCCTCTCTTTGCCTTCAGCCCGCCTCTCTCCCCCCTCTTTGCTTGATGGCAGCCTCACTTGTAATTAACTGTTATGTGGGGGATTGATTGCGGACAGCTTAGCATTGACCAGCTTCATTATGGAGTCCCTTCAAAGTGGGATTCTGGGCCTGCCAATACTCCTGAGTTTATTTCAGTGAAGGGATCAATAGCTAGCGCATTAAAAGCTTTATTTGGGCTTTGTCCGCCCCTTGAGTACCTTTGCCCTGGTTGCTACGTGGATCGTTCTGGTACCGCCATGATGGCTGTGTCCACCTCTCGGGGGTGGGAAGGGGCCATGACCAATGGTGGCTTATGCTGCATTATGCTTCAGGTGTGGAATCTCAGAGTGGGTGAAAATATCAAGCTGGCAGTTTGGCTTCATGTGCAGTGTGTGGTGTACTTTCTTTTGTGGATGTTGTGGGGATTACGTTGATGTAGGCTGGTGCACATTTCATCTGCAAGAAAGGCAAGAAGCTCTGCTGAGTGGTACACACGGTACGCACACTGCAGATATTTTTAAAGCATTTTTCTTCACCACTTATCCAGATGTTGTGATATGTGACAGTTAGTCACTGCAGTGCAGACACCCTGCACTGTTTCCACTCCACCAGTGGAGTACAACAGCAGCGGCCCGGCACCCTGTTTCAAAGCTTTCTCCACAAACAGCATGCTACAGCGCTCCTCCATGAAAGCATATACACATTGAGGTATCCGGGGACTTTCCCTCTGAGATGCACACACACGCACACACACACACACGCACGGGGTGGCCCTCTGATGAGATATCATTTTGTCATTTAGCATGCTGTGTTACAAGATGTATCTCCCCCGCCAAAGCGTCAGCAGCAACCCCAGCTCTGTCCTTGTCTGGTGTTTCCCTCAAGGCTACACACACCGCTGAGGAGCCACACACCCTGGGAGATGGAAAGAGCATGGCTGCCACATTATAAATGACTCCAAGAATCTCTCTCTTTCTTTCTTTCCCGCCTGCTCTCTTACTTGTACGCTTGCTTCTTTTCTCTCTCCTTTTCACATATACACTGCACCCGCTTGCACACAGAGACACACACACACACACACACACACACACTAGTTGCCGGCTGAAGCCATTACACAGATATTCTCTGTGGGTGCCACGTGGATAGAAATGATGACCTTGCCCTGGAGCTTTTGTTTTTTTACCTCTCTTGACTCTGAATGGATGTAACCAGTGAAATACCAGGTTATCCTTTTCTTTTGTTTCATGCTATGAAAATAATCCTCACACAGCAGTGTGGCTTCTGCCTCCATGACTGGATATTCTCTCATTATGAGCTCTTCTTTCAGCTCCTGTAAAGTAATATTCTTTAGAAAGTGAGATATTGTGCTGCCTAAGTCCTACTGTACCTCACAGACTCCACAGTCGGTCCCTCTGTGCTTCTACAGAACTAATGGCCTGCAGACTCAGCACAGGGCGGCAGAAAGATGAATAAAAAACCCACAAACGTACCCCACTGATACCCTGGACAGTGGTGGTGACACTTAAATAATAAGCAGTGCTTAGCACTTTAAAGATATTTTTTTCCTGGCCGTTTGGGGCTGAGGTCAACTCATTAGTAGTGTGGAAAACAAAGAAAGCACACACACACACACACACACACACACACAAAGATACACACTCAGACACATAGATCTCATAAGAAAAGGGGGGTATTATTGCAATGCTTATAATCTCTGAGTATATGTTTAATAAAAACAGTGTCGCATTACAGCATTGATTCCCTTACAGTGATTTAGTAATGCTATGATTTCTGTGCTTTTTAATAGAAGATGGTGGCAGAAGTGAATATGATTAATTTGAAAATAGAGGCAAATATGGATTTCTGTTGGACTAAAATAACAATATTTAACTAAAACACTTACTGACATCCTGTAGCGCAGGACTGTCGTTGTCAGTTGCTTTTAAATCATTACAAAGGCAGCTGTATCACCTGAAGTCCCCACAAAGGATCCTCTACTGAGCTTAGAAGTGTATATCAAAAGGAAGCTATCCTTGGGAAGACTATATTAAAAACACAAAAGAGAAAAGATCACAAAGATATAGCAACAATGTGCAACAGTGTGCCGGAGGGCAGCCAGTGGGGCTTAGTTGTTAATGGTTCCTTCATGCTTGACACATTTCAAAACAAAACAACTAATGTTCCGCAGATCAGGCCAGCAGGACAACATTAGCACGGAAAGATCTAACAGTCAGATAGGAGAAGAGATTAATTACAACATGCCCTCATCACGTACTGTGATGAGACACAAAACTGGATCAAAAACAATGTTTGTGAGGCTACCGAAGGGTATTGGTGGGTCCCCGCTAACTCAGAGGTGCTGGGAAAGAAATGTTTAAATAATAGCGCATTTATGAAAATAACACCACTGTGGTTTTTATTTGGAGCTGGATAAGCAGAGAAAACCTGTAGACAGAATTTGATGAGAAGAACCATCTGTCCAACAATAATCAGCAGGCCTTCGCTGCACAGTTCACTGAAGTGGTGCTGAAAGAAAAAAAAACAAAAAAACAGAAAGGGGCTCAGATCAGGGAAGTGATGTTTGCCAAAAGATATCCGCTTGGAAGATAATCAATCTTTAAAGTTTGTTTAATCAATTCAGAACTATACATACTTGATAGGCTGAAATAATTCACCACAAATCGCCCGTTTTCCGGACTGGAGAAATGTCAATATTCATAAGCAGTCTGTTCTTGCTCTTATAAGATCTCCAGATGGGAGGAGGGCTGTCAAAACACCCTCACGTCAAGATGAAACAGAGGAAAGATATCTATTCAATTCTGACGTTTCATTAATGAATAATTTTCCCCATGCATAAATATTAATAGATAAAATTAATTAGTTAAATCATTGATGTGGAGGAAAATCAACAGGGAGGCTCTACAACTCAACTTTGTGCATTCTGATCCCATTTAATTATATTCCCTACTAATTAATTTTAGCATTTCTACATGTTTGTGAAGCATGAATGCTTCATTACCTCAACCCTGTATACAGTAACCTATCTTCAAATAAACATACAGTATATCTTATTCCAATATTTACTGTATATAGGGTGTGCTGATATGCATTTTTCTCACTAAATTATAATTTTGAATAATTAACATCACTTTGTGTGAATGTGTGCCATTGGAGAGGAATACAGATAAGTAGAGAGTAAAGACCTGGTTATACCAGACAGAAATACAGTGAAATTAACCTGCATTTTACCAAGTATTTGGTTTTAGAAGTGGTGACGACATTCACAGGGCTACAGTATTTGGTGAATCTCCATGCTAATATGTTCACCATTGTTCACCATTGTGTTCAATAGAAAAGTTAAAGATGGAAAAAAATGGTCAGGTAGCAAAAGCATAAGCTCATTAACATTAGTTCAAGTCACTAACAGGATCACGAGTTCCCTGAGTCATGACTGTCTGGAGTAATACTCCTTATACTCCTAATATATATAAATAGCTCAGTTGCATCCTTCATTTTGGCCTGTTTGTCCCCTCGAAAGTCTTCTCTGTAAAGATGGTCTCCACATTGTAGAAATCGATGTGAAAAATTAACAGGGCTTCACTTCGGCCCCTGTGACTCCAGTGGATTCACTGGACTGAATTGAAATGGCAGTAAAATTTCGCTGTTTTAAATGCTGCCTCGAAATAAGGAAGGAGCACAAACCCTAAAGCTCAACACAACCAGTGTTTCATCCTCATAAAATGCCTTGAAAACTGGGCTTTCAATGTCACAGAGCTGTTGAATGACTTTGGCTTACTGGGTGTTATATTATTTTACATAGATGAGCTTAGACATGTACCAAATGAGCCGTCCTCTCCCCTAAAAATTGCTAATAGGGGAATCATTAAAGACTACTCTGTTGACCTTTTAAAATGCTGGCTCCCAACTCCTTACTCTAAATCCCCTGCTTATTGACTTGGCAGCTTCTTTAAATGCTCCTCTTAAAGGAGCAGTGCATAGATTTTTTTCCCCCACTTCTTCTCTCATCCCCCCCGCCCCGCCCCGCCCTTAGCAACCACTCACCCCCAACCTCTGCAGGAGCACCATGGGAAATGACTAGAGTATTAATGATGTCCACAAATGAGGCGACCTATCACTTATAACCATCCTGCTCATCTCGCAGCACAGTAAAAGCACTTATATTTCCAGTATATAGACACATGCAGGTACCTGTGTGTATTGTGCAGGCATACAAGGTTCCAGAGGGCCTCTCCTAAAATACGCTTTTGACCCAAAAGCACTAAATGACACTTGCTTTAACTGTTCTAATGCCTCATCCTTATCCGTGCTTTCCCGATAAAGACTGCTGTGGCTCAGCCGTAGCCTGAGGGCTGCGATGACACTGAGTGAGGCCGCACCATGATACTTATGAAATGAACATGGAGGGTGAGGGGCGGGTTCGTTATTGACAGAATAATGGAGAAGTGCAGATAAACAGGCATATGGATGCATCACGGAGGAGAGTGTGCGTTCCTCCCTCAAATAAATCCATGATGATTTGAAGAGAGGAATAAAATTAGGCCCATTACAACCTTGTTATTTTTGCAGACTTATCAAGGTACAAGGGTAAGACGTAGCCTTGATAAACACATGCACGCACGCACACTCATGCACACAAACACATACACACACACACACACACACGGATTCCTGCGTACACCATATTCTTGTGTATTTAGGTCAGTGGTCTTTGCAGAGGGAGACTTAACAGCCTAATGGGAGAAACATTAAAATGCTCGACCTATCTCAGAGTTTGATATATCTTCTCAGATATGTGCAGCCTGTTCTTTGAATGTCAAACACTGCTTTGGTAAACACGGGATAATGATACCTCACATGTTTTGACACACGCCATCCACCTGCCAGACAACAAGGGCTCTCTCTTACTCTTGTGCTCCCTTCCACCTGCCCATTCATCATGTCTCTCTGCACCGTGGGTCGACCATTTCACTAATGATGCCAATTAATTGAAAACATTAGTGCATCTCAAAGATTAACATTCCTGAGCCACGTAAGGGAGAGGAGGAGGAGGAGGGGGAGGCTCGCGTGTGGATATCAAAGCCTAAACAAAAGCTTGTTGGCACACAGTTTGGCTCCCAGTGATTAACAGGGAAACATAGGTTAAACAGAGAGGGTAACCAGAGTTCTTACTAACGCGATCAAAGACATCAGATGTCTTGGACGGGAATGTAAATGTCCTGCTCGGGAGCTGAAGACGGGCGGCTCAGAACAACTGTGATCCCCAAAGTTTTGAAATTATGCTGCATCACTTCACAAAAGTGATTTTCAAGTGTTTTCGTGGAGAACTTCCACACTGGGGTTTTGGTTTGAGGTGTAACGCTGAAAGATATCACGCTAGTTTCCTGTGTGTAGGTGTGCGTCTGTGTTCTTGCATCTGTGTGCCTTGTTTTGCTAAGTACTCGGGGGCTGCAGCGTCTTGGGATTAGTCATGTTCCTCTAACATATGAATCTCCTGTCCTTTCTGGAGCGTCGAGTCTCCAAAATATTCTCAGAGACATTAACTCACGTTATATGCACACCCATGCCTACTCTAAACGCGGACACGCCGTCAAAGAAAGGGGAGAGGGAAAAAGAGAGAGAGAGAGAGTGAGAGAGAGAGAGGGAGGGCAGGGTCGCTCTCAGGCTTGGCAGGCAGGCAGTGTGGCACATGCCTGGCAGACAGAGATGATGATAGTAGGGGATGCTTCCAGCCTTCTAGCCTCCGTATCAGCCAGGTGTCCCTGAACGAGATACGGGGAGGGTGAGGCGGGGGTGGGTGGGGGACTGTCAGAACCCAGGGAGGATACGGGGGTGTGGGAGATGGAGACAACACTTAGAGAAAGATGAGCGAGCGTGAAGGCGGCTGCTGGATCTGGTTGAGGAGCTCCTGTTAAGGCTGAGGAAGCAATAATTTGATAAAATATAATCGAAAGGCCTTAATAAGATGGTTTTGACCACATGTGTCGCGTTTATGTTCACATATTTAATTAGGGATTTTGCTAAGCTTTGTATTAAGCTTTGGAGACATTGATGTTTACTTTTCTGTGTCAGTTCATCCAATCTAAAGCCTAAATAAACCAAATTTGGCTGATCATAATATTTAAGAGGAATACTTTTTGCATTTTTAGCAGAACCCAGGTTTGATTAGCATGTGCATTTAAATTTGATGGTTTAAACCAGACTTGTGTGCAATAATTAAAATGGAACAGTTGTTGGCAAAGATATTCTGGAGTCACTGGCTTCTTTTACGAGAGCTCTGAAATATTTTGAAAGTCAATCATAGAAAAGACCTCACAGAGAAATATAACTAACTCTGCAGTTCTCCTCAGGTCCACGGAGCCTTTTAGCAACTTATTTTGCTTTTTAAGGCCCACAACTTTACTATTGCCTTCACACTCCCTGTTTTTAGCCTAGACAAAAACTGTCTGTCCACCGGATGAACACACTTTCACTTTGGGCAAAATCTAACTTCAAATGAATATAATGCAAGAAAACTGCTCAGACGTTTACTTTCATGTGCAATAGGGTGTTTGAGTGCTGCTGCAGATGATTGTGCAGATAGGCAGCACATAGATCACACTGCTGTGATTTTTATTCTTTAGATAAATAAAAAAAGTTTTTTTTTCCCTGAGTGAAGAACATTTTCACCAGTGCTCCAGTTTTCCAGCATGCAGCATTGTTTACAAAGCTTTTCTTGCCCAGCTTGCCAGCTGCTCCAAGCAACCCAATTACTGGGTAAAACCCTGGCTTAGTCTTCCCAGAGTTCTGCGCTGCATCCTGCATCCATCTAAGGCCCCAGAGAGCTTCCTCTCGGCTCTCCACCAATGTCATTTACACCTCCCGCTCCACCCTGGCTTAGGTTGCCTTCCCACTGCTATATAACGCCTGCTACAGCCCCCCTGCTGACTGCGAACCTAGGACAGAAGCAAAAGCGGGTTCTTAGAAAATGGAGACAGCGAATATGACGCAGCAAGACATCTCATTACAGCAGTAGAAGCTTTTCCGCTGGTGTTTGCCCAGACTCATATCATCAGACGAGGGGAGAGATTGCTTGAGCTTGGCTCCATCTTTTTTTATTTTTTTTTTGCAGAATGGGGAAAGAAATGGAGAGAGTCGGGGAGGGAAAACAGAGAAAGGAAGGAAGCAGGGATGAGCGAGTGCAGACGCCGAAGTCGTGAGAGATCCGAAGCTGAGGTACTGTGGTGGAGTTCTACAGGAAATGAAGTTGCACCCGGAGCAAGGGGAGGAAGAAGTAACGTGAAGATGGGTTAGGTGCGGGGGCAGGTGGGAGGTGACAAAGGCACTGAAGCTGAGCAGAGGTTGAGTGGGGTTGAAGCCACACTGTAAGCCCTTCTTTCCCCTGAGACAGGCAGAGTTAGAGGGCCGGGATGGGACTGGGTTACAGGGAAGGACCCGGGGCCATTTCATTACAGAAAGTGTCTGTCCAGAAGATGGGAAAAGGATTATCCTCCAAACAGGATTTATTGGAGGGGATAATTCATTGGCTGAACCCACAGTGGGAAAGTGCCATATAGGTTGAGGTTACAATATTGCTTCATTCACAGCTCCCAACAGCCTGATTTTCAGCAATGTACGCGTCTGAGTGTGTGTTTGTTCAGAGACAAGTGCGTTTGCGGGGAGGTGGATGCGTGTGTGCGTGTGGATGCATGTGTGCGTGTGTGTGTTGTCCACGCAGTTCTCTTCTCAGGATAATACAGAAAAGTTCAGTTGCCATGGGCACTGTGACATGATAAGTTCTTCCTCCTACTCGCTGCATTATGAGGCATGAGAGAGAGAGAGAGAGAGAGTTTTGCTGATTTAACAAGTATCAGAAATAATGAAAGCAAAATACCTGTCACAATCACTTAGTCGACAAGGTGCACATCCCAAATGCAAAGAAACAAAGTGCACCTTTCCACATTCATGGGGAATATGTAAATTGTGCATATTGTATTCCCCCATTCGCAGTCTGTTAGAAAACAGCTGAGGTGTGAAAAACTAGAAAACAAAATATGAATTGGGACTCATTTGCTGTCTTTGGGCCTGCAGGGCACTTGACAAAACAATGATGGAGACATGGAGGAACACTGGGGAGATTTGCATTTAACAAACTGATGTCTCCTGGCCTGTCATGTTATATTAATGCCAGAGGAGGATTGCCACATTCTGGCCCATTCTAATGTGGTAATAAGACAACTGGCTCCACAAAGCAGTGCTTTCATTTGCGGGCTAACTGAGGAGGAGGACGAGATGACAGTTCTGAGCATTCTGGCAGCCGGGAAAGACATCTTTACATCTTTATAATCGTCTAATTTACAGCATGACCACTTCCACTGTCCTTGGTAATAGCACTCACTTTGTCCCCTGGCAAACCGGCTTGACCGCCAATGCTTTGGCGGAGGATCCCGCTCCATTCACGCCGCTGTGTTCATCACGAATCCAGACATTTGCATCTTCGTCTTGCCCTTTCATATTTTTCTGAGGATTGCAAAAATGAGTCTGAAATCATTCCCTTAAAAGGCCGTTGATTGGGGTGCTGGGGTCTGTAATTTGCAATTAACGAACGGGCTCTGGAATTTGATTTGGGTCAAGGTCTTCATTTGCATACTCCTTCCTGACTAGTAGAGAGACTCCAGGGGTGCTCAGTCTCGATGACGGTGTCTCGTTGTCTGATTTATGTTCAGCAGTCATGGTGAGGGGAAAAAAAGTCGAGCGGTGCTGCCCTGCTCTGCCTCAGTGTGCTTCTTGTGACTCGTCACGCTCTCGCCGCTAATGAATTCTGAGCGCGAGCTGTGATTTCTATTGGTTCATCTCAATTGCCTGCTAATGGCAGGGTCGTTAGGCCAGGGAAATAGCGAAGTCCACCTCCAGTCTCCAGGGGTGGTTACTGCAGGCACACAGTGCTTTGAGCTGTGACCTGTTGAGATAGCTACCTCTCTCCTCTGGAACACCTGCTTTGCAAAAGAGGGCAGATTTATGCTTGAGCACATTTAACAACGATCAGTAAATTGCACTGTGGTGTTTTGCACAGTAGGCACCACAGGTATAAAGGTCAGTATTGGAGTATAAATAAGTGCATTTACTCAAGAACTAATTACATTTTTATAATTACTTGTACTTAGGTATTTTTATTACTCTGCAACAAACCAGATGTTAATACTGTTTTGTAGATTTTACTTCATTACATTTACTTAAACACTGTAGTAGTTTGTTACATCACAAATATACATTTTACATATAAACAATAGTTTTACTTTTGAAAAATGAATCTCAAAGATTGAACAACCAAATATACAAAATAGTCAAAATGTTCTCCAACACAACAGCTACAATAGTAAAATGCTACTACCACAATAATGAAGGGCTTATTATCTAATAACATGTATGTTTCTGTGTATATATTTATCTTAGAGAGCAACTTGCGGGCTGGAGTATTTACTAAATTTAGACATAAGGGATGAATTTTATCATTTTTTAGTAACTGTTTGGTACTGTTATATGTAGTGGGGGGGTTATATTCACTAAACACAACTGATATAAGGTGTAGTTAGTTTGTGTTGTGGGTAAGTATCAGTACTCTTGCCTGTGTTAGGTAACCAATACTAGTTTTGATATAGCCTGATAGTGGCAAACTTAACAAAAATGTAACGCAAATCCTTTTCCTAGATATTGATCTGCTGCCGTGTCTAACACGCATGTTGCTTTCAAGTATTTTCAATGCATAACTTATTTTTGGCTAAACCTAATATTCACAAGCTGTAAACAAAACATTTGCATTATGAAATTATTGTGGTGAATGTGTTGGCGTATGTGCATGGTTGGTCATTTACACACCCAATGGACATTTCATTTGAAGTCTTGTTTCTGGCTTTGTTATGAATGTATGCTACGTTTTTGATCTCCACCAACAGACCATTTTACCTGCAAAATACTCCCCAATGTTCACCAGCTAGAGAAGAAAAGCTGCCTGCTGTGGCTGAAAACAATGCTGATGAGAGTGGTGAGGATGAAAACAGAAAGTTTAGTAAAACAAAAACAGTGAGATGAGGAACACTTCTGCAAGCTGCAGAGAGAGGTGATAATTCTCTTATTGTCACCATATAAATCTTGTTTAACTTTAAATGTTTGTTCCATTATTAATGTAAGAATAGAGACCTGAATACTTCTTTCTGCATTGATTATGGTTTTACGCTCTCAGCTTCAGTTGCTGCTGAACTTGGATTTAATTTGTGTGATGTATTTTGTGGCGTCCAGTTTATTAGCATTATCTACGTGAGTGGTTTCCAACCTCTCGTGCTCGTGTCCCATTAAAATGCAATAACAATGCCTACTTCTTACCCCTCCTCATACATTTAATGCTGTTTGTATTAACCAATTTCATAGGACAGAAGTGGTAAAACTTTCCAAAATAAAAAGAGTTAATGGAAAATCAGAAATTTTGTGTAGATGAATCAGCGTTTCATTTTTTTCTCTATCTCATTAATAATAAAACAGATTTATGTTGCAAGCCCTTTTGGGTCTGGATGCCATGGTAGGGGGCCACTGATCAAGACCACAGTCCACGGGTAGTTGAGTCTACAAGGACGCCACAAAAACTTTGTTCTTTTTTTCTCAGTTATTGGGAGAAAACTTTTATTTCATTATTGATTACAAATTTTACATTCACGTTGTGCTTAAATAGTAAATAATTTAAAATATTTTACTGCAGCGTAAGCCTTAAACAAAGTTGAGGGAATCTTCTGAAAGGATGACAACGCGCAGCTTCAACAGAACATAGAGATATCACAGCCGTTACCTGCTCATCAGTACTGACTCTATAAAACCACTTAAGTTGTCAGTGAAACTTACAAGTCAAAGTTTTTAGCTTTATGCACTGACGGCATCGTTTCTGACTGACTCCTGCGCACGCACACACTTTCTCCCTTGCCCGTAAGCGGACTGTCAGGTGTAATTCTTTTTCGTGACACAACTATGAAGTCTCGTGTCAAGATGCTTGAAGTGGAGCAGTTGAGAGAGATCTGCTCCCACGCCGATAATCTTTGGGCCTCTATTTGAAGTGCACTCAGGCCCTGCTGATGGAGTAAGTTCCTCACGGTGGGGGGTAGGACAGTAGGTTGCTGCCCTTGGGAGCTGCTGGCTTTTATGCCGTTGACTGCACACTGCATTTATCTCACACACCCATTGGTTTCTTCTGAGAGATTAACATGAACAGGGAAAAAAAGACACGTTTGTGGAGCAAAAACATGGCACAATTAGAGCAGATACAGTCATATGTCATAATACATCAGTGTGGCCCATTACTTAGACTTATACTTGTTGAAGTTTCTACAGAAATGCAAACCAGCACATAAATATTCTGAATAAATTCGAATGCAATGTGCCTACCCAAATCCAAACTACAATACAGAATGGATGTGCTGATTATTCACAGTACCTCTGCTGCCTCACTTGAGTGAAAAGTTAAGATTTCTGATAAGCAGCTGTGTTTTTCAAATCAGCAATCAGCCTTAAACCTGCAATAAATATGTTTTTAGGCAATCTCGGGCTGTGGAAACAAGCTGTGAACACAACTCTGACATATCATCACCTTTTAAGTTGATATATTGAACTTGTTAGAAAACAGCCGCGTATTTACACATTCAGGAGTCACAGAAAAACATTATCACCCATTCTCTGTAGATTCATAAGTAACACCTTTTACATCACCATGATGATAAAAATATCAAAATGTCACTTTATATTTATCTATGATTTCCATCTATGGTGTCAAATCCAAAATGCATGGTATCATTATCTGTTTCAGGAAGACTGGTTAGTTCTGTCATTTAGCGATCGCATGAAGACCAACTGTAGCCTGACTGCACATTTAGTGGGTCAGATGGAAAGTGCATTTGAGGAACAAGCCTGGCTGGATTACAAGGCACATTTAACGATGCATCTAGACTGTGAATTTGAAATTTGAAGAAATAGTTACAGAGTTTAATTCTTGGAGGGGAGGATAATTTGTCATATTGTGTTCAGTCTGATAAATAAATGCAATACATAAATGGTGTAGAATATGGGCTGCACTCGTAGAATCGAGGTTGCTTTCTCTACTTTACCTTACACGTCAACTCCTTAAGAATTCTCTGTGAAAATGTGCTTCCTCCTTACTGTAAACGACTTTAATTCTGCGCAGCATTAACTGGCCTGACCTGGATAATAACCGCAGCTCAGATATTGTTAAAGTCGATACAGTGCTGTGTGTGTTATTCTAGTTTAGGTCTTTGGTATTTACAGCTCTATCTCCCCATAGTTCATTACCACTCACTGTATCTGTTGAGTGTGTTTAGTCGGGGAGCCTGTGGCCTGACAGTCCCCGGGGTGGAGTGTGTTTGTTTAGGGCCACTGCTCCGCTCGGACACTGAGATGCAGATGGTGCAGGGAGTCGGCCCTGGAGTGCCTTTGGACACGCTCTGGCAGAGTGCAGGGTCATGTTCTCTCGCCGACTACAAGACAGGAAATCCATTTAATTACCTGTGAAGCAGAAGACGGGGTGTGGGGGCCTGACAGAGGAGGAGGGGGGGGGGGGGGGGGACAATGGCAGTGGGGAGGGAGAGGGAAGCGAGGGAGCAGAGATACTGTAAGGAGGGCGAGTTTAGGCGGAAAAAAAACAGCAGGATGGTGTTTTCTTTTAAATTCCGCCACCGTCTACACTAGTTAACCTAATTGATCACTCTCTCCTCCTCTTTTCTCATTTGCGCACCTCTCCTCACTTTCTCGAGTGTATCCTACAGGGATCATGCTTTGTCCATCTTCCTCTGTTTCTCCTGGCTTATCTCTCCATGCACCTTTTCACAACTCGGCATCTCCTCTGTCCTATCAAGTCTTCCTCACTGTCATCTGAAAATATCTTTTTGTTTCGAGTTTCTTTGTGTCTGCTGGCCTCTCTGTGTCCGTCCCTGCACAACTGTGGTCTAATTTGTCGCTTGTCTCCTTTTTCTGTTGTCCAGTCTGATTTTTTTTCTTTTTGCTTCCAGTAGACCCCGGCAGAACTAAATAAGGCCCTGCAGCAGACAGGTCTACAGATTGTTACTGCCTTGTGGACCACAGAAGCTCAATGCCCAGTGGGACAGTGCTAGTTAATAGCTAGGTGGACTGTGGCAAGAGGAAAATATACACAGCTGTCATGCCATTATGCAAGGTCAACCAGGAGTTGTCCCATGAGACTGTGCTTGAGTCCACTATTTTAAAAGTAACATAGTGTAACCAAATCATTGAGCTGCCATACATATTCAATAAACGCAATGCCGATACATTACCTCTGTACTACCTCACTTTTGAAACCAATGAAAAGGGAAGAACAAAACAAATACAGGCAGCCAAAGACAAAGATAAAATAGCAGTAACGGGTAAATAAAAAAAAAAAGCCTATTCATGTTTCCAATTATTAATGATCCAACAGAAAAAGGTTTAGGTGATCACCATCACCTGTTTTCCTTCTCCAAGCACTTGCCAGAATGCATATTCCCCTCCAAAGCCTGGTGTCACGTCTTCATGCTGTGGTGGCATCGTGACTGTCCAGGTAATACGCGAGAATGGCAACAGCAGGCTTTTCCAGACTGAAGCCCAGAACTGTCACATCTGAGGATGAGGTTGGCTCCAAGCCCAGTCCTGGAAAATTCACCATGACACCCTCCTGGCGGATCCCTTCCCCCAGATCTGTCCCTTCAAATGGCAGAGGAGAGGGGTGTGAGATCAGGAAATATTAACGTTATCTTACACATTTCCACAGTGGGAAACTTGAAAATGATTGAATATGTCTCCCACACCAAGACGGGTGGTGTCAAAGAAAAAAAAAGGCCCTTCTGGCTTATGTTAGAGAATTTACATGATGAATCCATGAACAGATGTAGAATTTTACACACAAAGCAAACGACTGCACGTCCCTGCAAGGCTTCTCGCATGAAACTCTTGGCTAATGAGAGGGAGCAGGTTTGGATAAGCATGATTGCGCCCAGTATGAAAAGAACAAAGAGGAAAAAAAATCTATAAACAGATTTTATGTGCAAAAATGATGAGGAGTCGCTGCTAAACATGCTTGGTCAAAAATATGTTTTTGGCTGATCAAAGTGAGCATGGCCTGCATGAATAAAGTAACAGGATGACTAGTCTGAGGCCAATGTGTTTTAAAGTCATTGCGATTTCAGTATCGTAGGAATTTCATGAAGTACTAAATCACCACACTCAGATCCAGTAATAAGTGGATATGGAAGAAAATGTGACATGCAGGTCCAAGTAAAAATGATAGATATCTTCATCCAGTTTTTAATGGTTAATGGATTTGATGATAACTTTCAAAAGGTAGATTTCGCTGGTTCAAACAGACTTCTTACTTAGTTTTTTTTGTTTCGTTTTTTTACGTTTGTAGTCCAGGTCCTGGGTTTTGCCATTACATTGTCCTACCACCACAGTAATGGCTGAGATCTGAAAATGTGGCATCATCGCCAAAAATAGGTCCAACGAATAACAAAAAGTGAATGACCAGATGCTCATAAACATAACAGGCCAAAGTAGCCACCACTTTACACAGAGGAAACACTGAATGTGATCGTGCCTGTAATCTTGCTAATAAACCCTCATTGCACAAAATGAAGTCTGGGTGTTAACAGCCAAAGCGAGTACAGTAGGTCCGAGCTGAACCGGTCGGTCTGCTGGGTTTTACATATATTTATCATTTCCCTTTGTTTTCTGTTCCAAATAATTTTTAAAATAAATATTAAATCAAACTTACTAGGGGGGTTTGTCTTAAACCTGTGTGACTGTCTGACCACTCTTGTTTCTTTCCTCATTGGACCGACTTTTAGCAGACAGCCTCCGGGACAAGACAGACTGTTTCAAAAATGGTCCTTTCTGCATCGTAATACAGGCTCTTGAAACTCTCATCCCCTTTAGCCTGTATTTGTGATACACTGGGTTTGTGACTCTGAATAGTGAGAACGTGTTTGTGTCCATGCAGCATTGTGGAAAGAAATATACTATTACACAGCGGTCAAGCAATTTCCACCAGATCAGCTGTGTGGTAAATACACGTAACTGAATCATTCTGGGTTCCAAGATCTCAACAATTACTTTACGAGCGCATCAACCAATTAAAAAGCACCAAAGGAAAACCTGTGGCCTGCATTCATTTGCAGTTTCTTACCACAATTCCAATGTTTATTTCTATGTGGCAGTTAGATTTAGAACAGTCTAAAGAGATGGAGGATAAAACGTTCATGTGCTCAGTTCGAGCGATTCAAGCTGAAACAGAGAGGTCCAGTACGACATCTTTATACAGCGTTCTTCTACTCGATTCCATAAAGATCCAGAGTTAAGAAACACAATGCGGTCCTCAGAGGTGATAATGAAAGCATCTCTGAAAAATCATCACGCACCATTAGGCGTTATTCTCTGAGGAGTCATTCAACAGCTTGCAGGAAGAGTGGGTGGGACGCTCTGTTCCACTGATCAGCCGCTCTTCGGTACTCACAAGGATGTGAGAATTGGAGACAAGTTGGACTGATGATAGCTTTCATTTGCTGAGGAAGT
This sequence comes from Amniataba percoides, assembly GCA_037176925.1. Taxonomy (NCBI): domain Eukaryota; kingdom Metazoa; phylum Chordata; class Actinopteri; order Centrarchiformes; family Terapontidae; genus Amniataba; species Amniataba percoides. The sequence continues at coordinate 19,521,008 of JBAJHX010000096.1, forward strand.
TTTAGTTCAATATCATTCATTCACCCGTCGGACAGGTTTCTATTTCGCTGTGAACTTGCAGCTTGTGTAAGCCGAGCGTGATCACAGAGTGAAGGAGAAACACAAGAATATTCATGCAGACTGTTTGGGTATTGGCGATCCCAGACTTTCAGCTATTTATTTATGAGTGGGAAGGAGTGCAGAGCAGGGCGGAATGAGGTGAAGCGCCGAGCGAGTTGAGCGAATTTTATTACGCCGCAGTCTGCATGCATCGGGGGGGTCACAGGCTTCTCTGTGTCTGGATAAGTGATTTTGCATGCAGTACGGCGGGCGAGGTGCTCTACTGAGAGCAGGGTGTATCGTGCTCTGAAGTAACCTTGTTGTTCTGAGCTCTCACTACGGATGTAATGCACCTCTGTCCCCCTCCCTCATCCTCCCTCCCACCTCGCCCGTGGTTCCCTTTATTCCTCCAGCCTTCTCTCCTCTAACCCTTCGCTCCTTACCTCTTTCCTGGTGGGTCAGCCAGCTAACGATCTGGCCGACTAAAGATCCCAAGAGACTCAGTTCAGCTACAGTTCAGGCCGTGACCGGGTGAGGGAACGAGAGAGAGAGGAGGAGACAGAGAGAAGTTATGTACAGTATTCATCACCCTCCTTAATCATTTGTCATTCTTGCCTTTGCTGTGTAATAGCTGTTTTCTAACCATAATTGCAGGAAAAATAGTGTGTTGACGCTATGGTTGAAAATTTGATGCAGCTGATTTATGTTTTAGGGCCCATTATGGGTTTATTTAACAGGATGATTTGCATTTAAAAATAACTTTTATAAGAAAGTAAAAGCATAACATTTTGGCAGGATCCCTTTATTTTTGAAAAAATCATCCTTTTCTGTTGTGCATGCTACCTTAAGCTAACACAATAAGGAGAATGTATTTGCACTGTCGCTGCGCGCTATTCAGCTCTATTAAAAGCAACTTTATCATTTCAGAGAAAGCAAAGGTGAGATTAAAGTATTGATTTCAGACATTAGTATCATTCTGACTTTGACCGAGTGCATTTCCTGACATATTTGTTTTTAATATGCCTCTCGGATCTACAGTGGAATGATGTGGCAAGTATGACATGACTTGTGACATTAAAATGCATTGGTGCTGTCTTGGGAGATTTAAAAAAAAAAAAAAATCACTTCCTCTCTGTGCTTCTTTCCGTGCTTGTGAATCAAACAGCGTGCATTTCCTGCCCAACTGTCTAAACAAAAACAAAACATTCCTCTGGCGAAAAGCAGTGTGGTCTATAAATCACTCACAGGGAGCAGAGATACTATGCAAGGTGTTTGGAGATGATAGTTGGCGAGTGGGAGCAGCGGAGCGTGAACTTGGGTTTGCGAGAGATGTGGAGTCGTGACACTCCTGTCCTCGGCCACCTGTGTGTATGTGGATAGGTGCTGCTGTTTGTGTGTGTGTTTGGGGGGTGGGGAGCAGTGTGGCAGGTGGCAAGCTGCCTTTGGCAGGTGAGGAAACTGTTACCTCCAGCTTGCACCTTAGGCATTAGAGCGTGTGTGCATCTGTACATGTGTACGAATGTAATTTAAAGAATGCTGGCTTTACATACGACAGCGTTCAGACAGCCAGACACGCCAACCCATACAACCCATGTATAGCAGCTTTTAAATAAATTTATGACCTATCATTAGGTCTATTACCTCGTAGCAAATGCATTTAAACATGAGACTAATAGAAATCCACGAGCGCAGCACATGACCTTGCGTATGTCTTGGTAACTTGACGGCAGGTTGGTGATGGCGCGTGTAGGACCGATCTAATGACACCAGGGGTTAGAGAACTCTATCTCAGAGTCGATCCAGAAGGAAGCCAGCCGAGCTCATCATGTTGAAAATAATTAATAATGCATTTAATAAATAGCTCCTGAGCCAGCGATGTACTCTCACCATCTGCTCCAGTATAATTCCCTCTCTTTATTAATGCCAGATAGCCATTAGGTGACTATAGAGATGACATAATAATGCATGGCATCATTCACATGCTATTTGTCTCTTCAAATTCCAATCTGGAGCTTGTTTTTTTTTTCCAGCTCTCTTATTAACTGAATGATTTGGTACAATTAGGTAAGGGCTTCAGTCACATCTTTGTTAATCAAGTCATTTTAAGTTTAGTCATTTTAGAGGTCTTGCAATGAGCTGTAAAAAAAATAACACTATGACAACTTATTGCAAATATACAGTGTATACTGCCAGTTTATATTGCTACTGGGTCAAATACAATTATACAGAGTATAGCAAAGCATGTGTTCGTCTCTGACAGAAGGTTATCTCGATGAAGCTGTCTACCAAATAAATGTAATGTTCCTCAGATGTGCATCAGAATAAGGGTCCCCATTGGCGCAGTAATCCAATATGTTTTTGCTCAGCTAAAAGCATATTTCTGCAGCTCTCCGATGGAGCAACTTGATCTAACATGAATCATTTAATGTATGCACTTTGGTTTGAAGGCTAACATTGATTTTAAGTTCCCAGCGAAAGGCCAAAATGTGATTGAAAATGAGACTTGGTGAGTACTGTCAGGCTGCATCAGGATACTCAATTCACGTACTTAATGTGCCGCTCTTGTGGTTGTGTTTAATGTTGAATACTGTCTCTGTGCACCTGCTGTCAGAACATATTCCCCTAGTTAGCCTCCCTGGTCATCTTTGCCCTTTAAAAAAACAACACACATGACATTCTGCTTTCTTAATAAAAATCTTTGAATAAGATTCACCCAAAACGCTTTCTTGGGAGGATTTAAAAAAAAAGATATATTTTAAAATGAGGAACATGTAGCCGAGGTCATTGATTTTACTTTCCGGACCTTGGCCTCCATTCTTAAGCCTTTCCGTTTTCCAAGGCCATGCACCTACACCTCAGCGCTGACATACAGCTTCACTGAAACCTCGCCGTTCCTGCTGGATATATAGAATTCCTCCTAAGCAAAGGTGTTGGGCGATATCAGCCCGGTGAGGTGAACTCTTCCTCTTGAAAGTCGCGCGCCGGCGCAGTTTTGAATCACATATCACAGGTGATGTCAATCAGTTCGTCAGTGGGGTTTGCTCTCTTCCTTGGAGCCGTTTGGTTTTCTCCCCATGCTCTGAGTAAGAGCAGAAATCTGAAAGGGTCCAGCTTGGTGCTCTCTGCATCAGGGGGCAGTCAGTCACTTTAGATTAGACTATGGATGGCAGGTGAAGGGGAACAAAAACTGTCTCTACAGGAGATACACAGAAGAATGCAGTTCTTTTTCATAGCAAATCTCTAAGCTGGGCCGTGTTTAAAAGAGGTGAGCTGGGGCAAAGAACTGACTGCATAAGGGCCACAGGCAAATGTCTTTTCAATTAAAGTGGATAGATTCCTGCATAAAGAGAAAAAAATGCAATTTTGAGCAAGAAAATATTAGACTTAAAGGTGATGTTTACCTTTTTTTGAACAGTGAAACTTTCAGCCAGTCGGCAGTGAAATAGAAGGTTGTAGAAATGTAATAAGACGATGAGGGGGAAAAAAAAAATCACCTCTGACTCCCTACACCTCTTTGAAGTTCTGAAAATCAATGCAACGGTGGAGTTGTGAATGCCATGTTCTGGTGAATGATTTATACCATTTCTCAAACAAAGAAAGTGCTAGAATCCTCTTGCCAGCACTTCCTCTCTGCCTCTTTGAAAGCTTATGCTTTTGTAGCTCGTGCAACAATATGTGCGTCCAGAATATGTGTGCCATAAATTAAGGTTGACTGGACAAAGCTGGGATTCTGCCCTTGTGCTACAAAAGGGTATTATTGTGCGGCAGAGAAGCGCAGGAAAAGCGAAGTCATCTGCATCTGGATGGAGGAAGAGGGGGCTCTAGCATTGAGTCTGAGCCCCTCTGTGGCTGCTGAGGCCAGGCCTGCTTCTGCAGATAGACTTGTTCCAGCTCGTAGCCCTCCCTGGCTCCTTACCCTGCCTCAGCCCAGGAACAGATGGAGAGAGGAGAGCAAAGGAGGAGAGGGAGGGAAATAGCTCCCTGTTCAGAGCTTGGCACGAGCCTTAGGTGTGGGTGTATACAGTTAGTTTACTGTACACCCAAAACGGCCATGTTGTTTGGAGCAGCTTTAAAAGTTTAGCGGCGGTGGCCTGCATGCAGATGTGTAGAGGCTGGCAGAGAATGGGAGACGAGAAAAGGAGAGTACAGTTTTTTCGAGCGTATTTGTGTTCAATTTTTGACGTTTTGGGAAATGCACTTATTTGCTTTCTTGCTTAGATTTAGATTGATGAGACTGTCGTGTCTATGTTTGCAGTATGAAGCTGCCACCAGAAGGTTATCAGTTTAGCTTAAGACAGAAGGAAACCGCCAGTCTGGCTTTGTCCAATGGTAAACAAAATACATATATGAATAAAAACAGTAACTCCTACCAGCACCTGCACAGCTCACTTATTAATACACTGTATCTTGTTTGTTGAATCAGTGCAAAAAGTGAGGTTTCAGGCTTTATGGGACTGGTGAGGGTGTTGGATGTTGGGCTATGTCTTAGCTGGGTGCAGTCATGATAAACATGCCTGGAAACCAGCAGCAACTCCAAGAACTTACTGTGCCCAGAAATCGTCCGACACTTCATTTTTTTTGACGAGGTCCAGGCTAGCTCTTTCCTGTTGTGCAAAGCTAAGATAACTGGCTACTGTCTCTAGCAATATATATTTACTGCATATCTACTGCACAGAAACGAGAGCGGTGCCCGTCCTGTCATCCAGCTCTTGGCAAGAAAGCCAATAAGCTTCTAAACCAAAATGCTGAGACATTCCTTAAACCCCCCGCTAATTAGTGTCCTGCTGAAAGTCCTGAATCTTAATATTTGCCCCTCTTCCTTACCCTCCTTGTGCCAGTCCCTCCTGTCTTGTTGAGACCACCAGTAATAGGCCAAACGACCTCTAGTTCTCCTAACTCTCCTTCATTACACTCAAGCTGCTGGTTATTGGGCTGGGGAGAGGCTGAGATGGCAATGTGCCATGGTACAAGGGGCACAACTGATGACATTAAACTCTCAGATCAAACCCTCGTGAGCCTCTTCCAGCCAGAAATCATAAACGGAAAACCATTTGCATATTTGAAAGCCATTTACATATTTGAAACTGAAAAGCAATCACCAACACACACCATTTTTCAGTCACCAATAAAACCTTCGGTAAATGAACTGTTTAACATCGCAGCTTCCCAGCGTAATGGATGAAGTTCTGTGTTTGCTGCACATTTCCAGGCATGAAACTGTGGATATAATGAAGCCATAATGCAAAACTGAGGAGTCCAGGCGTTCTGTCTGTGTCTGAGTTGATGTGCCATGGTGAGCTGAGGAATAATAATGATGTAAAGGGATAATCATTCATAATGTAGTTCAGAGACTACAAAGACACAGTCCCTTTGGAAGAGTCACGATCAGGGAAAGCTGGAAGAAAAAAGGGAGAGGAACAACACCTCCCGCAGTTTTGCACGCCACTGAACGTGTTGCATACAGCTGCGCTGTGCCGGGGAGAAAGCAAAAGAGTGATGCGTGTTGAAGCAAATTGATCCTATCTGAAAGGGCTCAGAAAACTTTAGCCCAGATCAAAGCTCACGCTAAGGCGCTCAGATCACCCAGTGAAAAGGCAGCGCGGCAGAGGAAGAGAGAAAAGAGGGGCAGTGCCTTGTCTTGTCTAATTATACATTTCAGACAGCTCGCCACCAATTATCTCCCCTTCAGTAGCATCTGCCCTTCGCATGACCGCAAAGCTAATGTGTGGCAAGCCCACCGTTGGGTTGGAAACTCGAGCTTAATGTATGGTAAGCTGCTGGAATTTCCCCAATATCTGATGATGAAGAATTCAAGGTGAGACAAAGGTTTGGGCGTGGTCTGCGCAGTTGATTAGCACAGTTCTATCATATCTGCAAATACTAACGACGGTGGCCTCTTGCAGTTCTGACAACCTACAGCACAGCTTGACTATTCCTCTCTGCAGGCCAATTTGTGCTGATTCTCTGTGGAACAGCAAAAGTCCAATCACGGGCTTTTGTTTGCCTCGGGGAGACAATTGGACACGTTCGCGCAGAGGTGCTGTTTCCGTCGTTAGAGTGACCACCGTTCCTGCTCAAGACTCCAGGGAAGATTCTGTGTAAGAGGCGGTGAAGCAGTCCGCTACCTTCATGCAGGTCCCCCCCAAACTGCCTCCGGCCATTTCAGGAGCTGCACAAAACCAAAAAAAATCAACAAAAACAAGTTTGGGAAACAAAAACAAAAAAAAAGAAAAATTCAACGACATGACTTGTGCCCATGAAGGTTTACAGATCTTGCGGTCAAATATTGCCCTTTGGATATTACACAGAATTGGCAGAATGATTAAAACAGTAGCCTTTGCAGGAAGGAACACATAAATCGGCTACAAAACAGAAACTGCTCATTTTTATCCCACACTAAATGGGAAGTAAGCATTGAAGTAAATGGACAGGACGCATCTTACGGCAATCCCTAAGTAAAAAGGTACAGAAACGTTGACGCCTTGTTTTTCCATTGTAAAACATCTTAAAGTTTTAACTTTAAGGTAAAGTTAAAGATAATTATTCCATCATCACACTGTAACAAAACCACAAACCTGTCTGTGCACAGCTTTTCCCACTGTGTTTAGCTTGGCTGGAACCTGCGATGGCGCCTTAGGCCTCTTTAAACCACTTTGTAATTATCTGTCTTCCTTGTGCCATAATTAGCGCAGATGCAAGGTGACAGTCAGCATTCATGTTATGTGTCAGATTTTCGTTAATCATCTTGAAAGGAGGATTAAGTGAGTCACACTTTGCTACCTTCTGACCATGTCATGGCTGCTTGCATCACACAGAGGTCTCTATTTTACCACAGAGGCTCCTCAGTTGAACAGCTGAAAGGCAATTTATGTCTACACCTCAAGTGTAAATCCTCCCCCGACATTTCATTAACTTTTCCACATTTCAAAGCTATCAGTGCTTCTGTGACCTCTGTTTTCATCCCATTACACAATGATACACAATTATTGATTTATTGTGCATATTAAAAATTCAAAATATCTACATTTCTAGAAGATCAGCAAAATGCCTGAAATTTAAATGTAACCAATTTTGAAAGAAGAAATGGTGCGGTGCAATTAAAAAGAAAAATTCTAAACAAAAACCCCCCCGCTCTGCTAATGTCTTAACAGTGAGAGTAAACGATTATAGACTGGAGTGCTGGAGGAGTTGGAGTGAGTTTGCAGCACCCTGAATGGTGCGACTCGCTGGCTTAGATAAATCATGCAGTCGGGGGTCTGTGGGCTTCAGCAAAGTGAATCAGCCAGATGCAAAAGTGTGTGTATAAGTGCGCGCCTGTGTGTGTGTGTGTGTGTGTGTTTGTCCATGAAAGAGCAGACCTTTCCCACATGGCAATAGGCTTCACTGGAGCAGACAATTGCAATGTAGCCATGTGAGAACAGGGCAAGATGGAGTCACTTTTGCTGACGGCTCATAGAAAACCCAACAATTTTGATATGGGAAGACACGATGCCAAAGGCTGGACAAACATTAACAAAGTCTGTACAAAGAGGCCCGACTGTGTGCAGCACAGACGCTATGTACTGCTTAACTTTGATTAAACCTCTGAATTTTTATGTGGCATGTATACTGTATGCGTGTGTGTTGGTGGGGAATATGTATGTAAACACTAATGAGCGTGAATGATGGATGAGCTCAGTGCTAAATGGATATGACCATCTTACCAGCACCATGTTGGCTTCACAAATCACAGCATTTGTCACAAATAGACTTAACGTCTCTCAGCAGCACATGGAATTACATAGAAACACTCATAATGGAGTGACTCATTAAAAGATTTGACGTCAAGATGCCAAGTCTGATTTCGGTCTATCCCTGTAGGGTTTAAACACCTCTATTTATAAAATGTTTTTATTATATTATCCATGTTTCTGGTTGAGAGAGTGTGAATGTCCCACATGTTGGATCATAGATGTGAAACAAATCCAAACGATATTTTTATCTTGTCCAACTCCAAAGTAAACTGTCCTTTATTTTTGAGTGAAATAGAAAAACAGCACTCACTTCAGTCACACTTCATATAGACCTAATGTCTTATAGAGTTTTTCAATGTCTGAAGCTCTACTGTAAAACAGATTGGCAATGTTATTTTGTCCCTGAGGGTTTCTGCCATTTTCAGACGTATAGATCCAATGTGGGGGCACTGAGCCATGCTGTCAGCGCTGAAGGGCTGCTTCCTCTCGCATGGCAGAGCTTATTGGTGGCATTAGGTCTAATAGCCATCATTGCAACCTTTGTGCCTTCACTTACAGCAATCACAGTGTGGCCTAACGATAACATAAAAAGTCAATGTACAGGGAAAGCATGGGTGGCTACAATGAAAAGGATCGGATGCCGAGCTGAGATTGTTATGATCACAGTTAAACCTGGGCCATGTGGAAATACAGCAGTGCCAAAGACAACCAAGAAATAAAAATATTTGTTTAACCCATCGAGATCTGTTGGGAAATGTATTGGAAAAATGAACATTTTTCACATCCACATTACCTTTGTCCTGATCCCCAGCAAAGCCCACGCTTACACGCACATAAAAAACATGCCTCCAACATGCACCACTCCATGAAAAATGTTCCTGCCTCAGTGTGCAGCTTTATTCCAACAGGATAGTTTGCATACACATAGTAGTACATACATATCAGTTGTACACATCTTTTTATATAGTGTAGTCTTCAATCCGCTCAACCATGTAATGTCAGCTGTCAGGTGGGTGATGTATATATTTTGCAATCTTGACTGAGGGATCAACTTGATATGTCAAGCGTGCCGTAATGGCTTCAAAGGTCTAATAACGCAATGCACTCTGCCATTTCAGGCACAAATGTGACACAAATGAAGTAGTGATTCATTTTTACAGTAGCGTGGCAGAGATGATGTGGGGGCGCGTGTGTTGTCAGAGGACTGTGTCAGTCAAAAAAAAAGAAAGAAAGAAAAAAGATTCATTATATCAAGAGTGATAGAAGATTTATAAGGTGTCGGTGCATGTGTCAGTACTCCTCTTTGGTTAGCAGTTGCTTTTATGTTTCTGTTTAACAGGTCGGATCTCAAAACGATGATTCCTGTTGAGCTCGAAAAGAAATGTGATAATAAATCTGCTACTTACTTAGTTGTTGTTCAGCACTGCCTGTAATTCAAACTTCTTTCCCTTTGACACACCTGGCACCCTCAAACATATACTTTTACTTTTAAAACATACCCAATCAGCTTGATGTTCTTTAAATACACAAACACACTGATGGTTTAGTTAAATACATTTTACCCTCCTGCCCATCTCTCCGTCTCTCTCCCTCTTTTTCCCTCTCCCCCTCCAGCAGATAAAGCCAATCTTGGGGCTGGCTCCTGCCACAAAACGTTCTGTAATAGTCTAATTGTGGCTAATGGTTTGTGCAGCTAATTAAAGTGTATGAATTACAATAATCAGTCAGCCGCATGGAAGCCATGCAGCCTCACGCTGTTCCTCCAAGCGTGGAAGGCCAAGACCAGAGAGGGGGTGGCAGAGGTGGGGGTTGGGCATGAAGGAAAAAGGTGAGATGAACGTGATGGAGAGGAAGAGAGAGAATGACACAGAATCCCAAGGCCATATGAACGCATGGACATGAGTGGATGTTACAGAAAGCAAAGATGGCAGGGATGTAGTGGGCAGAAAAGACGACTGGATATTAAGATGTACAATGATGATGAAAAGAAAATAATATTTAAGTGCAGGTTTTTCCAATGCTTATGCAATGATGAATACCAACAGAGAACAACAAGCATTGAACCAACCAGGCATGAAGGTTTGGCCATGTAAGAAGTTTGCAATAAATGTATTTTAATTTAGCAGGAACAATCTTAACAAACTATTCATAGTCATATCTGAGCTCTTAAAGCAATTGTTTGACATGACTTCTCACTTGGAGAAAATATCAATACTACTAATATCTCCCTGTCAATATAAAGCTATCACAAGTAGATGGCTAGCTTAGCGTAATGACAGAAAATGGGGAAACAGCTGGTCTTGCCAGCCAATGGCAAAAAGCCTCAGAGCATCTCTAAAACTCACTAATTAAAAGGTGACCAGATTTCTGAAATGAAAACCAGGAACACTTCCAGTTTAGTGGTCAATACATCATTGAAATACCCAATATTATAATATATTAAATGAAAAAGTGTGAAATACTGGTTTCTTTGTAATTTGACTAATGTAACTATTGTACTGTAATAAACTATGATCCAGGCCATAGGATAAAATTGGGAGGACTACAAACTGAGTAACTTTACAAACAATGTCACAAGTCATCATTCGTCTTAACATCCAGATTTCTGCTCCATACTAAAATGCATAGCATCTATCCATCCATTATCTTTACCACTCATCCTGACATACAGGGTCACGGGAGGTCCTGGAGCCGAGCGGTCATTGGGCCAGAGGTAATCACAGTACCTAACGGTTAAAAAATGACTACAGTTTAGGTTCTTTGTAAGATCCCAAATTGTTACCCCTGTATTTCATAACTTCACGTCTTGTCCCTCAGTACCTACACATATATCAACATGCACTGTTCTGGTACACCTTCATTGCAACGCAAAAGATTACACCATCCCACTGAGTATTAACACTTTATTTTTCAGAATTTATTGCTTGGCTCATTTTTGTATTTTATCTAATATAATATATAGAATAACAAACCGGTGGGCTCTGTGACTGTATTTTTACTTCACTTGTGGTTGTGTGATCAAGTAGTTAGTAGTAGAAGAAGAGTGATGGTATCTGCTGTGCTGAGCAGCCCCCTCTGTTGGCCAAAACAAGTATAATGCCACGTAAAATATCATTTCAAAACGGGGACATTTCCGGGGAGAGATTCAGTTTTTGGTGGCCTGTCCCTGGAAAACAGGGGCATCTGGTCACCCCAACTAATTAACAAGAAGCCAGCCGAGACTTTAGCAAACTAATGTGCCCAGCCAAAATACAGTCTGATATAAAAGGTGTCCTTTTTAGCACTTTGGCTACAATGTGTTAATTTGTGGGGTTTAGAGCCAGGCTTACTAATTCCCCCCTCTAACTGTCTTTATGCCAAGCTAAGCTAGCCATCTCCTGGCTTTGGCTCCATATTAAGTGTACAGGCATGAGACTGGTATCAATTTTCTCATCTCACTCTTTGCATGAAAACAAATAATATTTTTTCCAGTTTTCTTTTTCTGACTGTTCCTTTATTGTGTCTGATCAAATGCTTTAATGAAACACGAGAATATTACGGTTAGCCGGAGAAAAATGTGGAGTGAATAATGTGGAAAAAACTCAAACGGTACTAGCAAATGCTTTTTTTGTCTTTCTTTTAATCCTCTTAGGTGCCACAAGCAAAATGTAAAAAACAATTATTTTTCTTAATGTTACTGTAACAACTTACCAAATGTCGCCTTAATTTCCTCGACATACTAAACCCATCTACTGAGCAAAGTTATAAATGCTTAGTATTATTTCAGATAGTCTGACTCTGTGTCTCAGACCACATGAAAACACTGTGGCGGCAGAGTTTTCTAGAATAAACTGCCTTTTGTAAAGCTACAAGCTGCAGCGCCTTCCTTGGTTTAAGTGCACATAATGGCAGTAGTAAAGTTTTACAGGTTGGCTTTGAGATCATTACATTGTGCACAAGACCTCTCCTTGTCAGTTTCATGTTAAACAAATGAGCACAGCAGTCATAAAGAACGCCCTTGTAAAAGATCCAAAAAGCACCCTGCTATTTAGTCTGCCAAACACACACGATAAACAAAGTATTGTTACAGGATGACCTGATGATTTGTTTCTCCTATTTGCCTCTGAGCAATGAAGTCTCATACAGAGAAAATTACTATGATGTTTGTCCGTGAAAACAGGACTGAGATGGTCCAACACTGTTGGCTCTTTCCCCGAGGAGCCAACATCTGCGAAGCAATATGGGAATGCAAACAGTGTGGGCAGCACATAAATAAACTCCCACATTAAGGTCTTGACAGTCAGGTCTTCTATAGATGCAGAACAAAGACACACAGAGGTGAGGAAAATGAGAATCACCGATGGCCAAACCACACACACACAAAAAAAATAAATAAATAAAATAAAAAATAGGACAGGCAAAAAAGGAACATAAAGCATAAGAGGTTGTGACAGGGCATGGGATGGAGGAGAATTGTAAATCCTGATGGACAGAGAGCAGAGAAGTGGGAAGAGAGCAAAAACTGCGATGACAGTTTTTATACAGAGAATCTTTGAGAATGAGTGATAGAGGCTCACACCCCGTTGTTTTGTCTTGTCAAATCAAATGGGCATTTTAGCAAGTTGTCCAAACAATGACTGTTGAAGGAGGAAAGGAATCAATTATTCATGATACAGAGAGCCACTTATTACACGATAGTCACACACACACTCACACACACACACACGCAGACTATTTCCTAGATGGTGAAATGACTTAGTAACCAGGCGATTTATTCCCTTTTAATAGGGTCTCAATTGCGGCAGCCTCACTCAGACAAATGAGCAAACAAGTCGGAGAGTGACAGTGATATCCATTATGTGTTTAATTATCTTCAAAGTTCCAGTGAAGGGCATTTCTTTGGCTAATGGGGAGACAGTGCTAAGTGTCACAGCAAACTGCTCCTCAAATGCGCCAACAAAACTGACTAGCTGCTCCTTTTTGCGGGCTCTTATCTGAGTTTTGACAGGCGTCGTTACATTTGGCAAATTGGTCGAATCAGTGTCCTCGTCAAAAATAACCAACATTTGTTGTTATTTGTTTCTTTTTCTTTGCCTTTTCCATTTCCAAGTCAAATTCCCTTGGCGATAATTTGACTGAGCCCCATTAGTTGGCACTGAAACACGGCGTGCTGATTGGTATATTCAGGGTGAGATGATTGAGGCAAAGATTGGGGCCTGGACCGAAATGTCATTTCTGAGTGGGTCTGATTGCATTGTCGTAAAGCAGGAATCTGTGATTTTTCCTAATGCAACAATCACACTGAGATTAGCTGGAAACCTCTGACAAAAATTCCCCGAATGCCAACATGTTTGTCTGTGTAGGAAAGAGACAGTTTGCCAAAGTGGATGTGGAGCATGTGTTCTCTACAAACTCTCCAAGGACACATTTTTAACTGAGGTTAATAAAACTAACATCAACTCTAACATTCTAACTATTCAATTTAAGTGGAAGAGAAATCTGCAGCTTTATGGGATGGAAAAAGTGGCGCCGGTTGCGGCGACCTGACAGCAAAAACATCCCAAACACTTAAACTGATACTTCGGAATTAGGGACAACACACCAGCTGACGTGATGCTATCATTCATTAGCTGAGCAGAGTGATAAATTACACCTATTCCCCTCCCCCTCTCTCATCTTTCAACTCTACAGCTCCATAGCCCATCTGGGGGTTGGCAATAAGTTACTGTGAAGGCCCAGAGTGACTGAGACATGGCTAAATGTTCTTATTTATTTGCAGTCAGACATTAAGCCAGGAGTGAAAGGAATGAATGGGAGCATCTGTCGATGTGTGGTGCCATGGTTGGGACTGGCCCACAGCCCCCAAACACACTCTTTCTGCTAAGCTTTCACTTTTGGTATTTGTGTGAATGCACTGGATGTGCGTTTGTGTGTACAGTATATGTGAATACGTTTCTGCATTCATCATCATAACAATGTCTTCATCATGACAACGTTTCCAGACGCAGTGTCTTGTATGTAAATGATGGGCTCTTTACCATTAACATTTTAGATTGAAGAAAGTATAGATTAGAAGGAAATGTAACTAACACAGTTATAGCTGCCCATAAGTCTGCTACAAAGCTGTTGTTCACCGTAGCCCCAGGCCTTCCTCTACCGCAATTATAAATGTGATGTTTCAGGTGCTACTTTTGCCAGACACACTGTGAAGAGGACATCGCACATAGCTGCTGCCCTGGTGTTTTTTGTTGAGAATATGGCAAGTGGTACTGACGCAAAGACCAAGGGCAAGTTTTAACTTTCTTGGTGGCACTTTTGAAGGTCTGTTTGCTCTTTGTGTGTCGAGTGCGTCCTGACGCTATCACCGTCCTCAACACCTCTTATGATGTATAAACATACAGGCTGCGTAGATCACTGAAATCTAACCAGCCAGGTTGACATACACAAGAACAAAGATGTTTTTTTTCTGCTGCTGGTTTCGCAAGATTTAATCAAAATTACTATTGGATCAGGCGTGATAATTGCACTCTGACGATACGCGCCACTAAAATTATTGAGATGAAACGCATACCTGGTGCCTTCAGATAGCCATATACAGAGGCAATCAGCAGAAAGAAAGGCCTTGATACAGCAAAGCTGTGTTGGGGAGAAGTCCTGGTAAGAATCAGATATTAATCACCAGCATAATCGAAATAAAACTGTGTAATTAGATGTGTCTGCTGGCTGGAATATGTACACAGAATGTGAAACAGATAAGCCAAATATATTAAAAAGAGATTTGTTGATTAAAAAGGTGGTTACGAAGGTCTGTGTGGGTGTGGCTCACTGATTCTAGTGTCAAAAATATTAAAGTGTTCGCTATGTGCAGTCCTTGCTTGATCTGCTATGGTGCAAAAAAAAACAATGAATTTTGATAGTTTGCAGCACGTTGCTTGATTGCCAGCAACACTTCCTCTACTGCTGCTACTCTCACCCCTCTATGACATCTGACGAGTCACAGAAAACATGGAAATGGAACAGGCAATGAAAGGACCTCACTCTGCTCTCCTACACTCCAGGAACGTACCACATGTACCAATGTGAAAATAGATTCTGTCATCAACACATAGCTCAAGAGCATGCCCAAAGTCAAGTCTCAAAACTCAAGACTCCTTAAAATAACAACTCTATCACAGTATGTAATGTTTTCTGACACTAAGAAATCTGATTATTTCTGTGACTAACATCCAAATTAAACACATGACACTTTAGTGTCATATTCCAAAAACGTCCAATTAATTTATATTTCTTTTATGTAAGTATTCTCCGTATTTAACCTCTAGCTTTTAAAGTTTGACTGTATATAAATATAAAACATTCCTTTTTCAGTTTTGTTTTTCATCGGTTAAAATCAGGAGGTTTGGAGCAGAACAGGGACAAGAGGGACATTTGAGAGGTGGAAAGGGACTATTCAAGTGGCTGCAGTTGATGCGAAGCATCAATCTTTTATATGCTTTGAGGCCACTTCAAATCAATTTCACCCCAGCCGCTTCCAGGCTAATCATGTGGCAGAGGGCAGGCAATGTGCCAAGTTTGTCTGCATAGAGGAACCCAGACAGACAGACAGACAGACACGAGGCAAACAGACACCCAGTCACACAGACAGATAAGCAGATAGACAGACAAACATCCCAAACCTGCACTGAGCCAGATAGGGAAGAGGTTGATCTGAAATGACAGGCAGTCAACCATTCCTGCCTCAACAATATTTGCACTCTGTTTTGGTTTACAAATTTATTCCACTATGTATGCCGGTGTACTCTGAATATTGGAAAACTTCTGTTCCAAGGCCAGGGAAGAAACACTCATAAACATGTCAGGTGTATAGTTTTTAAATACCGGCCTCAACACGCTGATCTATTGTATCCCTATTACAAAACAAACAAATAAAATCTTACACGGTTACCTTTGTGAGTACACAAAGCAGTTCAAAAGCTTGTTATAAATGCAAAGCATTTACACACGCAGGTGGAATGGTTCATTATGTGTAATCCCAATAGCTCTTAGCTCATAAGTAGTGCATGCATATGCAGGGGTGACTCACAAGGCTGAGGAGCCCACCGTGATTTGACACTGCCCATGCTGTGCTGTTGAGTTAGCGGTGCATATGTACACAGAGCACGCTGGCTTTGTTTATTCTATTGACTTATTTGTTCTGTCCATCGACTGTGTTGCCTGTAGCCAAGGCTTGCTTTTCTCCCTTTAAATCACCACCTCCTAATTATCTGTCACATTTTCTGCTATCCCATGCCAAAGACACACAATGGCCGATAATGACCCCGTAGACAGCATCTATCAGGCGCTCCGCCATTGATTCCTCTCTCTCTTTTTCTCGCTGTTTCCTCTCCTGCCCGCTTGGTCTCCTTCCTCCTTTCTTGTTCAGCCATTGCCCCCCCCCCCTCACTTTGTTTCGCTGTCACTCTGTTCCTGCCTCTACCACACCGCAAACCTAATGCTAGGTGCGTGAAGCAGAAATGCATCATCCTAATGTATTGTTTTATGGAAATGACGCTCATCTTTCTTTCCTTCGTTCTCGATCAATAAGAATGTGTCAACACCATTTTTTAAAAGTGGTCAAGAATCGTGCGGACACACCCAAATGCATAGTCGGGATGTGTGTGGCAGTATAAGTTTGAGTCAGAAGTTGCCACATTAAAGTCTGGAAAAGTGCCTCAAGTAGAAGCTGTTTAACTGCTGTCACTGGCTGACTGAACAGACAGCAGGGAGTCAAAGTGGGTGACGGGCCAATGTTTGGCCAGAATGGACTCCTTTATGACAGTAATGTAGTTGGAGTGTTAGCTGCCTGAGGGCTGGAGAGAAACTCGTTCCCCTCCCACAGTTTCAGCTGGCATCTGTCCCCCTTGTATACCTCACCCAAAGCCACCACCCTTCACCCCTCCGCTCCCCCTCCCCCCTCCCACAACCCTCCTGCCCTCGCTCTCCCGCCCCCAAAAGCTTCACCCTGCCGAGAGCGCAGGAGCTCAGGTCATTACAGCGAACTGTCACGGCTAGCTGTCACACGGCCCAGGATGCTAGCGTCACTGTCCTCGTGTCCTGACGAGCTAGGCTTGTTCCCGGTCCAAACATAGCATCCATCTTCTCACCCGCCCCTCTGACACAGCGAGCACCAGTCTGAGAGAAGTCAACTTATTTACCTAGGCCAGGAAGAGGACAGACCTTGGGATCCATGGAGTCAAAATGCACTCGGGCTCCCAGGTTAAATGAGTTTATGACCTGAAATGTGTTTGAACAGTTAATCTGGTGGTCTAAATGTTACTAGTGAGTAACAAGTAACTCATAATGCATAACCCACATGAAGTATAAAACATATGACATCTGAAAAGTCTTCTCATTTTGTGTATTAAGAGTCAAATCTATATTTTATCAGCTTTAACAAAATGCACAAAAAGTAAGGTTTGCTTCTTTTTTTTTCTATAAATCTGTTATGTATATACAGATGGGTGAAATATTAGAAGAAAAACCTGAACCCTACAGTGAGGAGATCTGGTGGCACTGCTTTGCTGTGGGGGGTATTTTGCTGGTTTGGTGTCACTGTCATTGCTGGGAAGGGTCACTGCGAATCAATACGGAGTTGTTCTGCGTGATCACCTTTATCCTGTGAGGAAACATTTCTATCCTGATGGGAGGGGTCTTTTCCAGGATGACAGTGCCTCCATCTATAGAGCACGAGGGGTCACTGAATGGTTTGATGAGGACCAGAATGATGTGAATCAAATCCTATGGCCTCCACAGCCACCGCGTCTCAACCCAATTAAACACCTGTGTGAGATTTTGGACCAGTGTGTTAGACGGTACTCTCCACCACCATCATCAAAACACCAAACGACAGAAAATCTTTTAAGAAATGTGTTCATCCTTCCAGTAGAATTTGGAGACTTAAATAATCAAGACACATATATACTGTATATGAGGAAATGGTTTAGCAAGTGAATTGATTTTACTGTACTTTCTCTTCTTCTTGCGTACACAGCAGTGAGATGCCAAACAGAGGGAGAGCTAAGCCAACAAAATGTCAACAAAGTTCAAAGGTCAAGTGAGTTGTTGTTTGGGAAATCCAAGTTTTTTTTGTCTTTATTTTTTTGTAATCTCTTTGAATCTGACTACAACTACAACTTTGCAAAAGTCCTCCCTCCCACGCTATCTGTTTGGACGCATTTGAGTCATTGTTGGCTGGTGATCGGAAAAGGGAAGAAAGAAAAAAAGAACACTGTGGGGAAGTAATGCCTGACAGCCCAAAACAGGAAGAGAGAAGTGTTGTTTTATTACTAGAGGGGTAATAACAGCGCAGATAGCATCTATCAGCGGGGTGCTGAGGAGAGGCTGAAGATAAACTGTGGAGCACCTGAGCACAGATGATGCTTGACACTTCAGAGGGAACGAGGCTAGGACCGCTGACAGAGTTAGTGACGTGCCCCCCCATCACATCAGCAACAGATGCACCAAGGGGAGACCAGAAAATATCAAACACACTAAACTGAAGAGTTGCTGTTGTGTGTGTGTGTGTGTACAGTATGCATGTGTTTATAAGGCCTGCAGCACTGAAACACTGCTGCTCACAAATGTGAAATGCTTTTGACAGTAATAGAGCGTTTTCTGAATTTTGCAGAGAGAGTGTGTGACGGGGGTCTGTGTGTGTGAGTTATATACAGAGTGTGTGCTGTTGCGTGTGTCTGTGCACCTAGTCAGCTCCCCGGGGCCCTCTCTCTGGGTGAGTCAGTCTAGTTGCTGTAATCACTCTGCTCACTACCCTCCACTCCAAACCTGATTTGGCCAGATTGTTTCGTTTTCTTTTTCCCGGCTCCTGCCCTCGATCCCTCCCTGTGTCTCTCCCTCCAACCCGTCTATTCCACCCATCTTCTTTTTCTTTCCTCCTCCTCTCTATCCCTCCTTTCGATGCCCCTCGCTCTGCTCTCCTCCTGCTTTTCTTTCCCTCCTTCCACCATCTTTTTTTTCTCTCTTTCTTCCCTCCCCTCCCCTCTTCCTTCCCCTTCGTGGTAATGGCAGCTGATTGATGGAGTTTGTTTAGCTTTAATTACACTGCAGGTGAGCGGCCAGGCCTGTTCACGCCAGTGAAGCAGAAAACTCAACTTGGTTAGGTTAGAGATTGGATTTCCCAAAGTGAAAACACTGTACAGGGGAAAGGTCGTCAGACTATCGTATTTTATTACTGTTTTGTTGTTTCCTGTTCTTTCCTGACTCTTATCCTCTTCATCTTTTGAGAACATATATAAATATATATATATATTTTTTTTTTTTCTGCACAACTAAACCCATTTCCAAGCTAATGTTTTTTTCTATTTTTATTTCCTTTTTTGCTTAGTATTTAAATTTTCATAATCATTTTCAGCCCACAAAATGCTTTTTGTATAAAAATACATCAACTGTGTTCCACAATGAGGCGAGTAGAGATGCACAGTTGTTGTGTTTATGACATTAAAGCAACACAGTGGTACAGCAGCCTGTTTTAGCATAAAGTGGAGTCTACATTTCTGCCCAGAAATCTGAATTTTAGTTGCTTTAGTTCCTGGAGACACAAACACAGACCTCTTCGAAATCACATAAGCTCCTTTCACTTATGCTGAGTTTACTCTCCTCGATTCTCATATGAATTTTTCATTTGCCACACATTTAAATGCTCATTAAATTTAAATTTTTGAAACGATTAAGAGTGTGAAAAACGAGTGTGTGCTGGGTTTAATGAACGGGCAATACTTGCGAATGATGCCATACAGAAATGGTGCATCACTTTAGTTCAGACAGAACATTGAAGTCATGGATGCATTATTGATCAACAGCTCATTCATATTTCTACAGCTGATTGGTCAATAACACGTCGGCCGATGTGCTTTAGAAGCACAGGAAACGACCGGTCACATTCAAGGAAGAATAAGGAGGTTCTCTTGGAGGGTGTTTTGCTTAAGGATTTCTGGCTTATGCAATGATTTCATTTATCTTTTGCCATGAATTGCATATGTTCAGTATGCCCCAGAGGATTTAGGGCTCCCGGCAGAATCCCTCACATGCTGCTTGGATCCTTTAGGGAGCTCCCCTGAGAGCAGAAGCTTTTCCATCAAGTGTAACTATATAACCATTTGCCATAAATAGTGTAATTCTTTGGCAGTAGGTGTCCTGCTAAACTGCTTGTCAAACATGTGAGAGCTTTTCCTTTCAGGTAATTAATTCCAGATATTCATCATTCAGCAGCAGGAATAATATGCGTGTGACTGATTTTAAAGATGTGACGCGTATTTCCAAAGCACTGCACAATTATCTATCCCTCAAACTATGTGATTACCTTGATTAAAATTCCAACGTGGTCTGGAAAAGTAGGCGCAACTTAAGTGACTTCTCTAACAGCAAAACGCCCCACGTCTAGACACTTCTTGTTTTCTTTAAAACCCCCTCTTTAAGAAAATTCCTGGCCCGCTGATTGTTACTTACTCCTACCAGCCATGCTCCATCCTCACAGGAGACAGAGCACTTACCAAACAATTTCCTGTCCTCCGTCTTTCAATGCATGAGCATGTCAGGACCATGGACAGAGCCAGTAGCTGGCAGTCTGAGGGAAAATATTATTCTGGCACCGTAGAGCCACACAGCCACAGCTTGTGAGCATCATTTGCATTCCTCATTGAAAATGTCTGCGAGCGGCTAACCTCCAGCTACAACCGATTGCGCCTTGGGGAATGAAAGGACGCATGCACAAACCTTCTCCCATAATGTGACAATTGTATAGTTAGAAATTCAACACATCAGGGCACTGCACTGCAACCGCTAACACTTACTACCCCTCCACACCACTAATTATTGTTTGCCATAATGGACCAATATGTAGTTGACGTTCACACTGCATGAGCAGTGAATGGCTTGATTTACTTGAAGCTGATAATTACTAAAGTAATTATCATTCTATATGCATTGCTGTGTTGCATTTAGTGCGTTCACATTATTGAGCAAATCCTAAAGTAATCGCCCATTACCATGCTCACTCTCATTACTGAACAAAAAGGCAGAATCTACAGTTAAAAATTATAAGTGGGCAGACAAAAATACAGAGAGAGAGAAAGAAAGGGAAAGAGAGAGGGACTTTGTGGACCTGTGTGAGGGGAATATATGATAGTTTAGTCTGTAGAGAGGAATTCTGAGCAGTACCTGAGTCGAATAGGGGGTAGCAGAGATTCACATCTCCTATGATCCCACATGCTCTTTCACCTCATGTACACTACAGAATAAATCTCTTGCTTCTGAATTCAGATTATGCTGCTCCACACTACCTAGCATCCAAAAGACTGCATTAAAGTTACATTTTATTAATACTCAATGTTGCTATCAATGAATAATCAATGGAAATTCTAACCATATAAACTTTTTTACAAATAGAAAAGGGAAACGGAGATACAATTGGATGGAAAGAGGATTCCATATTTGCTTGTGGGATTAGAAGAGGGACATTAAATGGTTTTTGTTAAATGGCATGGATCTACTCACCACCACTTCCAGTATTCCCCCTCTTCCCACCATACTAGTCATTAACGTGTTCCTGCTCACCTCTCTGCCCTTCTTCTATTCCCTGACAGTCCAATCCCCGAGAGGCGGTCCTCTCTCTCAGCTCTATCTTTTTCCTTCTACTCCATCTTGTCTCTCCTCACTCACTCTCTCTATCTATCCTTTTTCTTCTATCTGGCTCGTACATCTCCAGCAACGGTCGGCAAAACAGACCATTACGGAAATCCAGGCAAGCAGGGAGTCTTCCTTGTCTTGCTGTGGACATGTGCACACGTGTACTGCACATGCTTGAACGCTCCGGCTCCCAGTGTACAGCATCACCGACACACTTCCTGTAGAGAGGCGCCTGCATGCTAAAAGACATAATCAGCAAACGTGCTGTGGTTCAAGAAGGTTTTAGTCTCAGTTGTAAACATATGCTGAAATCTTTCTTTACATGAGTTTATCTTGAACACAGCTAAAGGTTTTTGCGTGTCTGCGATTCTTCTTCCTTATTATTCTATTCTTCTTCTTCTTCTTCTTCTTCCTCAAGATTGTCACAAACTGGGTCTTATTTTTGATCATTTTGGCCATTATTCCTGTTCCTGAAACCGCAGTAGACATCATGGTCTAACGAGTCTAACATTAGGATTTGGAGGTATCTACTAACTGTCATGAGCTAGCAAGTGACTACATGCAGCAAACCCAGTCCAAAAGTTCATTCTTCACTGTTAAAGCTTTGGAGCTCAATCAGCATTCTGCTTCCAACTAAACAAGCTGAAAGGCGTATCAGTGGCTCATGTTGATATATCAGTTTAGCACAAACTTTGAGGTAACACGTCCTGGATTGCTATCAACTGAACACACACAAACCAAACTGATATCAATCATCCTGGCCTGTTTTATGTAATACCAAATATAATATTTTGGGTTGGGTTAGACTGAACTGCATATACGCCTCAATTCTTAAACTGTGTTGCTTCTGTGAAAATGAGTGGTCACGGTGGCAGCTGTTTCAAGATTTCCTGCACCTTGGGTGGTTTTTCAAACAGCTTTTCTTTCGGCGTATGAGGTTTTGGGTCAGAACTTTGTTTTTATTGAGCCTAATGGTGGATTGTGAGTTGTTAAACCTTGTTAGGTCTCTGGTTCCCTTTGGTACTTATATATGTTCTCCACTACCATTACCCAAACCCCACAGCAACCAGGGAGAGCTTTCCTTCTGATTGCTGTCATCAGCACTGAACGATCATTGACTTCTCCCTTGTTGAACTCGAGCACCAGCCATATCTTGATATACTCATAACTTTCTATTAAGTTTGTGAAGGCTGACTGTGCTGTGTTCCACTTACCTATTATCAGCCCTTCGCCTGCATTCATTACTCTCTTCTCAGATCTGATGATAGTGGACATGTTTGGGCATAGCATCTTCTTAGCTCCACCTTCGCTGTGTTTACACCTTTCCAACTCGATTAGAAAGGATGTGAAAGAGAACAACGCGTGTAAGTGATTTCACACCACCCCGGCTTGTGGCAACGATAAATATATCTACTCAGAAGTGGTAAACATCCAATACGTACAGTATACTGTACTTAATATTAATATTCAGCGCTGTCCTGGGGTTAGCCAGAAAGGGAACACTGACGCCATCTTCATATCACATCACTCATTCTATCACCATTTACTGGAATAAATGGAGGATATGATCAATGCAGCTGAGGAGCCCATAGTTAGAATTAATGAGCACTGCCCGGCTCCTGCAATTTGTCTGCTGTGCTATTGAGTCGTCTTATTTCAATGTCTAATTTGTTATTGCTCCAAACGTCTCTTTCCCTGGGGCGATTTGAAGCGTCTCGTTGTGAGCCATCGCCAGTTGGCCGATAAACACCTCTATGAATGTCTTGGGCATTTTGTGGAAATGTAGTGCGTGGTGTGATTTTTCATCTAAATGCTGTGACAGTAAGATGATTCCCTTCCCCGGTCTTTGACTGATGGATTGTTCTTCATTATTCATGAAACTCAGTCTGTAACAACACAGAATGCGAGCGTAAATAACAACTACGGGGTGATATACAATGGAGGCCATGGTGTTAGCTGCGCAAATCAATAAATGTAATGTTCAGGCGCACTTGGGGGTTGTGGTCAAGAAATGTTATTTAGAAGAACACAGAAATGGGAAAATCATCAGTCAGTGATTTTGACTGCAACATTTTTTGTAAAAGCTATTGCTTTGGCAGTGTCATATTGGAAGTACCTGGTAATAATATAGCTTTGGCTGGTGACCCAGACAATTTAAAACATCATCAACTTGACAGGACAATTAAACACTGCAATATATTACATTCTAATTGTGAAAAATAAATTAGTAAATCACATTAATCTGAAAAAAGAGATCTGCAAGTCACACATCTTAATATTAAACAGCTGTGACAGTCACAACACTGCCATGGAACTGGATATTGCTCCTCTGAATAGAAGCATTATTGGTAAATGTATCATCATTATGCCATCTCAGTCAACATCTTTGGTAATTTTATAAGCAGGCAGGTATCACAAAACCCAAGCCTAACTAAATCCAAGGCAGCGATATTCCCCATAAATCATCTGGGGCAGAAATCTTTGCGATGCAAACACAAAGTGGAAGGATGAGAGCAATGTGATACCTGAGCAGTCGTGAAACACAGACTACTTTGGTGTGAATCTCCAAGTGTTTATCAAACACAGAGAAAAGCCATGCAAACCCTGGCTGTTTGAGGAGACCATTAAGGGACTGAAATGCATTTTGATTGGAATATACTAACAGCCTGGCTTTTTGAAACACTTCAAGAAGTTGAAATAAGTCTGTTTCTTTATTTAAAACTGATGCAACCCAGAATCTATACTGGGCTTCACAGAAACATGCACAAACACATGTGCACTAACATCAGAAACTAATCATCCCCATGGTCAAAAACACAGTGCAGACCGTGAGGGCGTACAGTGGTAATAAAGTGGAGAGCATACATGCAGACAAATGAACAGGGATGGACTCTGCATGGAGCAGTAATCACAGAGGGGCTCCTCAAAGTGGAGAAGCGGGCACACTGAAATACACATAAACAAAGCCCTTTTTGATCTTCAGAGGAGCAAAAATATTGATTGGCGCTCTATGTGGTCAGTTAGCTTCTGCATTCAGAAAATAAAGTGCATCATGTCGGGCCAGGGAGAGAGAGGTAGCAGAGGCGAAAAGAACCTCGGGCTAGTATGTCTGTGTCGAAGGCATCATGGGCTGAAGCGCCAACAGGTGGCCACCATGCTTCAGGGTACAGACTCACCTGGTGGATGCTGCGCCACAACCCCCACCAAGACAAATGAAGTGTTTGATCTCCAGCAAGAGGCTGTGGAGAATTCAGAGGCTCAGAGCAAACACACAAATGCAGTACTGCAAGTATATAGTTGAGATTTTATTATTCAAGTGCAGTCTGCTCGCTGGCTGACTTAATAGTAAACACTTTTTTTGTAATAGTTTTGTGCCACTGAAAAGTGACATGTCAAAAAGAAACTTAGTCCAAACCCCGTAGGCCTTAGTAACCTTCAAAACAAGAAGTTCTACAACATGCTGCTCAACCCAACTAATTTGCAATACCAAAGATGTTTTTTGAGGAAAATATAACTACTGAATGGGTTATGTTTGTTTTTTAAAGTGAGGGGAGTGCTTTTCATGGTCAGGGTGGTTGGGGGCATACAAAGTTAAGGACTCTGACACTGGAGACCAGGATTTACATCTTTAGACCTGTCTGTGGTTAGGTTTAGGCGCCAAAGGCACTGTTAAAGGTTGGGGAAACATCTCTTTTTCAGTTAAATATTAATAAAGGAAACACACCGTCTTAAGTGCCTAAACACTATCATAAAAGAAGTTAAACCTACAATGTTCTGTAATTATGTTGATAAAAAACACAAACATAATCCTGGCAGTGTTAGGTCCATTTCAAAACTTACTTCCTGTTGAAAAATTATAATAGCTTATTAATTATTACCATTTTATAAGAAAGGCTTGAAAAATTGTGTGTATCCTCTACGAATGGCCACACTCAAGGCTGATGTAAATAGCCTTCTGCCATAGGCTCTGGTTTACACGACATTATACTCTACTACCTCCCGTTTCCCCTTAAAGGATTAAATCTTGTGTGTATCTTAAGATGCATCTTTGTAGTCTGCAGAACTGTACAAATGGGGATAAACTTGCACACTTTTGGAAAATTCTTTTGCTTGTGATAGATTGTTCCTGCAAAAAGTGACGGGAGCTTGAGAAGAAAGCCTGCCGACTGTCACACCTCCGCACTGGCCTCTCGCTGCGTGTAATGGGTGTGATTGCCTGATTGTCTCTTTTGGAAAGTTACAAGAATTGTCAGACGCAACACCCCTGAAGCATACTGAGGCCTTAACCCTTTGGCTTCCCGTTATGGCCCCTGAGTGTTTGCGTACGTGAACAGCTGAAGGAAATTTGTCCTCCTGTTGCCCGGAGCCGAGGGCTATGAAAAGATAATTGGTGCCGTTAATGTTGTTTGCAAAATCCTCTCATAATTCAATCCCATCACCTTTGATATCTCTTTTAACACATTTATGATCAACTGGGGATAACAACATTTGTATTTATTATTATTCTGTGGTGGATAAAGGGGCAAAAAAGTGCTTTAATTCCAATTGCAGTAAGTAATTTTCATTAAATGTCAATTTGTTATTAATTCAGAGCAACGCTGAAATCAAATAGTGTTCATTAATCACTGTGCCGTCCGGCGGGCTGCTAATTAAAATGTTGGGGGCGAGCTCGTTATTCACTGGCAGACCTGATTGTTAATGTCGACTCATTGTCCTCCTCCACCATGCTATCATTTATTTTCTTTGGTTTTCTTGTAAACTCTTGTTAATTATTAAATTGCTTTTTTGGATCCCCTGTGACACTTTTCAGATAGTCATCAAAGAGCTGCCACTGAGAGGAAGCTGTCCTCTGGTCTGGGACACTGCTGACAACCATTAAAAGGTGCATTTATTTGTTGGTCTTGATGTGCAGGATTTCAATAAAACAGACCATATATAAACTACCATTTTTTATGTCGAAGTTGTACAAGGACTTATTTCATTTGCATCTATGCTGTGTATTATATGTAGCTTTGCATTGTAGTGTGTAATATCTTGTTCTCTGTAACATTATAAAGCACCTTTTCACAGACTACAGTGTGAAAAACTAGTCAGAAACGAGCAATACTGTTCAACACTCATGCTGAATTACACAAAGATAAAATATGGCCACAGTACAGGGTTTTTATAGTGTGTAGTTCAGCGTGATTGAATAATTAGCGCTAGGCGTTCAAACAGAGGTCTACTCCCGCAGCAGTGGGCACAGAGGACCAAGGTCGGTGTCTTCGACTCACACACCTCAACCGGGGATATAACCTGTTTTCCTACCCCTCAATTATGCATGTTATCCACCAGCAGCCATATGTCTCTGTCAATACCTTTTCCTAGCATTCAGTGGTGGTCTGTGTGGGATTTGTGTGCGTTAAATAATGCAGTACTGAAAGGTCAGGAGGGAGACGACGAGAGGGTCAATGCTTTGGCGAGTTGCGCATGGGGGGGTGGGGGGTGGGGGGGAGCCGAGGCTCTGAGAAGCTGCCGTTAATTTCCAGGTCAGTTCCAATAATGAAATGCATACGGTAAATGTCAAACAGCACCCGTCGACGAGTAATCCACCTCAGCTGGGAAATAATGAATGGCTTTCTTTAAGACCCCAACTAACTCCTTCGAACGGAGAAATCAGCATGCAGTTGAATTATTTTAGGCACAGCTGTCCTTTTCTGTGTCTTACCTTTCATTTTGATCAAGTTTAACATGGTCAGACAACATATAAAGTTCGGTGCATCTGTGACAATAGGAAAGTGAATGGCACAAAAAATGTTAGATGTAAAAAGTCTGGATTTAGGTTGGTTTGTGAATTTAGAATATATCATAACTCTTCCGAGGCATGGCCAAAGTTAAGTTTGTCATCTATTTTATATTGCACTCAACAATTCCGCAATCACAGACAACATGAATGGCGCTATTATATCCATAATGTAAGATGAGATTTATTACATGGAGGTTTATCCTGGAGATTGCATCTCAGGTTTATTGAGAGAATTTGCATAAGTTAATTTATAGTAACCATATATTGTATTCTCTTTAAGTTAGATAGATAATTATAATAGAGTGAACTTGTGTAAGGTTAATGGTTAAGATTAACAGAGTGTGTGTGTTATATCACATTGACCATGAGTTTTCAATTGTCCAGTTGACGACATTAATTGTACATTTCTTTACTGATGACCGAAAATTACTTTTAGAAGTTGTTGGATGTTCATGGGGTGGCATGGTGGTGCAGTGGCTACTGTCGCCTCACAGGAAGTGGTTTTTGGGGCCCTTCTTTGTGGAGTTTGTGCGTTCTCCCTGTTCCTTTGTGTGTTTTCTCTGACTTCATCTCACAAGCCAGAGAAATCTGGGTTAGGTTAACTGGTGCCTCTTAAGGTCTATAGGTGTGAGTGTGAATGTGAGTGGTTTGTCTCTATGTGTGTTGGACATGAGATGGATTGGTGACCTGTCCAGGGTCTGCATGCCTCTCATCCAGTGGCTTTTGGGATACGCTCCAGCACAGCAGCAACCAAATGTGGGGATGAGTGGTACAGACAATGGATGGATAATGGATGGAAGTTCATTTTTAATGCTAAATAAAGGTGGGATTATAATGAAATAACTAAGCTGAGGATGTGAGAGGTGACAGAACAGAGCTTTATCCTGAAAACCAAGCGGAACGTGATGGTGGTTCATTTTTCCAGCCTTGAGGAAAATAACTCCAGCTCACTAAACTAAACCAGGGAAAGAACAAACTTTCAAAAGTTCATATACATTATATGTTTCATTAAATATCAGCAGGATTTAAATGACTCAAAATGTTTTTTTTCCATTTTTCTGCATCATGCTTCAATGTACCTTAAAAGAATAATTTAACATTTTGGGAGATTTGCTTTCATGTGCATAGTTAAGCAAGAAGATTACCACCACTCTCATGTCTGAATGTTTAGTATGGAGCGAGAGCCATGAAGAAATTAGCTTAGTTTAGGATAAAGAGTCAAAACTGGGGGAAACACAGGACAGTCTGTCTCTGTCCAATAAAAAAAAAGTTTGTAAATATGCCTTGCAGCACCTCTAATGAAATAACAATATGTGTCTCGTGTAATCATAATAGAAATGTAAAAATGACAAATGATGGCTTTTACTGTGCTGTAACTATTTCTTAGCTTCATACACAGTACACCCACACGTACACATTCTAGGTCCATAAAACATCCTGATAACATGAGGTCTAAATGTCAGAAATAGAATAAACTAGTGATAAATGCAGAATATAGTAATTAAAATGATGCTCAAGGTCAATCATTGCTCTTCTGAACATAAATAATAATAAGCAACTGACCAAAACTAAGTGGAAGGCCAGCCACTATCTGGAGAAATCAGACTGTCCTTTAAATGTGAATTTCAAATGTTGTCCCCAACACTATGTTAGAAAAGTGCAAAAAAAAAGCATATTCTGCTTTGCAACTGTGAAAATGAAATGAGGCGTTTGGACCCAACAAACCAAAGCTACTGTAAGCGACTTCTTATTTTACGCAAACACGGCGA
The DNA here is from genome assembly GCA_037176925.1 of Amniataba percoides. Taxonomy (NCBI): domain Eukaryota; kingdom Metazoa; phylum Chordata; class Actinopteri; order Centrarchiformes; family Terapontidae; genus Amniataba; species Amniataba percoides. The sequence goes on from JBAJHX010000096.1 coordinate 19,549,993, forward strand.
GTCTTTGTATCTGAAAGAACAGCCACTTTTAAAATGCTGCCGGGGCCCCTTCTTTGTGGTGAATGAAGACACTTCGCCTCTTATCAACAACAATATGCAGAGCACACCTCTCTTAGTTTCATTGCCATAAATTATTGAAGTGATTGTTGGGAAGATAACAACAACACGGCTACCTTTAGTGGAAGACGAAAGCTGTAATGAAAGGGGGAGAGGACTCAAGGTGAGCGTGACTCACAGACTACATTATCTTTTGGTTGCTCTCTTCCAATGTCAGCGGCAAAGACAGATTCTCGTTTCATCTACGCCCTTGTTCTGCTTCCTCGCGTGTGCGTATGCGCGAGAGTATAAAATATGCTGGAATTTGTGGGTTTGCCGCATGTGCGTGCAAAAGTGAGAGAAATCACTGGAGAAGCATCAGTTAGTTTGAGAGGCGTTGGGAGGGCGGGCTGGTGGGGAGGGTGGAAATGACTAACGGCCTTTTGTGTAATTAATGAGGACAGCGTTGATTTCCGCCGATAATTTAGCATGGTTGCCAGCGCTTGACTTCTGATCCCCATTTACCCTGGCTGTCTCTATTTAGATCAGCCTAGTGTGGGAGGAGTGTGTTAACCTTGGAGAATACACACACATCACACGCAGATGCACAGAAACACACAAAGCCTTATCCACTTCCACACACAGGACCCCCCTGAAGCCACCCACACATACACACACAAACATTTATACCCCCTTCCCTCTGTTTCGCTCCTTCGCTTTTTTTCCACACACATAGATCAACCGTGCACACACATGCAAACAAGGAAAAAGGCATTTGAAAGCGCACACACACACACACACACACATATATACACACACACAAACACCCACAAGCACCTGAGGCAATGGAATAAATGCATCTTTAATGATAGCAGATAAGGACTTCCAACCAGGCCTGTAGTCATAGCTCAGTGATTTGGCTAGCAGGGAAAGGGATTGTGGGAATGAAAAACAAGCCAGTGGAAACTTCTGGGCCTCCAGGAGTCAGCAACCAAAAACCCACAGTCAGTCAGTCGGACAGAGAGGAAAAGCTCCGAGCTACTCTTTCAATATGCTGTCAGATGCTAAACAGAAAGTCTATTAAAACAACAGAACTGCGCCTGTTGTGGTTTTCAACATGCGAGTCAGAGCCGGGGCGCGCTTCACAGCCGAGTTATATTCAAATGGCTTGTGCGTTTTAAGTGGACATCTTGGTAATGCTATGTTGGTGTGGCTTCTTCTGCTTTATTGCTCCTGTTAATGAAATTGCTAATCACTTTCCGCTGTGACACGTTAGCAGATGTGTGAATATGCATGTGTGTGCGCGGGAGCCGAGATGATGAGAGCAGCCGCATTGATCAAAATACTTAACATTCGTCTGCGTTATTGTTTTGGGGGGCTTATTGTGTATCAGCAACATATGTTGGCTTAAGGCTCGCCATGTTCAGGGTCCTGTAAACCCCTGATTGACATGCAAGTGCCAGCATTCTTTATTCATTCACTTCTATCCAAACATCAATGGCACTAGGCTGTATTGCAAGCCAGAGCTTAAACAAATGGCACGGTTCTCCCCCAGGCCTCACAGCTGACATTTCCTGGATTTATTATGCATGTGGATAGGCTGCGGGGAATTCAGGTGCAACTAGATAATACTTCAGCTATAATAGTGGGTTTGTATGTCTTATAACAACACAAATGCCCATATGGCACAGGGGAACTTAGACGTGTAGGTGTTCAATATTCAAGGCTTCCCCGTGACACAAACGCATGCATGGCCTTACATATTTTAACTTCTTAATTTCACTGTTGCATATCCTTGAGTCTGTGCTATCTTTATGCTCTTTAAAGAATAAACCAAACTGTTGTTGCAGAAATATATGCAAGAATGCAGGCATAATGTTCAGAGCAGTATGCAACAGTGTGAAAATAAGCGTAACAGTGCATTTACACACAAAAACTCTGGTGTGGCTTTAAAAGCTTACGTAATTTTAACATCATCTCTGACTGATGGTATAGCTCCTATGGGGAATTGATAAGTTCAAGTTTGTGTGGGCGTGTGTTTCTTTTCTCAGCCTGAGTCACTAAGCCCACCTGTCAGTGCATCCATCACTGAGACTGACTAGTTCTGCGTAATTAAACCTTGTGCACACTAGTGTTGCGTGAGAGACCCCCAACTGCCATCCATTATTCATGGGGTAGGTATGTTTTGGGGGGCTTTTAGAAATGAGCTCAAAACTCGTTACAGGGGGCCCTCAGTGTTTTAAAGCAGGGCTCCAACCTTGGCACCATCGGAGAGTGTAAAACGAAAAAAAAAAAAGAAATCACTCCGCTGGGCAGTGCCACGCTGCCCCCGCGCACACACGCCTCTGCCCATTCCCAGCCTGCAATGCCACAAATGATAAGCCTCTCATTCATATGTAAAACAGGGGCAGTGGGGGTCGCCCAAATGATCCTACTGTTGGACTTCTGACGAGAGCGGCTCAAAATGCCGCGTGAAACTCATTAATCAGAGACAAGCCGATGTTGCTGTTGTAGGTGAATGCGGCTGAAATCCTGGCCAGAGGTTAAATATGCCTTCAAAATTCTGAAATGCTGTTTCTATCAAATACAGCAAAGATTTACCAGTGTTGAATATCAGACTGAACTTCCTTGTACTTTGAGTACACTTTAAAGACACAAACACTGTACCAACTCCATGCATCTTGTTAACACAGGTGAGACATCTTCCCATCCTCTTTTCAGCAAAAAGTTTTATTGGAAACAGTATGTGCCTACACCACACCGTAGTCAACACCCAAGAGATGAAAAACAAAGGCATTCTACCGGAGCGTGGTTTGAATTTATGCCACAGTCATATTGCGTATATTTATAACACAGAAATATGTCAACCATCACCTACTCTATCAAATCTGCAATTATAAATCACTCTCACCAATGATATGGCACTTTAAGAGGAAGAGGTGGTAAAAAGAGATGGATCATCACCAAAAACGGGAACAGGACAAAAAAGAAATCCTGTCAAGGGTATTATGGAAGTGTCTGAGAAGTAAGGCCATAGATCAAAGCGTGGGACGGCCATTTGTTCCTGAGGAATAATAGCTGTGATGTGTGTCGGACCCGCTGACCCGCTGGAACAATAAAGCCGAGTTGCGGCTGCCTAAGAGCAATGACCTTGTGCGGTTGAAACCTGCCCGAAACAGGGAAAAAAGAGAGATGGATGGGAAGAGGGACGCATGAGCAGGGAGAAACAATTACAATCTATATAAAGGCTGATTCCTGTCCGACACCGCCACTCACTCTGCTGGGAGAAGATTGTTGTCGGCTTTCTCTTAACAGTAGAGTGAGAAAAGGGAAGCTTTTATAAAGGATGAAGGTTGCAGGGGTGCTCTTCAAGGTAGGCCACTGCTATTCCTCAAATCTAACACTCTACCACAAAACCGCTGGTGCTTTGAAGACGCATTGTGTTTTTCCTTCACTGACTGGAAAGTGCTCGGCCATTTGCAGTTCAAATTGGGAGGCTGTGTGAGAAAACACTCAGCTGTGTTGACCTTAAAGTATACTTTTAAGGTATACTGGGAAATAAAAATGCGATGTTCTGGCACCTTCCATAGCCTATAGTTATTGGGGGACAGATATCGACATGGCATTACATGTTGTCTTAACTACCATGAGAGTCGAGCCTTGATGATGAACATGTTTTACATATTACTACCTGCAAACTGTAAAGGACTCTGTAGAACATCCAGGTTATGAGGGACATGAAGAAGCGATGGTTCAGCTTTAGCCCACGGTACAGTTTTCTTCTAGAGACAAACCAATGACCCTTTAAGAAAGTGAAACTCTGTTAGATAATAGCCAAATAAACGTATTGTTCCTCTGAGCTCTCACTGTTTGTGAGGATTATAAAGGCTATGCCAGATACAATATGACATTACATTTGTCCAATAACAGCCTGTGTTGTCTAATTAAGCTATCATAGGCCCATGTTTGTAGCATTAAATGTGGTGTCTAATTACAGCGTAATTTGGGGAGTAACGGTAAAATACCATCTATAACTTATACCTATAACTACAACATAATTTGAATTTATTGTGTGTATCTTTTAATGTGTTTGATCTAAAATGGTGTGTAATACAGTATTCAGATCTCGTACTTGGTTTGTTATTGCAGCATAATTTGGCAAAATATTGTCTTACTATAGTATATTTTGGGTCCAATACTGCATTATATGTGGCCTCTAATTACGGCATAATTTAATTTTATTGTTGTAATAACAGCAAAGTATATATAATTGATAGCTTTTTGTCTAATTTCATAGCTTGTTATTTTATGTTTTATTAGCATACCAAAAAATACAGTGTGACCCCAGATTTCTTCTACAGATTTCTTTATCGAAGTATCTTCATAACAAGATGTGATGCCCTGGGAAGATGATTGTCACTGTTTTATCCGTACTTATTCTTTTCAAGACACAGTTTGATAGAGATGCCCAACACGGAGTCCTCGAGGCTTGGACTATGTCTAAAAAGCAGCACGGTATTCAATAGCCAAGACAGAAGATTACTTTTGTCACATCTGAAAAGTGTGAGAGAGAAATATCCAGTGTGAGAGAAAAATGGCAAGGTACAAATCAAAGGAAGGAGGCATTCAGCCACCTCAGAGATAGGTAACAAAAGGCTTTCCACGAGCTGTGGGCTTCTCAACAGATAAAAGTCTGTCTGGGAGACAGGGCGGCAGACTGGTGTTCATTGTGCTACCAGGGGAGGGTGCAGACAGTGGTGTGAAAGGAGCCATCAAGGTTGAATGGGTGAGAAAAGGGGATCTGTGGGAGCAAATGAAAAGGGCCTGGATCAAGCATGCCATTGCCTCAATAGGATGAAATGACAGCGCCGTGTATGGAGGAAGTCTCAACATGTGACCCACCAACAACCAAGTAATCACGGCGCCAGGGAGTGCAGAGAAGAAACATCTGTATTGGCTCTACTTTAATCACACACAAAACTAATTATTATGTCTCTGAAATGTTTGTTTTTTTACCACTTACATTAAGACCTAAAGTTTCTCCATATTTCTTCATTTGTGGCATCTTTCATGTGGTGTAAGTGTAGCACACACATAGATTAGTAAAGAAAGCAAACAAAATGTTATTTATTTAAGTCTAGCTTATACAACTTAGATGATAAGGATCATTCCTGCATTTAGGAATCTGACTCTGCTGCTTGTAGGCCGCATCACACAAGAAAGTAAAAGCTTTGCAAAAAATGTAGTTTCTGAAGCTAGATAATGCTGGTATTACTCTGAGGGCGAGCAGGTAGATCACTGTGACTGGCAATCTAGGAACACACTAGTTTCTTCAATGGTACCTGGCACTTTGTCCTCAAGATTGGAAATAATTAATTTTTTTTAAACAATACTTAAAGCAGAGAAACGTTTGAGTTGGTGAGTCAGTTAGGTTCATTGTCAACCTCGCAATCACTTGAAGACTCTCTCTGTGTCACAGCACCCTCTTTATTCAAACAGTGTTGTGGTGCAGGGTTTAGTAAAACTGAATGATGATGCAACACAACAGTCTACGACAGCTTCCTCCATTTAGGACTGTATGTTTCCTTAACTCTCAGCACTGTCCGGATGGCTTGCTTTTTGTCAATGCCGCAAGTTTCAGTGCCACCAAAGTTGAATGTGATGGGAAAAATATGAGTAGATGAACTTTGCACCTGAAATCAAATCCACTTTTTGCTGCAGTCCCATTGAAACAAATTGATTTTGCAGTTTTAAATGCTGGTGCAGCCTAGTCTCACGTGCACTTCATCCTCTGTCAAGTCGTCAAAGTCGGCACACTTTCAGTGCTTAATTGTTGATGCAGTCTGGGCACCTGTCCTGCTGAGGTGCACTGTGTACCCTAATTGGACTATGGCCCACACCCCAGTTGTGGCATAAAGTCAATGATCTGACCACTGCCAGCACCTGATGAAGAACATCAGCCAAAGCTTCTTTGCACATTCCAAGTTTGACTTTTTTGTCTTAAGCATGAACAGCTCCTTTCTCTGATCCTTGCTGATGATCCCAATTAGTCCGCTGTCCTGAAACAACTGACCATATGACTTCAGTCGCCGCTCTGCCAGCCTCAATCATTTCACCATTCATAAGCCGCAGCACAAATCGTTACCTCTGAGGGTCTGTAAAGATCAACTGAGTATGGACAGGTCTTTCACAAAGTGCACTGTCACAGAGGATAAAGAAAAATTAAGCTAATTTGAAGTGGGCGGGTCAGGATTTGTCATAGTGTGTGTGAGAGAAAGTGGCTGTGACAAAACCTCAGTGATGAAAGTGACAACCAGGTCTGATTTTGTCTGAATGCCTCCTAATCATTTCAGTCTACATTTAAGCACTCAGGGTAACTGATTCATAAATCACGGTCACATTTGTCATCAGCACGGTTTTCAGCCTACATGCGAAACCACAAATCTTCGAAAGGCGAGCTTCAGCTGGTGAGGACGGCGGTGATTCACGCTTCTGGGGACATGCTCTCTCCCCTCGCACGTTCCTCCGTCTCCAGACACCAGGTGGTGTCACGGCAGTCTGCTGGCATGCAAATGTGTCCCCAACAACGCTTCAACTGTTACGATTCCCCCATTTGTCACAGGATATGTTCATTACCCACAGCTTTGGGCCCAAAATTAGTGTCGGAACAAGACATGCCGGCTGTGTGATGAATCCACCCGCTGCCTGCCTTGTCATCCCCTGTTTCAGATCGAAGGGTCTCCTTCCTCCCCTTTCCTCCCTCCTTTGCTCTGCCACGTCCTTCACATCTCCATGCCTCTGTTCTTTATTTTTCACAAAGAAATATTAGTCAACAAGGCTGCGCGCAGCGAGGGCCCAAACCGCGACTCCAGAGGACGTCACATTACCCTTCCAGATGGTGCGCTAATGTTGCAGTGGATAGCAAGGTGTTCCTACTCATCATAATAAGAGGGATCCATTGGCGTCAACTGTCATTGAGTTATAACCTTGCAACAATGCGTGGCATCTTAGCGGAGGAGCCTCGGTGTAATGCTATGGTAACCTTGTCATGAGGACAACAAAGTGACACATGTTGATAGATGGAACGCACTAAATGGTTTCATGCATGTTGTGGGTAGTCAGTAACTGCTAGAGAGGTCAGGCACAGTAATTACGTGCCACCTCATCTGAAGAGCTATTATTATTCCCATGCTAGAGTTATTTGCATGACAGGATTGGGGTCAACTTATGTCTCAGTTGAGTCAGTTGAGAAAATGAATGCAAATTTACAGCTTTATTTAAGCAGATCTTCATTGGAGCAGAGGAAGAATTGCAGCACGTGTGTGTATGTGTGTGTGTGTATCATCTTACAGTACATATTTGTGTGTTTGCACTGTGCTAAACAACCTCACCAGCTAACGAATAATTTAGACTCGTCTCATGTTTTCTGGCAGGCTTGACTACTTCACCTTAGGTAACACGGACATGCTAAAGGAGAGAAAGGACAAAGAGACAAACGGAACAAAATCTCCCCATAAAACAACAAAGTACCCTTCCCCTTTGCCTTCAGAACAGACAGTGCACATTTTATGCCACGCCACCCCTGTCATGTATTTATGATGAGCGTCGGGACAGTCTCCCACCGTAATGAATGCAAAGCCAGCGCGCAGACGTTCAGTCATGACAGAAGGACAGCGGCCCCGCCCTACAGTTGGAGAAGACAACAGCGTACTTCCCACTTTCGCTTCCCCTTCCCCTCCTCCCCCACTGTGGTAATGGTTTCTCTGACCTCTGTCTCCCCATTACTGTACGCTTCACCCAACATCAACCGTCAGACGGCATCACTCATCAGCGCGCATCAGACATCATGAACGCACCAGCGCCGCCTCCATCGGCTGATGCCCGCTGCATCCGCTGGTGACAGCCGGTGTTCGTGGGATGATAGAGATGAAGGCAACTATGTTTGGGATGGCAATGATGACCCTGATGATGACCTAATTAGCAGAGTGTGTCATAACTGAGCAAGAGTGGAGCGACAGGAGAGTAGAAGTAAAGATAATGAGGACAAGCTCGTACAGCTGATGTATGCATACACACAAATACGTGAACACTGGCCGTCTTAAACTGCTTCTCTTTTTCTTTTTTGATCACTTGTGAACTTGTGTCTGAACTTCAGAAGAGCATTACTCGATTTCTCTGCTTGACATTGTCTTCATCCCTGTGTATTTCTCAGATGATTAGCCCAATAGGCTAAAGTACACACACTGGCAAAACTATTGTTTCTCTTTTGTTTGTGCGAGGCAGCTTAAAGGTTGTCTGTAAGGCTGCCAGCTTCACAGCACATGTTTACTCCATGGGACATTTGATTCATAGCCCAGCAGCCTTTCACACTGTGTCTATAAAGAACGCTTACATAGATATGACAAATCTCTGTTAAGCAAGAACACTACCTGTACAATCCCACAGTGCAGCAGCAAGAATGTGACTGGAAAGAAGGAAAAGGCAAAAACTGTGTAGAATTTCTACTTTAACTGTCAGAGTACCTCTGACTTCTGTGTTTTCTTTTGTCATAAATTTACAGTTGATTTTCACTTCATTTAAATTACGTACAGCTCAGTATAGAGGAGACATGGTTTGTAGAATGTGTCAACCACAGTAAAATCTGGAGGTCTTGCAGGTGTAAAAGGCTGACATGTTTCATCTACACTTCTTACACACATGGCCCCTGCCATCCTGTCAGGAGGATTCGTGAGCTGAGGGAATTACGATGCAGGCATTTGGTTTTTCTGATGTCAGTCTCTTCATGTTGAATGTGTGTGGCAGCTCACCAACAGAACCCAAGTGAAGAAAAAAACTTTCCTTTTGTTCCTTTCTTCTTAATCAATATTACTTTCCCCCAGGTGAGGATTAAGAAAAAGGTTTTCGTGATAGTCGTACAAATTCAATTTCAAATTGAATTGTTCTTCTTGCGGGCAGGTGCGTTTTGTCACATGTTCACATTTTATCACTGATGCCATCTTGACAGTTTCCCTTGGCAATGCTCAGATGGTGGGTTATTAACACACGCTGAGAGGAAGGAAAATCCATATTCCACAACTTGTTGTTTGTCAGTTTGACAGTCGTCAGCATTAACAACATAGTCAGCCTGCAGGAAACGCAGCAATTACCTCTAGACTCTCAATTAATGAGCTTTATGAAAACGTTATTATTACTGTTACAGAGCCTTATCAGACCTTGCCAGACTGCTCTCTTCCCTCCTTTAACAGACACCGAGACTCGAGTGCACTATATATTTGTTTAAGCTTTAAAATGTACTTTTTTCTCAACAGAATTTCGCCACAAAATGCGTGTGTTTGTGTGTATTTCTCACAAAATGACCACTTTTAAATTGGAGGCTCTCAGTGTTAAAGTGCTGATTAAATGTGAGCCTAACAAAATTATGGCAAATAAACTAAATTCCCACTCAGGAAAAAGAAAAGAGTATAACAACTTGAAGAAAAAAAGGGCATTGGTGGGCAAAAAAAAAAGATACTTTGTAAAAATTTCTAACACCATAACCACGTTCAGAGATGATTCAACAGAATTAGTGGAGACAATTAAACTCGCTTATTTTTTTAACATAGAAAAAAAAAGATGATCAAGTATGATTTGAGACTTATCTAAACAAATAGAAACACCGGACAAGGACGAGTCCTGGCATCATTTTATATTTTCTCGCTGAAAACGAATGCAATAAAAACACCAAAACGTTGAACAGAAATACCAACAAATATTGTTTGTGTCCCCGATATACCTTATCGCTCTGTGTGATCTGTAGTTTATTTTCATCATCCTGCTTTGCACTACAGTACCAAATGTGTTATTGCATATCTGAAAGTCTTGTTAAGATCTATAATGCCCAGCTGTTAAAGGAAATTATTGAACTATAGTTCATATAGTATATGTGTTGTGACCTGTTCTTTTGGTTTTGGTCTTTTTTGTATGTGCTGACAATTACAAAAGATACAGAATAACCCCCATCGTTATCCTCTACAACTTCTACAAGATTAAATAGTTTACTCAGCTGAGCATGAAAATTTTGCCCACTGTGAGCAACAAAAGGCCAGTGGCTCGATAAGAGCTATTCGAGTGGCTGCTTGTTGGTTGCCAAAAAAATGTGACACTGATGTATACGTATACTGTACACTGTGCATGATTATCATGTATGAAAGAGGGCAACCTCTAGTCCATTAGCAGGCCCCAGGAGCATTGCAAATGTACGTATGTAGTTAATTTGGAGTCAGCTTGTGCAATTACATACCATCATACATTATCCATAGATACAAAGCTTCCATATAGCAGTAAAAAAACAAACAAACACAGCAACCAAACAGCATGCAGTCACCTTATACGTAACCATGGCTGATTGCCATGAGCGCTGTTGACTCTTGCATCAAATTTTCCAGTGCAGTACATTGCATCACATTACATCACAGGGAAGCATTAACCTCAGCTCGTATCTGACACAAGTAACCATCACGCTGCAAATAACCACCTCCAAACAAACAGATAAATGGCCATGTGCGGGGAATTATCGCCCATCATATGAACAACACATTTTAAAGATAATCTCATAGTTATCTTTCATTTACAAATTCAAATTAAATGTTTCTCTCTGACCTGTAGGAGGTGTTACATTGATAAAATTTCCTCTGCTTATGTAACACCTCCTTAGAGCTTTAACCACAAATACATTTGTGTGTTAATCTGCCCCCCAGCACCTGGTGCACAAGCCTTTTTCCATCTTTTATCAGTCGTCTTTTATCAGACTGCCTGTCTGGCGTGGTTCAGAACAGGCAAAATACCAGGCCTATAAAACGGTTTCCCTACATCTGCTGCTTCATATTCCTGGCTCAGATTTGTAGGTCTGGAGCCAATGTCAATGTCAGCGTCTGAAGACCGCAGGTCCCCATCACCCTCCTCCAACCACAAGCTATTCTCCTCACTGAAACGGGCCCCAGATGGAAATGGTGTAAGACTGTGAAAGAATCGTGTTGACAGAATTCAGGACCCAGTTAAAGGTCTCACTTTGACAAGACGAATCCTAGCCTCAGGCCTCCTTCTGAGTCTACATCCAATTCTCTCTCTCTCTCCTTCCCTCCCCTCTCAACCCTTCTCTCTTTTCTCCTCCCTCTCCCTCTCTCCCCTCTCTGTCTTTTTGAGCACGGTAAATGGCAAAATTGCAGAGCTTCTTATTTATTTATCAACTCATTATGATTCCCCCTCGCACCTCAGTCCCGCAGAGGATTTTTCGGCGGAAGAGATACCTAAAACAGTCCTTATCTGAAGTCCCCTTTGTCCCCAAGTTCTTAGGAATTGTTTAACAGGATTATTACTGAGGTTACACAATCCATTATACATTCAGTTGGAAGCGGAGGAGTGATTTACATTAAGAATACAGTTCTTTCCTCTGTCTACTTCATTGCTGACGTAATTGTGTGCAGAAATGACCTCCACTCAAAGCGAAGTGGGATAAGCCTTGGTGGTGTATTATATGAAGAAAAAAAAAAGAAACCTGTAGAAATGTGGATCTGATCTGTCAGGATCTGTCTGTGCAGTTAAGCTAGAAAAAAAAAAAAATCAAGAGGTAAATTAATTGCACCATCACATTTTTTTAGTCTGCACTCAAGTTGGGAGATGAAAGATTGTGTGTAATTTAATATGCAAATACATTACATGCTCGAGTGCCAAAACTTAGAATGAGACAAGATCTCCTTGTAAAACAACAAATGTAAAGATCCATTGGTTCTGTGGTGTACAAGAGGGATGAATTCTTCAGGAATTTGTACGCCGTTTAACAAGTCGGGAAATAAGGCACAGGAGAGAAATTAAACCAAACTGCTGACAGGCTGAAAAGGACTATGGGTGTTTTTCCAGGTTTGCAGGGTTTGCTACCTGGTGATGCACATGTAATTGCAAGTAAAAGTGACACAAGTTAATGTGTTCTGGTATGAAATCACATTTTCACATGTTACAAATATGAGCCTTCCCATTGATGCCCAATTAACTGAATTGATTGAAGCTGGGAATGGCTTCCAGTACAACTGATAACAAGAGGAAAATGTAAAAGAGGGAAATAAACAGAAATTATGCGTGAAGACGTACGCGGGCCTTTCCAGCGGTTGGTGTCAAGGCATGCATTGATACTTTAGACGGTGCGAGGGACTCTGCAGTGGAGGCAGCTTCCCCCACCATGTGGTAAATGGTTTGTGACTGGTATTGAGTGATGCACCCGCTCTAGGATACCCAGCGCTAATGTGTTCTGCACACAGTGTTTCATGCTGCATAGCGAGCACCGTTCAGAAAATGTCTTTGTGTGTGCACAAGACCAAGAAACGTTGCTCGAAAAAAAGAGTTTGTGTGATTTGACTTTGTACCATCTGTGCTGCATAAAATAGCCGCGGATCAAAATGAGGGTGCGCCGCGATGTGTGATTTCAAACATGCACCAAGACTTCCGAATGAATAAATTGTATGTTAACCACAAATTAAAACAGCTTGAAAGGTTATTGGAAGTGCTGTCTAATGGCTTTGAAAAGCATTGACAACACTAAGTAAAAGCAGCGCTCTAATCTCGCCTTGCTGCATGACATATTAATAGCTTGTTTTGAAGATGACACACGCCGCCGTGTTTTTACAGAGAATTTTCAGCGTAGTGCGCCTATCAAAGACGGCCAGGACTCTGTGTTCTCACTACCTTGTGTCTTTAGCCGCTATTTGACTCCCATGACCTCACTTACATACAATAGAGCGGCATTATGCGATCAGTTATTTCTGGCAGGCCTTTGACAACTGTTTTCATCTTCATGCCCTCATATTGATGAGTTAATGTGCTCTTTTAGCTTTTCATTTGAGCCAGCTGCCTGGCAAGGTGAATCTCCCCCAGGCTTTAATGGCCTGCTGTACAGCAGAGAGTCAATCCTACCACAGACTGATAGATAAATCACACAGAGAGAGGGAGAGATAGAGTGAGGGATGAAGGTGTATGTAGAGCAACTGAATGTGGGGAAGGCTGCATGTTGGGGTTTTTTTCCCCTTACATTTTTTTTCCCAGTTGTTGCTTGTGCATTAATTGAGTAAGGAAGAGAGACCCACTCCTCAACTTTTTTTTTTAATTTCATTAGCCAAAAGAAGAGAATGACAGATGTATGTAGAGAGAAAAAAAAGATTGAAACTTGAGATGATGGCCACTCCATTTAGCAGAAAAATTGACTCCGACATCCTCATTTCCTCTTCCAATGGCTTCAAGACCCCCATCATATTTTTGACAAAATTAATCTAGCTCTTTGAAACTGTCAGTCAGCCCAGAAATGTTAGCGATGCTGTGTAATACGACTGTCCTCTTCTGCTGATTAATTTGATGGAAGTGTTGTGAGAGAATGAAAATAGCGACATTTGACAGACTATTCCATCCATCTAATTGTGTTTTTTAAAGATGTCGTCCCCGCAGTCCTTTCTCTCTCTCTCTCTCTCTCTCTCTCTCTCTCTCTCTCGCTCATGTTTGACCAAAATGAAGCACATTTCTACATAAAACCACTTGACAATTTTATCCTTGGAAAAAATGTAGTCCTCTGTTTCGAATGACCCTCCTTGATAGTGACACTCTGCTGTGTCTCATCAAATTAATTAACTGTCTGATGGATCATAAATCAGCCTACACATTAATGGGGCCTGGTGTTTTATGCTGATTCAAGCCTTTCTACATAACATTGTAGAAAGTATACGGTACAAACCCTCCTTTGATCAGTGCTACATCACAACGGGCCACTTATTCTACTGTCATCCATGTCAGATCTACATTTCTTCAGGAGAGCGTTCTACTTTGGACTTCAGGTGACCGTGTCCGCCTGGAGATGTGAAGTTGGGAGGCATGTATGGGCCAAAAGGTAACATTCAAGTCTGAATTAAGAACTGATGTGATTTTCGCCGCATATCTTACGTGGAAAATGTCAGTTTTCTACAATAATTACAATTAGAGTGATTTCATAGTAAAGCCAAATAAACTCTCCGGGCGGCTCCAGATGGTGTTCTGTTCATGCAGTGTGTGTGAGACTACATGATGTGGTGGAGACTCTGACCTCTTGACAGCTTCTCTCTGCACACAGCTGTGAATCAAATGCTTCATTGGTTTTCAAAATGTTTCCATAACCAGATCCTCGGATTCTTTGGTAGTTCAATGGAAACCGTTTGGGTCTCGGAGAGGTTTAAACATTGAAGTGTGCATACGAGACCTGGGAGTGTCATCATAAGTCAACATGTCATTTCAGGACCGTGACATTTATAGTAAAACATAAAACATGGGACTTTATGCTTTATGCCTGCGCACGCTCCGTAGAAACACACACGCCCCAGCACACACGTGGTCTGCCACATACACAAGCACAAATCACAAATACCCCCCAGAGATGGACACAAATACAAAGAGATGGATGAACCATTAAAAGTTCAACCAATTGCTAAATTAACAGTGTGCTTGAGTTTTGTATTTTTTTTTTTAGTTTTTAATTTGAAATAGAAAGAGCATTGATTTACTTCAGGTGTTTCAGTTTTTTATATCAGCTTGTGGAGAATCACCATCCATTATGTCCCCACTACACTTTTCAGTTAAAAAGAATACATAGGACAAGGCAAACAACAAGCAAATGAAAATGGAACAGATGCATTAAATACATCAATATTAAAGGTTGTTAAACAGGTGATGGACCTGATTAAATTCCAAGGAAGGTTCCTATTGAAGTGAATAAAATCAGGTTTATCGTCCTGATTTAAAGATTCCAACTGAGAAAAAACAATTTACTTCTAGAGAGAGTTTCTGAACTGTTTTCATCACAAGAGAACATTGTTTACTGTAAATTACAGCTTGATCACAAAAGTAATTGCACCAGGACATCAAATCCAGTGAAAAATAAAAGATAAAAAACACGCTGCTTCTTTTGAA
>JBAJHX010000096.1:19565083-19595780 GCA_037176925.1 Amniataba percoides
TGATCACAAAAGTAATTGCACCAGGACATCAAATCCAGTGAAAAATAAAAGATAAAAAACACGCTGCTTCTTTTGAATCATAGTCCACTCATGTCCAAACAATCTGTATGTGACAGTCCATCTGAGGATTAATCTTTCATTAAAATCATTTTAAAACTTGTGATTTTCTTACTTATATTTTTCCTCAAGTTTCTCTAAATGTAGCTTTTTATTCAAGGGTTATGTATTAGATATTTATATACACTACAGGCCAAAAGTCTGGAAGCAAAATCAAATTTGTACAAAAAAAGTTTCATCGGTATACTTTGCAACGAAATAATTGAGTTATTATCTAGAGTAACTTATCAGAAGACTTTTTTACTATAATTATCAGGTGAGTTTTTGTTTGAGTTTTTCTTGCTTGGACTTTGCTTTCTTCAAAGTAACCTCCTCTTTAACTACAACATGACATAGAGGAGGCATGTTTTAAGGTTTGTAGCAGGAATTGCATTCCAAGCTTTCTTAAATGCATCAATAACAGACTGCTGATTTGTGGGATGTGCATTTCTGACTGATCGATCCACTTCATCCGACACAAGTTCAGCTGGAGAGAGGTCTGGAGACCGAGGGGGCCAAACCATCTTTTGAAGAACACCTTCCTCTTCTTTTTTGTCCAGCTAACATCAGTATATACCTAAAGGTAAACTGAGGAAAATGGTGGATATCAATGAAAGCAAAGTCAGATCATGCAGTAAATACATCCTAAAATACATATAACTGACGCTGGTTTTTAAAAAAGGTGTTGTGAACAGAAACTTGAAGTTGTTTTCAAATGTTTGGCCCTGCTTCCAAACTTTTGGCTTGTTGTGTATATTCAAGGTGGCTATGCAACATTTCACTCACCATTTCCCCGTAATGTAGACACTTTAAGCTGAACTCTTAACTGGAACTGAAAGAAAAGCTTTAAATATTGGAAGAGCACATGAGCGGAGACATGTAACAAATAAATGGCCAAGTGCATGTTTTGTTCAGTTCATTTAGCCCTTCAGTGTTCGGCCTCAAGGTTAGCAGCTTTGTTGCTGAATCAACATTTCCATTCAGACTAAACAAACCCTTCAGCTGCAACGTGGCTTTATCAAACTGTACAAAAGAAACAGTACACATATGAGTGATTTTTTTTGTGTGTGTGTGTGTTCAGCTGGTGAGGTTTTTGGTGTCTAGTCACTCTGTGTGTCACAGTAACTTTAACGGCTCTTTGGTCAAGAGAGTGCAAACATCATTGAATTTAAAATGATTCCTTCAGTGGGTCAGTGGTTCTCTTAATGAATAAACTCTGCCCATTGGTCTGTGAGCATTTCACCTGTTTGCGGTTTTGCACATGATGACAATTTATTAAGCTCAACGTCAAGTCTGCAGCAGCGGGTCAAGACTCCACTTAGCCAAGGTGTTACATTTGTGCAGCTGTGAATCAGCCCAAATTCACAGTGACAGATAGTCCAACATTATTTGAGGCTGCGCTCGATCAAACCAAACGCGGCTTTAAACAGCTATGAAAGGAAAGTCAGCTTGCATGTTCAGTTAATCTTGAATTTGACAAATGACTGGACGACTTGTGAATGGGTGGTTTGTGGTTCACAAATTGCAGGGTAGTTTGTGCTGGTGTTGATTTGGATTCTTTGGGAAAGGGAGGGAGGGTGTGTGTGTGTGTGTGTGTATTCAGTGAGGTTAAAAATATTTGCCTTCCCACCGCCACTTGTTTCTAAGCTACTAGGAACAAGAAACGTGCTGATTTAAACCCTCTGAATCCCTTAGTGGTTCTGTTGTGCTGCAGAGAAACTGGATAATATTCAACAAAAATCACCGTCAATCACCGTGCAGGAGACGTTCACTGTGGTGAGAGCAAAATCAAAATCATCATGGTCACAGGTGTCATCTCACAACAAGCTAGATCTGAAAATTTTAAATTCTACCTTTGGTAGGCTTTGCTAAGAAAAGTGCTTTTCAAAGAGTCCTTGATATTACACATTTTTCATGCTCACTATGAATGAGCTGTCTGTATTTATCTATTGTTTAAAGCTGTTCTTATCAGAGAGGAGACATTTTCAGACACTGTGTATTGTAGCTGCCCAAATCCGAACTTCCACTTATATTTTTCTTGCATGTCATTCTCCATTTTCCCTCCTCTTTAGCTATCTCACAAAGGCATGATGAAAATGATAAAAAAAAAAAGTTTTATGTGGACTAACATTCAGTATAGGAATTATGGAATACAATGAACTTTTTGCACGATGCCTCTTTTTACTAATGGCTGTTTAAAAACATTTGCTTCTTTAATTTCCGAAAGAACACCATGATAACAGACAGCACTGTGTGCTGCTGTGAGCCAAAATGAATTTTTTGCAACATTGTCATGATTGCACGTACATTCCAGTTTAGTGAGTATTTGAAAGGCAGGTGGATTAGCATGCCATTAGGAAGATTGGGCACATGAAATGTTAATGGGAATGCCACTTTTTGATATCAGCGTTTTTGATTTTCTGCATTACTGATAGATAAAAGAGAACCAAAAGAAAAGACACGTGCACCCTGCGTCTTCAAGTCTTCAAGTGTCAGCACCTTCTCTGAGCTGCTGGAGGATGCTACTGATCTCAAATAGATAATTTTATCTGATGGGGAGTGCTGAATTTGTGTGATGAGCTGTTCAGTATGCCAGTTCTCTTTACAGGTGCAGAGCCGAGCGAGGCAGGAACACACTTGTGACGAATCCCGCGTTCAAACAAAGTACCTGAACCTTGAATTTTGCAGCCACGTGGGGAGGTGACTGCGGTTGTACGCGTGTTCCTGTATTCATTTTCTTTGTACAATAAGAGAGGCGTGAGTATGAGACAAGGTATTAGTGACTTCAAAGAAGTGAGGAAAGTGTCAGAGAAATCATGAGGGACTAATGGGCTCACGCCAACTCCACCTCCAGTAGGATGTTGTCTTAATCCTGGAGTGTTTTGGGAGCTAAGCCCCAGTGTTGGCTCACAGAGACAATTCTTTCAGCCTCGATCTCATCAATTTCTCAGTGAAGGGTCCCCATCCAATGTTCTCCCCTTTTGTTGTGCTGTGACTTGTGTCATCCCCCAATTTATCGCACTGTGAGCGGGCAGTTTTTATCATGAAAGGTTTCTCTCCGTCTCTTTCACTCTCCCTCTCCCTGCTCCCTCGCTCCCGCTCGCTTCCTCTCCTCTCTCTGTTCTGCTGTTTGCTGCTGCTGAAGTCTTATGGCGAGATCACAGCACTGACACAATGTGGTCACAATTCACAAGACTGATTATCTCCCCCCCATTCATAATGTACTGAAACCTATTTCTGTCAACTCCCACAACTAAACTTTGAGCTTGACAGATTTCTGATGCTGGGTGTAGGTCCTCTTTGAACGGAGCTGATCATATATGTAAACATGCAGTCAGCGGGGGATTCAAAATGGCCTTCTATGGCAGTTTGCCGCAAAATAATTGTACATCACTGTATGAGTTGAAGTATTTGTGTGCTATTGTTTTGCAAGAGCAAATATGCATGAATCTAATTTGCATAAATGTAATTTAATTTAATGCTTAACTGTTGATACCGCAAACATTTAGGACCTCAAACAGAATCAGCAAACAAGTATAAAGAAATGTGCAACTTAACGACAAATAGACAACAACAAAATGCTTATTAACAGCAAAATCGCTTTGAAGTTTTCAGTCATGGATTACATTCTCCCCAACTGTGTGGTAATCAGTCACAGCCAAATACCCCCCCGCCCCCACTTCATCCCCTCTTCCATACCCCATTTCCACCCACCCAAAAAGATAAAATGACTACCATCTTAAGACCACTCACGACTGATGAATATTCATAGCTCCCTGGTAATGGCCGTTTATATAATCAGCAGAGATGGGGTTGGAGATGGATCTGGGTTAATTATCAAGAGCAGTTTTAATTGCATTCTTCTTCACTACAATGATGTTAGAGAATTAGCAAGACTCCCTCTCTCTTTTTCTATATATGTGTGTGTGTGCAAGCGAGGGGGGGTGTGGGTGTGGGCGTAGTACACTTGGGGACATCAGGCATCCTTGTCTGTTACCCCGGCTGATTTGGAGACTGGAGCTCTGAATGTTTTTGCCGCTTCCAGGACTTCGGTGGATAAGAAGACGGAGCCAAGCTTGAGCGGGCTGCGGGGCCTGAGAGAGGTCTGCGGAGATGCCTGCAGAAATGAAGATAGTGGAAAACATGCTCCTAATCCTTCCCGGGGTCTCACCCCTCTTAACCCCTCCATTGTTCTGGAAGCTTCAGCATTTCCTTGTGAGCGCCGGAGTCCCCACGCAGGGATGCCAGGTCCACTTGTAATTGTTTGCAGTGATGAGGAGGGTTCTATATGAGGACAGGTTTCTGCAATGTTGGGCTCTTCAGTTTGAGTAACATTTGGATTCTTAAACCAAGTTACACTGTTGGCTCATTCAGATTTTAAAGATGAACATGCATTTACATGCATAGTAAGCATGTTCATATTTAGCTGCTGATATAGCTGAATATTTTGCACCCTCACTTTGTTCACCATTTGCTAAATCCCTGAACAGTGATCATCCAATCATAGTTTAACATCAATAACTGGGTCCAGCAGGCCAAACTTTAGATTTCTTAGCATGCAGAGTGGTGGGCATGCTGCTCTTTAAGGCTTGGCAAAAAATACAAGTACAAAAGCATAAGAAATGCAGTAAAGACTTTGTCTTTCTGCTCTGATGTACCTGCTACACTGCAGGTAATATTAGAGCTGGTCCTGCCTGAGTGTAGGCGAAGGTTTGCACTTGAGCCCAAGCCAAACTCATTGCCTGGGACACATGCAGCCTTAGCCACAGCCAAATAGTGTTAATAAGCACTTGATGTCTATCTATGTAGCCATCAGGTGCGTATTTTGGTCAAATTTACAGGGTTTTTTCCTTTTAAAACTAGTCAGCTTGAGATGTTGAGGAGTCAGCCGGAGATGGTGTTTTCAACAAACCGAGCTAACACTAAGCTTAATCAGCAAGCTGCAGAAAAAGCTCCAGCTTAGAAAATGACATTATAAATGTCATAGGTGCCATGGACGAATAGACAGATGTAGGCGGGGCTCAGCCATCGGTCAGTGGAAACTACGAGCGAATTTAAAGCGCATGCTGCATCTCTCTTCTGGAGAGTGACAAAAGAAGCTGCTTCCTCCACTGCACCTCTCTGGAGCTTTACTCAAGTGTCTCACCCAACAACATTGTCGACCGCTGATGACAGAAATGTCAGGGTGTGATAAATAGGACCATTTTAGTTGGATGAGGAGAGGTATAAGCTCCTTCAAATAGGGATCAGGTGGTAAAGAGGATAAGGAGTGGCTAGATTCAGGAAAAGAACCACAACTCCCGGATTCTCCAGACGCTCCCATTTATGACAAGGGTGGTTTTCCCTCGTCTTTCTCCACAGATTTGCAGGCTCTTCCTCGTGGGGCATCAATCACCGAGCCCCTCGTCGCCACAAACCATTCATGTAGCCTGCCCCGTGCCCCAAAAAGGAATGGCCTGTCATTTCTATGGTTAAATTCAATCCCATCCACTTGAACATGCATCGACAGGGATCCGTCGGGACGAGAGCGTCATTCATCACGCCTCAGCTGCTGTTGTTGCCGTGCATAGTGGTTTGCGTGTGTGTGCATGGCAGCAGCCCAGATTTGTCTTGGAGACACCAGGGAAAGATGATGGGAGAGCAACGTGATCGGCAAAGCAATAGAGCATTTAAGCTTGCATCAGACAGCGTGAGATTATGATTTTTTCCCCTCTTCTTCTGTCTCTGCAAGGCAAGAGCAGAGCACAGCTGTAGCTGTCTCGTCTTTTAGCCCCCCCCCACCCCCATACTCCTCGATTCTTACTCACCCCACTGAGCTTCAATATTGGCAATTTTAGGGTCACAATGGGTCCCAGAGGTAGGTAAAATGGATGAGAGGTCAGGCTGTATGCCTGTAAATCCCCATGCGTGTTTTCATTTCTCTGTAATCGTTTAAGACAGCAAGCAGAGACTTAGATTTAAAGATGAGGCGACCAGTGGGTCTATTTTGTGCAATTTTGCTTTTTTTTTCATCCCCAACATATTTGATGGAATGTAGAGAAAGGCTGTACAGTCCAGGCTTCCACTACTGTACAGTATAGCAGCTGTAACACACGCAGGGCAAAATAATTCACCGAGCTTTTCACACAACAAATTTTCACGTAGCTTCAGCATTTTGAATTCTGTGTCAGAATTACTGACAAATATCTTTTGCAAGGCTGCGTCTGTAGTTTTAGATCATTTGCCAGGTTTACACAAATTCATAATGATAGAACATCTCAGAATGTAACTCTCAGCCAATTATAAAAACAAAATGTGTCAGCAATGCAAATTTACCTTACTGTCACACTTTTTTCCTTTCATTCCACTGCGGTTTGATGTATGCCTAACGATTCTCAGAACAGTCCAGAAAATTCATAATTCATCGTCCTTGTCATGTTTTCAAAACAAAACAAAGTGAATGACATTGAAAACGATGCTAATCGTCCCTCTCAATTTAGGCCCATTGTTTTGTCTGCTGTTGAGTTTCCACCACCAGTCCATCTGAATAGTCCCCCCTCCATCATCATCTTCCTAATGAGTATCTTGTCTGCTGCTGGCATTTAAAGTAATGCCAAGAGATGGCGTCCATTCTGATTGCTGCTATTTGTTTAGGGGGGGGGGGTTTGTTGTCCTGGGTGATTGCATAGTTGCAATGCTGCCCACAGTATGCAACAATTTCCTTGTCTCCTCTGTGGCTTATTGGTTATGAGCTGGTGTGAGCGATAAATGGGAGAAAGCATTTACTGATAAAGAGTTCAATAAACTCATTTCCTTTTCTTTTTGTTTACAAGCATGAGTCTGCATATATTCAAGCTATACCTACTTCAACTTAGTGTGCAAAAAAAAAGCCTTTCTCATATGAGGCTGGCTTCATTTTTATTCTTATGTTCCAATTATTTAACATGTGAACAGGACCTGAGACACGTTAACTAGTTCAATTGCATGGAAATAAAAAGCTTTAGACCAATTATTCTCTCATACTTTGTCACACATTCTGGTGGGGAGTCTCCCGTTAAGCACTTCGAACTTTTGGGATACTTTTCAAGAAGGCGGTCATGGTACTACAGGCTATGTGTGGCTCCATGGGTCTCCGAGGCCCAGCAGGTGCGTGCCATTCATCAGGGAAGCCTCAGCGTCCCCTCTGTCAGCTGAGTGGGGAATATTCCCTCCTGCTAAAGTGTTTGGCCCCTCAGGGGAAGCCAGGCACAAACAGTTATGCAGCTTTATTGGACTTATATATCTGTTTTATGTATTAGCGGGCACATAGCTGTGAAATATTTACATTATTCTAGACACAGGCGAGAAGAGTTCGCAAAGTGCCCGCAATCTAAAAACAATAAAGAGCAGTCTATCTCTTTATCGCTGCCATTTTATGAAATGACTTGAGGCAGGAGATGATTTTATTGCCAGAATGTGGAGAGTCCAGAGCTTTCTGCCTCTTTCTCGGAGTCCTTTAACGTGGCTGCTTTTATGAAGTGCATTTTAATACTGCACCACAATAGAGGCGCTGACTTTTTAGGATAAGCAAGGCTGTCACATACTGTTCTGCTAATAAATCATTCACTGCTGTGGGACCTTTTTTCTGTGAGCCTAATTCCAAGCAGAACATCCAAAATGACACTGCCACAAGCGAGCTGGAGCTCCTCTGCCCTCTTCTGTTTTTTTTAGTTTACCTTTGTCTTTAACATTCTCGGTGTGGTCGCTCTAATGCTAACAGGCTTCACCGCTGCAGTACGGTGGCATTTTGACATTTTCAGCACCAACAGTTAATGATATATTTTTAATGAACAAAGTTTAAGTTAATTTTTCTTTTACTGCTGTTGTCAGGGCGACAGCTCTCATATGATGTAAATACATTTCCAAAGTCATGGAAGCATTCTACCAGGCGTTTCACTGCAGATAAAATGAACATTTGACTTTGACATATCTTTGTGTGGCATTGCATGCTGTGATTACACTGTACACAGTTACAAGCAAATTACTAGAAATGCTATTTGTTCTCTTAGTGCACCGTACAGCAACTTGATGAAAGCCTTCCAAAGCATTGCTCATTAGCGTTTTACTCTTAAGACATGGTATACATCCTGCGCCTTACTGACCGCAGTTCCTGTTTTTCTACTGACCTGATGAGGGTTCATTCTGGTGTGACCCCTGAACAGCTTGGCGAGTCAGACCCGCATATGCCTTCCTCTGAAGAAGCAGACCAGACCGCCAAGCAGCTGCTGCACTCCTGACCAGACCGGCTCCACACACCCATCATGCAACATGCTGCAGGGGCATCTGGACAGCGCTGACAAAGGTCACACTGCACATGCGTGTACATATGTGCGCTCCCCTGCACTTAATGCCCGCATTCTACGCAGAAGAGCCCAGGCATAAGTACAAACTGCAGATCAGATAGACTCAACATCACAAGTGCCCTCTCCAGTTCACTGTACTGAATGTAACTGAATGACCAGACATGTGGAAATACAAATTGTGAGGAGAACAGACAGCCACACATTTCGATAGACAAGACAAGCGCGAACCATTTACACATTCCACATTTTTCTCTTTGTTGTGTGCAATCATGTCAACTGAACCATGAGGGAACAGTTCAGTGTGTGAGCAAATCAAGAATCAATGTAATAATATGGCCCATTAAGTTATGAAATGAGGTTCCTCACAAATTGTTTTGCTTCTAGTAGATTTCTCCAAACAGGTTCTTCTGTAATGGGCTAGAAAGACAAACACCTCTATCAGCGAGTCAACTTCAGACTCAGCGCTGGTTCCCACCTCTTTGTGTTGGTGGGTGAGGTATGTGATGGATCTTTCCTGTTAGTAAGCAAAAGATCAATCTTTCATGCAGCTCAAGCAAATCAGGTATGTACATCTATAATCACACACTGTACAAGGCAGCATCTGATGTGATTTAGCGTCCACATTAACCCATAATTTCAGATTCTACAGACACGCATTGACAACAAATTTGGCCTTTACTGACATCATTAAGCCACGAAACACCATGCAGTCAGAAATCTGCGATACATTCACCCACATGCAAAACCGACATTACACTTTTAAAACGGCCTTACTTATTTTCTGATATTAATTTCATCAACATTGACTAAGTTAATGTGCCGTGACGGTTGTAATTATAAACATAATATGGAATGCAACCACCCTATTATGATTGGGGACACATGGGAATCAGTAGGCAATCATGTATGCAGCTTGATATTTTAAACCTTGTTTGGACAGCCCATTTCAGCAAGGTGTTAGCACCTTGTCGCCACTCATCAAATTAAAATTTTGAACCTGAACAACATGAACAATGCTGCTGAATACCAAATGAGAAGGAAGAAAAACCTCTCTTAAAGCACTCGATATAAATAAAGTCAGTAACATCTGAACATACAGTGGGTGTGATATATGCATTGTGGGAACAACATGGAGTTTAGAGAACATTATATTTATGGAAAAAAAGATTTAGTTTCATATTGCCTGAATGTAAATGAAATGTCGTATCTCACTGTGTGTTTAACATCTTCATCTCAAGCAACTGCAAAACCGAGCGGCCCTCGCCGCTTTGATAAGTACATTCATTTATGTGCTTGGGTATTTAAGAAGAGAGAGCGCCTTCAGCATCAGATATGCATAATAATACACAGTACATGAAAATCATCACATCTGCTCCATAATGAAAAAGGTCTTTGCAAAAGCTGAAAAATCCAGCAACTCTATTTGAATTTATAAAATCCCAAACACCATTTGTGGAGGGCGAAATGCAAATGCATTATTAATATTCCACAAGAAAGGGGAGCATTAGTCACAGATTATATAATTCAAATTAAAGTGTTTTGTATTTGGTAATATTTGTAAGAGAAAATAAGGGATAGGGAATATGTCTAACTCAGCACTTTCTAAACACTTTTATTGAGTTAAAAATGTACCTGTACTATTTTGAGAGAAGATAATGTAAGGATAATGTGAAGCTTAATCAGGCTGCTAGAGGATTTATCTTTAAGAATAAGATTATACCCGAGCCATACCTGTGCCTAGACTAGCGCATTAGTTGTAAGTAAAGATACAAGTATTGTTCCTACATACAGATATAGTATATATCATACACTATATACTGTATAATAAATAGCTATATGACTCAGTTTTCTGCTTCACCGCAAAAAAAACACTTGGCAGCACTCGTAATGTCATCTCATGTTACCAAGATTTAAAGCCACACTGTGTCTGAAATACGTTTCCTATCATGTCAGCGTAATTGTGACACAGTGGTCTTGATTTTAGGCTTGAGGGATGCTTTAAAGCCTTTATGTAGTGACATATCAGTGCCCTCATCTCACATTGTATCTGAAAGTGTTTTATGGCTCAAATAGAGGAAAAGCAATAATGTTTTTAGTCTTGGAAGGTTCCATTAAGGTCCAGTGATCGCATGCTGAACTCCAGTCCAGGACAAAAAAGAAAAAAAAAATCTTCCTAGTGTTCACAACACCTCCCCTCACATTGATTGGCAATTAAGACCCACTGTCCAGAACATAAGTCCACATTACTGGGAGAATGAAAAAAAACTACATGTCCATTAAGGGTTCACTTTAAGCCACAATTCTCTCCCAGGGCTGTAGCGGGGGCTTAATAATAAAGTTAGCGGCTGTCATAATGTACCCCCTGTGGATCACAGTTCATTAATGCAGCTCCGGCCTTACAAGAGTATGGAGGCTGAGAAGTGGCACTGTATTGATTACAAATCCACCAGCCCATATACACGTATGAACATGGACGCACACTAACACACCCTACGCCTGACCCATGTCAGCCTTGTGTATACTGTGGCCAGTGGTGACGACTCAGCACTTTTCCCGCAGCAGCAGAGTTGAGTTAAATGCAGGGCAGGAGGAGGAGGAGGAGGAGGAGGAGGAAGGTGGGTGGTGGCACCCGGCCAACCCATCAGAGTGGAGAATGTGGGGTGGGTGGAAGAGTAAGAGTTGCAGGATGGGGGTCGGTAGTGATGTCATCTGATGCTTGGAGTGATGGATAACCTTACCAAGAAGAAAGGGACGTGCATACACACATGAACACACACAAATACACAAACACACACTCTGCACACAAACATTTACAGTAAAGGCAAGCACGCGTGCACTCACACACAAGATAGAGTGATGCACGCAAACATGTAAATTTTCAACTCTTACTGTAACTCATCTATGCTCACACACACTCTTACTGAGATATGCACGTGTGTATATGCACGCACGCACACACACACACACAGATGGACGCATCCGCCCACATACAGGCACAGAGTTTTCTCTTGGCATTAAAGCACTTCTTTGGCTCTGATGTCTTGTCACTTATCTTAAGCACTGGGAAGATGTGTGCCACTGGGGGAGGATGGAGAGAGAGAGAGAGAGATGACACACAAGCCAGCTCAATTCTGCTGACTGCTCAACTTTAGGCGTTGGCGAGTAGAGATTAACAATGACGGAATGTACTAACATCCATCCAGAGTAAATCGTGATTCATTTTCACTTTTTTCCCCTGTGCACATTCAAAGTCATCTCAAGTTAAGTCTCATCTGACAAAGAGCCATCAGGCCTTTGATGTCGATATATATGATTAATCATAGCTTGGCGCAGTCTATACCTCATACGTCTGGTATCTCTTGCAAAAAGACTTCTTCTTTGTGAGGTAGTTGCTGGTGATGATCACAGTGGAAAAAAAAAGAAATGTTTTATCTTGTGACACACAGTTGAATTTGCGTAATGGTACAATATAATCATAGTATTTTGGAAACGTATTTGAAAGCATTTGCAGAAACAAGTCTGTCTAATATTTTCAGCCTGTCAGTGCTGATTGTCTCTAATCTAAAGATATCATACCGAGTCTGTACAGTATCATGGTTTGCAGCTTTGTGTCTGTCATCTGTGCTCCATCTCTTCTTCTTGCACCTGTCCCCGTTCACTTTCCTGGAAATCAGCCTCATTCCCTGCACCTGAAATATTAATTGTCTTTCTCCATCTCCGTTTCAAACTCTCACAGATGCGTTTTGCGCTTGTTTCCTTTGAGTACTAGTTATGTGCAGGGGTAGACGTTGTGTCTTCCTCTCTGCCGTTCGTTCTCTGTGCCCCCCTTTGTCTTTCTATGTCACACTCTCTCGCTCCCTCATGCGCCTTTCATTCCCTCTCACTCCTTTGTCAACCTCCTCTTGCAAAGAGAGCAAATGTCTATTTTAAGCGACGTGCCATGCACCAACCACCCCCACACAGACAGAGCGCAGAGGAGAAGACTGGCACAACTCAAGCATGTTCAGTGTAAGTACCCGTGTATGTGTGTAATGTGGTACGAAGAGCATACTCCTTTGTCCATAACTCTAACAATACACAAACTAAAACTGAACCTTCAGCAGTTCATCATAAGCACCGGTGATGTTTTCAGATTTTGCAATATATTTACTGAATATGCTTTCATTAAAAAGCAGGGTACTGTGGTTGTGAAATATCACCACTATCCTTCAAAAGGCATCAAGTGCAAAAAAAAAAGCTAAGGAGCTACAACTAATGGTGCCTCTTATTTTTTGTTTAATGATGTCTAACCCAAGGGTAATGGTTAGAAATGAGGAATAATGGATTGCAAATACAAATGAAATAAAGTAGGTAATTACAGAACACAGAGATAAAAGGAAAACATGTTTTATGATTGCTCAAGAAAACTGGTAATAATGGTTCCAGATTACAATATGCAGACTGGAATAATGTACTGATATTTGGGGGTGAAATAAGAAGCAAAAGCATTGCGTGAAAAAATGCAGCCACATCGTTCAGTTTAACGAGGCACAGCTCCAGAAAACCAGGCTCCAGCTCAGAAAATGAAAAACATCGACTTAAACACAATGCAACACTATTCAGACAGGAACATCTTAGACCAGTCAGATTTGTTTATGTGCATATCCCCTGTAGATAACTTTATTGATAACCTGGTAGTTAACTTTACTGTGTTATTACTGATAACCCTGCTTTACAACTGTTTTATATTATAATGTAGATGGTATCTGCACCCAGGTGTCAACAGCAAGCAATGCTATTTGCATCCAGGTACACATTACATTAGTTAGCTTTCTAACGTCTGGTTATTGTTGTGAAGGCATTATTTTAATCCAATCCATGTTTTTTTCCCCATGTGACTGAAAACTGAAAATAAAGGGTCATGTTAGTCTAATAAGTAAAACATTTTCTTCCCACAAGAGGCAAATCCCAATCTCCTGGGTGAAAGTCCGTGTTTGATCCTTTCAATCGCCATGACCTCTTTATACTATTGACTTATAGTATATCATCTGTTTTATTCCCCGTAGTCTTCTAACCCACAAAGTGATTGCAGAGAGTCTGGTCTGAGATCCCTGTGTGTTTTGCTAGTAATGACAAAAGTAACCTGATAAAATGACTAAACTTAAGTACTTTTACATGGTTGAACTTGCTTGTCAGAAGGACTCACAAAGATATTTTCCTTTTTTTCCTAGGAGCACCGTCCGTTTTAATATCCAGCTTTTTACTTAATGCTTCAGCTTAATACTGACTGAACAATGTGGAACATTCGCCATCGCTTTCTACCCATTACCATCATTATGACGACACAATGCGTGGATGCCAAAGGTAAAACGTTTTCCTCTGTACTTTGGTCTGTAACTAGCACAAAGCAGATAAGACAAAGATGCATTTAAAGGATCTCGTCCATTCTGTTCTGACACATTTCAGCAATGTCACGCATGCATACGTAATATTCAGTCTGTAGTCTGCAGCTGGTTGATGTGCATATGAGACAGGAAACACTATGTAAAATACCTGTGAACTCAGCCAATCTTCCACAGTAATCTAAATGTGCGAACATCCTGCTCCATATATTTCTCGTTTGTACAAATGTGTGCTTTCAGCCTTTCTGTCCCTCGTCTCCCAAACATCTCACCTCATTCTGCTCCTTTTCTCCGTCTGTCTCTCCCTCTCTCCCTCTCTGATAGCTGAGTGTGAGATGACTCACGGGACGAGGCAAAGCGCCGGGCACACACGGCTCTCAGGTAATGAGAAATGATGTTGGTGTCAACGGTGGAATCGTCCAAATCATCCCTGAGCTGAGTTACATAATTCAAATATCATTCTTTTACTCCCCCTCCTCTTTTATCCGTTATCACTGCCTTGTCCTCTGGCGCACTCTCCCTCGCTCACTCTCAGTTCAAACAGATTTGATTTCTATTCCTCTATGTTCCAGTGACATCGCCGCTCCTCTGAGAGGCGTGTGCTGGGATTGGAACGGGGATCAAGTCACCCATCACCGCAAAGCATGCTGGGAAAGGCCAGGAGGTAGAGACAAAAGTATATATGTATGGCTGTGTGTGTGTCTGCATGTCGGTGTATGTACCAGCTTTTATCCTGGTCCCTTTGGTGTTTCTGTCTGTTTTATACTTGTATAGTACTTGCTGTATTTTATATTTTTTGTCTGTTTACATATTTCTTTGTGCGTCTCCTTTAATTGTTTGGTCTTTACCCTAACAATCTGTCTCTGACAGTTGTACTACTCGCTTCAAGAAATAATTAGAAGACATTTTATTTTAAATATGCTTATAATTTGCTTTCTTGCCAAGGTTGTAGATGAGAAGATTAATACTACTCTAAGGTAAATTTCAAACAACTGCCGTAGTTAGGCCTGTCATAAAGACTGAAAACAGGGGAAAACAGCTAGCTTGTCTCCGTCCAAAGGTAAC
This sequence comes from Amniataba percoides, assembly GCA_037176925.1. Classification (NCBI taxonomy): domain Eukaryota; kingdom Metazoa; phylum Chordata; class Actinopteri; order Centrarchiformes; family Terapontidae; genus Amniataba; species Amniataba percoides. Next base: position 19,579,947 of record JBAJHX010000096.1, read on the forward strand.
AGTCCTCGCTGGTTGCCTGGCAACCTCACAGTCGTTTTAACACTTTGGTTCAAACAAAATGTAACATGTCTATTTAGAGGTGCTGGTAGGCATATTTTGTTACCTTTGCACAGAGGCAGACTGTTTCTAGCTAGCTGGCATGAAAAAAGTTCTCTCTACAAAAAAAAAAAAAAATTAAGCCTATTTCCTTAAATTTTATACTGTTCCTTTGAGTAAAGGGCTTTCCATGTGTGTTACCTTGCGGGTAAAGAGAGTGGAGAGAATGACTCATGTGTCCACTTGCAGTGTAAACCACAGAGACAGTCTTTTCTCTTTTATTTCACAGCTGTGCTTCACCAACACAATGCTGACATTATATCTAATATCTCTACTGGCAGCAGATGATTCCAACAGGGACAATAGCCGGTTCGAAAGCCAGACCTCGCTAAAAAGCCTTGCGGAGGGCTCCTGTAAACAATGTACTGATGCGACACATTGAACTCGAGCGCTATTTGTGGTCAGCTGTGGGGAACGGAAATGGAGTTCACCAGATTGTTTTTTTGGTTTTGAATGTGAATGGGGAAACTTTCCGGGCCAGGGCTGAGTCTGTATTGGCCAGATTGAAGTGAGATAGAGTGGAGAATATGAGCAGAGAGATGAAGTTGACCCCAACCTTTTCATTTCTGCACCCCCCCCCCCCCACCTCTGCTCCTCACCCCTCGCTCCGTGCTCAGTCTAGCAGCCACTTCCTTGGCAAGGTGGAAGAAAATATACGGTTAACTGTGGGCATGGAGTCACTTCAGCTTTTGTCTCTCTTTATTTTCACCCACTTGTCTTCACTGTGATTCATTGTTCTCGCGCCCTCGCTGTCTGGAGTACAGCGTTTGCGTTTCCTGTCTCTCTTTGCGCACATACGAGCATGCACACGTGTGCACGCTCACGTGAATTCTCAGGCATTTTTCATTTTCATCCACTCCGTCTCTTCCCCTGCTTTCCCCCCCCCCCTGCCCTCTCTCCCTCTCTTCCCTTCTTCTCCCCAGCAGTGGTCGAAGTCTTGGATGTATTGGCGTGTCTCCTTTCATCACCCCACCATTTGTGAAGAGGATCGAGGAGAGTGTACAGACCTGGGAGAGTGTGTGTCGAGGCGTAAAGGACCCTCTCAGCCCTAAGCCAAGCCCTGTCCATCCAACGGAGAGCCCAGACGGTGTGATTCAGCCCTCCTGAAGCCTGGCCAACTCTTACTCACACTCGCGCGCAGATACACACACTCAGAGAGGCACTCAAAAGAGAAAGTCACAGACATCCTCTCCCCCTCTCTTAAGTCGCCACAGCAAGGCCGCACTGGAGGGGCGGCAGGGAGAAGAGGTGCGGAGGGGCAGAGCTGTGGTTCTAAATCCTCAAGGCAAGGTCACCTTCACCTGGCTGGAAGCATGCAGAAGAGATACGAGGACTGAAGAGGGTACAGGTTAAGTCAGACTTCTAACAAACTTCCCTCAAAACAGATTCAACTCCCTCCAGGGCAAACACATAAATTGATGTATGTGTATGGGGCAGCTTGCATGTTTTTAGACTTGCATGCATGATTTAGTGGGAGAGACTGCTGAATGATGGAGAGGGTCATAAGCATGAATCTATAAGCCATGGGGAGTTTGACTTGGATATTTGCGCATTTGTATGATTGCATGAACCACAGGCTTAATATGATTCTGGGGGTGTCGTACAAATGTGTGCGGCGTAACTGGAAACCTCATTCAGAATGATCTTTTTTGGAGTGCAAATGAATGTTGTTTTCTGTTATAAATGATAAAATAAATTTTTCGTTTCTGGGGGGGAGGGAAAAAAAAAAAGCTCTTGGCAGAAAAACTAATTTAATAACATGTTTAAACTATGAAACTCCAGATTATAATCAAACATTCAATGCTTATCAAAAACATCAGCTGGAATTGCTGTAATCAGGATGAATGGCAAGAGGCAGCAATCTACTGCCCCTGTGTTACAGAGGTTCAAAAGGCAATCTTTTCATCGAGTATACCCATCGTCCCCTGAATTAATTAGCGAATTTCATCAGGCGTTGTACAGTGTACAGCCCTTATTTTATGTTGCATCCCAGAGTAGTCACAGTGTGTCCTGTTATGTCCTGTAAGCCGAAAGGATGTCCACATTAGCAGTGGCCTCATTGTGTCCAGGTAGGTTAACGTTGCAGCAACGCTGTGGCAGTAGGCCACTCGAACGACCCGAAGATATTCTCTTCCTTGCATCGTGTCCACCCATCCCCCTCCAACTTCAAAACCCCGCCCCCGAGGCACCCAGTGGGAAGAAACAATAAAAGGCTGACCCGCCACACGGTTCACTCCGGTCCGTTCACATCTATGTCTGGAGGCGGTGGGAGCGGTTTGATGCACCCACGCTGGTAACGTTGACTTGTGTGCTTTATGGACGTATCGCAGGAGGGAATATAATATTATAAAGTCTGAGAATACGGTATAACAAAAGCAAGTGTTTGCATGCAAGTAGGACACTGAGTAATATTATCAGCACCATGAGACGACTAAATGTACTTTATTTGAAGCTATGCTTGGACCGAGGAAGACCAGGAAGAGTGAGAGTGAAGAAGAGAAGGGAGGAAATAGAGAGAGAGAGGGAGAGGGAGGGGGAGTGTGACAAGCGCCATAACGTCCTCTGAGATGCATTTGGACAGAGTGAGCATCTGTCAAAACAAGGCAGCCTCAACGGCCGCCTCACTAATGGCTATGGACGTGAGCGACAGAGGGGGAGGAAAGATGGGGGGGTGGCACTAACACATTCAAACAGACACACAACAGCGCCGCACACGCGCACACACAAATCATGCATGCACACACAAACACAACTGCTCCAACTCCCTTTTTTTTTTTTTTTTTTTTGCTTGCAGCAGATCCCACCAATCATTTGATACCAAATTTCTCCAAAGCTACACTGTAATAGCTATTGAACTACTTTTGTGTGTGTGTGTGTGTGTGTGTGTGTATTTATGCACTTGAGTATGCCAGTGTCTGCGTGCATGTGCAGTGTGTGTATGTTTACCTTCCAACAGTGTTTTTGGTTGTCAGATACCTTCCACCATCTCTCATTGTGATGAATTGGGCGCTGTGTCAATCACTCATCTGAATTGTTTTTTTTTTCTTCTTCATTTTTTTTTTTCAAGGCAATTTGGGCAGAGTTGTCTTTTTCGCTCGCTCCCTCTCTCCCTCCATAAGAAACAACCACAAGCAATCATCCTTGGGTTTAAATCACAGTGTTGGAAGGAAATGGGACTCTCCATGGCAGTTATAACAATTACATTGCCCACACAAACAATATCATAATGTTGACAACATCCCAAATTACCTTAAATCAAATAAACTACCTCTTTTACAATTGACATTGGCCCGTGTGTTTGATGAGAAAGTAGAAGATTAAATAAAGGATTTTAAGGTAATATTAGACAAGCATTTCCTATAACCCCCCAGGTCTGAAGAAAGAGTGTGCCTGAGAAAATACTACAGCGTTACCCAGATCTTAAGCGCCTGAGGCTACTACAACTGCGCGCACAGCAGGAACCCATACAAAAAGACAGAGTGCCATTAGAAATGCAAACTAAATTACCCCAACACTGGAAAGTATTAATTAAATCTCTCAATATTTATAGTTTTTCTCCAAGCAAATGCCTCTTTAATGTACATTTTTTTAAAAATATTCCTTGAGCCAAACTTTTCCTATGTGTAAATATCTGAATACTTTAGACACTTTAGTTTGTACAGAAAGGAGCTGTGACTATGAAGGCAACCTTGAGACCACCATGAATATAAATGCTTTATGGGTCAAACAGTTGGTATGAAAAAAAAAAGAAAAACAGCTACGAATGTTGACTACAAATGACTACAAATTTGATTTCTCTGCTAACGGCAGTGTGGAGGACGCTGAAAAAAATGCTTGATCAAACTCCAAGTGGCATAAACAGATACACACATGAGCACTTATATTGCCAAGCTGGAAAGCAGAAGAAGAATCCTTTTGCAACTTTTCAACTCAGTTTACATGAAATATGGTATTTATTTATATGGTTTTTATTTATATGGTATTCATGGTTAATGTTAGAGTGTTTGCAATTATGCATTTGTGTACCCCAAATAGAGCTTAAAAGCTAATCCCCGTGCGTGGCTATTAAGAACTTCTATGGTGTTGGAGATTTAATTTGAAAGTAATTTTACTTTTACTGGGTTTTATATATTAAAATGCATAAAAACCAAAGCACAACAAAGTTAGAACATTTTACATTTTTTCTTTTGTTTTTTCGTTTCGTATTTAGTCGTTACCTGGACAATGGCAGCTAAAATCAGATACAGCACATCCTCTCCTTCATCTACAGTTATAGATTGCAAATGCGACAACACTGCATGAGTTACTGAAGTTACATTACATACACTTTTCCCGCAATGGCAAAACTGTGGCTTACACCGTGGGCGGTGTGGACAACTTTAAAGCTGTATATCACCAGAAATACAGCTTGTACAGTGCAGAGCCGTAACCTCGCGTTCACATGAAAACTCATTAGGTCCTCTATTAACTGATGTGGACGAGCTGGAACAATGTCTAATCAGGTCACCTTTAAAATGCCCTTAATTAAGAGCTTTGGTCAGCAACTTTGTCGGGCTGTTCTGCAGGACTGTGGCATCAAACGTGTCCGTTCGGAGGCCCTTTGGCTGTACACAAACAAAAAGGGTTGAGCAATGGTAATCGCAGGAGCTAATAAAATAATGCGCTGAAGCAGTGCACATTGCCTGTTGAGAAAAAGAAACATTGCGTATCCACTCAAAAGTTGACGTACCATGTTTTAACCTTCCATCACCCTTACATCATCGTGACACAGAGCGGGCATTGAAGGGGCAGTTTTATTAATGGAATTATTAAGGCTATCTTTTCCCATATCGATACTTCTGTGGAAGATTTACACTGACGTCAAGATTTCAAAGGGTTTACAAGACAGAAGAAGTTAGCCAAACACTCGAGCAGGCACACACCTTGCCCCCATACATGTCCCGGTTAAGTCTGAAGAAAATTGATTTGATTTGACTGACAACCCTTGTTTTAAGATCCCGTAAGTTGAACACACAAACTCTTTTTTTCTCTCTCTCTCACACACACACACACACATGCATACACACAAAGAGCATTGCATGGTGTGTTTTTGTTGGGATTTTGACAAACAACAACGGTGACCTTTAAGGGAGGCGAGGCAGCATGGCTGTGATCACAGGGAATGGAAACGGAGCCAGAGTGAAATGTCAACCGTCCCTGTGGTCTTAGCACTGACGCAAAACTGCCAGAAAAGGGAGAGAGAGAGAATGTGTGTGTGTGTGTGTGTGTGTGTAAGAGAGAGAGAAAGAAAAAAAGAAGAAAGAGAGAGAAATGGTGTGTAATTTTGCAGGAGATTGTGAAAGTGCATCATTGTGCATGTGTGGCAGAAGAGTGTATTACCTGTGCTCTGTGTGAGAAGTTTAGCGACGATTAGCTGATGTGTCACACAGGACCACGTCAAGACTGCACAATAAGCGTTTGGCAAAGATGGCTGACAGCTGAGATCCGTATCACTCATTCTGGTGGTGAGATTACAAAAAGAAATCACTGCACCTACAGTTGATGTTTCATCACTCCTGCTGTGTATGGAGGACTTCCCCGGCATTTCCCCGGCATTTAACCTATGGCATTTTAATGATTCACGCCGCAGCTGTCACATGAGAGCCATGGAGGTCGTATGACAGTCGGGTTAGTCGTTACAGTCACACGATTGATGTGTGAAATGGTATGAAATGTATGAGGAAGGATGTAAGGACGCTTACATTGTTTCCGCGATGAAGCACGTCCTCCAGGTTAGAAACAGGAATTAGCTGTATGAGGTGCAGATGTTCGCAGCAGGGTAATATGTGGCAGGAAACCTCCATCAGTGCGATTGCTATATGGTACAAATCACACACACACAGAAGTCGATGCCGATGAGTGGAAAAAAATCAACTTCCAACACTTCAATTGATTTTGCAACTTTTTTTTTTTTTTTTTTTTTTTTTTTTTTTTTTTTAAAGAAAACAACCTCTTGCTCTTGATTGTTTGAGCACTTGACCAAACTTTAAAGATTTCTAACCAGGCCATATTCTAAAGTTCAGCTGATACACTGTGACCATTATAAATGAACTGATAAGTGAATACGTGCATTTATGACAAGAATGACACCAATAAATTTGAAAAACAGAAAAAGTGATCTGTAATATCTTTTATGCACAGAAATACATTTTAACCCTTCCTTGAACTACAACTGTACACAGAACCCTGAGAAGCTGAAATGAACAGATAAACGTCTCTAAACGCCTTTTCAGACAGAGTTTTTATTGTATTATATTATAAATGAGACTATTTATTTCTCTTCAGCTGTGTGCAGTTAGTCTTTGTCCATTTCTGTTGTTTATGGGTAATGCTTTAAAAAAAACTTAAAGTCTAAGTTCTTTTTCAGTTTCACCTAAACACCAGACTATTGCTCATGTAGGTCATACTGTACTGTAATAACAGATAGGTATTCATAAATAGATAAACATTGCCAGCAGTTAGAATCTCTTTAAATTCCCAGATTGTTACCTCCTTATTTCCAGCCTCACATCTTGTTCCCTCATACATCCACATATACATCAGTAGATACTATACAGGTTCACAGTTTGATTGTACTGAATGTTTCTGTATGTTCTAGGTCATAATAAAAGAGAGTTACTTTTTCATATTTTTTTTATTTACTTCAGTAGGCTGTTTATTTTCACGTATCCCTGATTGGCATTGCAAGTTCAGTCCAATTATCTTTTTACCTTTTCCTTATTCCCCTTGATCTTGTTATATTTTTGAAAAGGTTAGGAAAGAGGGGTGGTCATCTCTCTGTATCCATTCAGTGCTTACCCCACAATCGTGAGCCCTCATGTGGGGTACATAACGGGCTTTATTTGGCTTACTGCGGCATTTCAGCGAGATCGCCATCAAGCTTATGTAGCACTTTACGCTTATGCTCTTGCTATTAAAATAAATAAATGCATTCAAGTCATATTCATGTTACAGTCGTATTCAGTGCGCTAGTTTATCCTGTCATACAGTTTGAGATATCAAAGCGCAGTTGAGTTTTTCCCACAAGAACGGTTTCAAAAGCAGAAAGATACATTTTTAAATCCTTCCATTCAAGCTTCACTGAGTACTAAAAAACAGCCCCACAATCAATATGATGGCCTCCTGTGTTTTGCGAGACGGGAGCAAGGGAAAGAGGCCAATTTCTTGGTTTTTCATGTAATGTTCATGGAACACAGACAAGAAATTGCAAAAAGCAATATTCCAGTGGCAGTCCTCCATTCATATCTTTAAAAGCTTTGGGTGGATGTTACAGCTAGGCCACTCTTTTGCTTTCTCATACGTTGTTCACCAGAGTTGCCAGAGTTGCCTTGACATTTAGGATACAGCTTTTTAAAGACCATGGTGCCCTCTTACCTCGCAGGCAGGAAAACATGGCTTGAGGTAACTGTTACTATTATGCAAATAAAATGCAGGAGATGAGCCATGGAGGGGGGGTTCAGGGGTACTTGGTTACCCCCAAAGGTGCCCCTAATCTAGGTTCCACTTGATGCACACCTGGCCCACCGTGGTCTCTGCAGTTTGGGAGGGCAGAGGGAGGCACAGCATGCGTGGATCTGGCACAGTTTGAGGTAAGGAGCCCGTCTGTTGTAGCAGTATGGATGCTGTAGAAATGTGCCAGCTGAGAGAGAGGCAAGTGGGAGGGAGTCACCGTGGGGGCTAGACACCCTTTGAAACCCCAAGAGCTGTAACTAACCTACACACACACACACACACAGAAACAATTGCATGCTCCGCTTTCCACCGTGGGAGGCATACATTTAATCAAAGGAAATTAGATTGCAGACTTTGCTTGTGTATGCAGGTCCTATGGACCAGTAATCAGATTGTATCATACAGTTTCACACATTGTACCGTATCATATTGCATTGTGAGGTATCATATTGTATCATATCATATCATGTTACTGTATCGCATTGCATTGCATTTAATTGCATCATATATTTGTTTTTGTTTAGTTTTTTTTTCATTGTATCCTATTGTTTCTACTGTATTCTAGCATGCTGTGTAGGATCAGGACACATTGTGATATTAAGTGGTCGCTGAGAGCAACAACGAAAATGTCTCAACACATTTTATATTAAGATGCAGACTTAATCCGAATTCTTTTTTTTTTTTTTGCTGTGAAGGGTAAGATTTAATACATTTTTACTGCCTTGTTAACACCTGCCTGTAGATGTGAGTTCATCTGAAAGTGTTGTGTATTTTCAGTGCTTGTGTTAAGAGGAGCATATTTACAGAGACACTTAAACTGTGCATATGCGCCAGTGTTACTTTTGTTAACAAAAACGATGAGGATAACACATGAAATCTTTAAATGCAAAGGCTCATTCGTTCATGCTCTTGTTGGTGTTACAGCTTTGAAAGGGTTTGGTGTGAAATGCCTTGATACTCTGAGACAAGATTCTGCTGGTGCATTCAAGGCCAAAAAAGGTTCTGAAATTCACATTTTAAAGGATTTCTTTGTGCACTTCTTCCTGTCTTTTTGACTGCATAAATGCAAGTGCAGGTGGAGTGTACTCCAAAGACAGCTGACCCACGAGTAAAAGGCAGACATAGATGGCGTAAAGTGAGAACAAATGTGCGAGCGTGTGCATGCATGTGTATTCACAAGAGCATTTGCGTGCATGTGTGACTGAATGAGTGAGCTCCTGGGCTGTATTGGTATTTTGAAATGTGATTGACAGGGGAGAAGTCTATTAGGTGAGATTGTTAACAGAGTTGAGCCTGTTATCTGCTCCAGGCAGCCGTGAAAGGGGACGGCTGATTCACAAGGAAGCTATTGAGAATTTCAAAGGTGTTGTCTGACTGATTTGGGCCTGGGCCCGCGTCACACTGAGCCAGCAAGCCGGGCTTGTTCTTGAATCCACGCTGATCAATGCGCTTTCACATTCCCCCTCCTTTGCTCTGTCTGTTTCTCCGCGGCTCTTTTTCCGAGTAAGTTTCTCTCTTCTCACATTTCTTCAAGCATTTTAAGCCTCCTTTTGTTCCTACTCTGCTAACTTTGCATTTTCCTCAGTCTGTGACACAAATTGTGTCTTTTCCTTCTGTACTGCATTTTTCAATACACCAGAAACTTTGCTCACGCTGAACACAACTTAATCCGCACAATTAAGCATATAGAGACAACTAATCAAGCTATACTTTTGCACAGGCAAGCCCAAAAGCAAATAAAGTTAGCTGATTTGCTTACACTGTACTTCCCATCCTTGTTTTAGCCGCATGAATATTTTATATCCTTTTTGTTTATGTTGCTTGTGAGCATTAGTTGAACAGCCATCTCCACCCCATGAATTTCTTTGAATACCAAATACAGTTAGCAGACTGAAAACTCTATTCTCAGTGGCTGAATAGGATCTAAGAAATTTGACTGCAGGGGCTGCAAACTCTGAGACCACGTAGAAATATGGAAATAATGGGCAAAACTGTGTGTGTCTGTGTAGTGTTGTCTGAGTCTGTTTTGTGTATACGCGCGCAGTGAACTCTGTTTGACCTTGGTTTTGATTCACCAAACATTGCCAAGGGGATGCAATGAATTCATGTGCATGCGTGTAAATGCTTGTGTGAATGCGTGTGTGGCAGCGTGCAAGGTTATCCATTGGCTAAGGCAAACGAAATATGACATCCAGCCCCACATCCTGTCCACACATACACACACACACACACACACATATCCCACTGCACGTCCTTACATGTAGCAAACACTTTAGCACACAACCATACAACATGAAGGCCTGTGTGTATTCTCTGGGCTGTGGGGAGGACCCCAGAGGCTGTCTGCTGGGCTCATTGGGTCCGGCTTTAAGAGATGTGATTAACCAGTTCAGAGAGAGGTGAGGGGAGAGGCAGACGGAGAGCCGCAGGGAACTGGTCCAATAGGAGCATTACCCCAAAGAGCCTCTGCTTCGCTGATCCAGGAGGGTTTTTAGCAGCGCTGTACGTATGGATGTCAGCACATGCAGATAGTAGAACACCTACATGAAAATCCAATTTGAGATGTTAATGCTTGAAAAAAAAGAAGGTCCAATACAAACATTTTGAAAGAGCAGAGCCATTCTCAGGATCCAGTGACAAAATGGCAGTGGGTGGATCCAGGGGGCAAATTTTGAAATGTCCACAGGACTGATGGTTCAGTTTGACGTGAACTATAAGTCTAAATGAACCAGCAAAGTAAACACTAAACGGCAGTGTGCAAAGCCCTACAGGTGCAGTGATTTATTGAGATGTATCTGTCATCTCTCTTCTTGGCTTCTGGAACCCCCACCCCACTCTCTCGTTTCTCTCATCACTTCTCTTTGTGTATTGCTTTTCTCTTGCTCTTTTTTTATTTGGTTCAGGCTGTGTAAAACTAAAGTGACAAATATTCATGAATATATCAAATGGAATCAGCTATAAATAAATAAATATGCAGCATGTGTTAATCACTTCTTGTCTAAAATAATATCACATGCAATACAAGTGAAATGAGTTTTATTTAATCAACTGATTGTTGATGTAATGGATCTTTATTTTATAATCTGAATTTAAATACTAATCATTTCATAATCATCAATTACTCAGTGTTATATCTACTTTGAGAATATATACCAGTTTAGCTTAAAAAAAAAGTCAGTCATTAAAGCTATTTCTTGTAAGGAGAAGCAGCATTTCAGCACGAAAGGGTTCATTTTATGGTGACAAAAGGGAAACAACAACACAATATCACTGCTTCACATTTTAATAATAAGTATGTTTGTGTCTCTGTTGTGCACAAAACACACAGATGAGAAATGACTGACAGTAATGCAATAAACCATGATGTATACTGTCTCTTACCCATACAGTAACAAATCATGCTTACATGTGCTCTGTATTATGTTCTGCCATTTATCCGTCAATAACTGCGACGTTGGAGACGCTGAAAAAGATAAACAAATCATGTCTGACAGCATCCATGGTCGATATGAGTCAAAAGAAATACACATGGCAGTGTTTCCAGATAAACAGTTTTGTCTTCTGTCAAGTCAAGAAGTTTGAATTTTTATATCAACACGACACCTTAAACTTAATCAGCCCAGCAACATCTGGGCTGTGCTGCAGCGCACATGCCTCACATCTCAGCCTCCAAAACCAACCTTCAACAGTTTAGCTTGCAAGGTTAGAGGTTGTGTGTGCTTTTTTGTTTTTTTTAAGTGAATTAAGGCTACTGCAATGGCCTTAGTAACTAATTAGTAATAATTGTTAATACTAATTCTTTGCAAAAAAAAAGGTGATGAAATGTCTGTCCATTCTTCCTCCAACTATGTCAGTATATACAGGGCATTATACCATGAAAAAAAGTCCACTCCAGTGTCCAGATGGCTATTGGTGGAAGTCAGCATATAGTTATATACAATATTTGCACACACCAATTCATCTCAAAATTTTCTGATTTTAGTGCTGTTTGTTACTGGTTCAGCCTTTGACATAAACCAATTAAAATAGTGTGTGACATTTTCTTTAAGATCCATTCAGATTACAGTGATTGGTAGACACTCCTATCAACTGATCAATGGACTGCACTTATTTAGTGACTGAGAGCAGCGCAGAGCACTTTACAAAAGCCCTTTACAAAGCACTTTATAAAGCACTTTACAATGCCTTACAATCACACACGCTAATCGTGGTCAAGCTGCCATGCACAGTTTGGTTCTTAGAGTTCAGTGTCTTGCCTAATGAAACATTTGACATTGCTTTGGTGCAAAAGAGGGGGCGTTTTGTTTTGTTTTTAGCTCTAGTTAAGACAAACGGATAGTATTGGGACGGATGGATGAAACTGGTGATAAATGTGCGTCAATGTATACTAACCTTTCAAAAACTCAACATAAATGGTGTGCATAAACACCATGTCAGATTTTGAAGGGAGGTTAAGCTGTTTCTGTCTGTGCACACCCTGTGTTTGAGCCAACGTATAATTTATCTCATTTATTTCTCACTGGCTGGCTGTGATTAGAAATGGAACATAATGACAAATGAACTTCAGGTAGCGCGGCTTTTGTGTCGCGGTGTTCTACATCACTTGAAAAGTCCGCACTCCATCAACACACTTTATGAAAGCAGGCTAATAAACTATATAGGAAATAAGAAATACAAGTGATTAGACATTGTTTCGCAAATACTTTACACACACAGCTACTAGTGTGCCTTTTCTCCCCGATACTGGCAACTCATACAAGGCACAATCACTACAATAGCAATTTTCTCACTCTGCTGAAAATGTGGTCCAAAGAGTTTCCGCGTCTGTTCTTTGATTGCTCTCGTACTACTTCACTCAGCGGCTGACCAGGTCATTTGTTTCTCTGCGTGATTCACAAAACAACCATGGAGGGGTTGTCAGGGAGGTACGCTTACCCTGCTTTCACGAGAAGGACGCCGTAAAAATCTCTTTCAGCAACCTTGAAGGAATTCTTTTTCAACAACTTAGGTCTTATGTTTGTTGTTTTTGCACATCATTCCCTGAGATGCAATGCAGTGTTAGTCACTGATTGATTGCTGGGATGTTGATATGCAGATGCACGCCCACTTTACAAAGGAGTCCAGCAAGTCAAACAACACACACATATACACACACACACACACACACACACACACACAATAAGACATGGATGTGGAAAAGGTTAAATGTTAAAATTGGCAGCCAGAGATATCTCCCTAAAGTTCAGTCTTATCTGTATTTACACTGTGTGTTTTACAGCAGTATGAAGAATTGTAAATTATGTTTTGTGTTTGTTGATCTACATGTTGACTTGCAAATTATTAGGTAAAAATAACATAGCACAGCTGTGGATTTGTTCGCTACATGCCAGATTGTCTGAATTGTCTCAGTTAGACTAGTCAGTATCTTATAATTGCCAAAATAAAAAAGAAATTATGACCCAAGTTGCCAGTTTAACTGACAGTCAGCATGACAACACAGGTTGCATTCACATTTATATGTGTAGAAAATTATCTGTAAGTCCAGATCAATGAAGAATAATGAAACAAAAATGCAAAGTTGGTTGCTGAAATAATGACGTGTTGACTTCGTCGTATTCTATGAACTATCATGCAAGCTTTTTGCAGTGTGGCTGCCTGGAGCTCGTCTTTAATTTTCACATTTAACCCCTTTCGACTAGCTTGAACACTGCAATTAGATTTTGTAACTAGAACAGGTAAAAAAAAAGAAGCAAAAACAAAAAACAACCCAGACACTAGCACGAGTGACTTAAAAGTCCTGTGCTGATTCCTGCTTTATGAGTGCTGATTTCCTCAGAGGCACGGTGTAGATGAAAACATCAAGGTGTGAAATAAATAACACATGATGGGAAGTGTGTAAATACTGCATTCTCTCGACCTCCCCACACACACTCTCCCCTGCACACAGCAGCGCGGCATGTCCCCGGGATGAAAGTGGTAACTGGCATCTGAGATAAGCAAATGCCTTTGAGCTGCGTCCCTCACATCCACGCAGATGCATTATTGATCGGGACTCCTCATAGTATGGGGTTTTTACCCCAGCTAGCAGATGCCCCTAGGTGAGCATCACCAGATGAGCTATGGGTGCATTTCATTTCTCTAAGTCTCTCCCTGTTTTCTATATGCTTTCACTTTCTTTTGTAATTGATCTAAGAATTAGCGGACTGAGGAAGACACTGGTTGGATCACGTAGAGGTACAGGATTAAACTCACAGTGCGAAAGCGTAGAAAACATAAGGGACGTTTGATACAAATAAATAATCCTTTAAAACACGTGTAAGGTATCTTGGAGACAATGATTTTGCAAATTAATCATTTTTCCAAAACCCATTATTATAGGAAATACTTCAGGTACACTTACTCGCCTCCTTGCTATGAGTTAGAACAGAAGTTCGATACCACTCTCACATCTGTACAGTAAATATGAATGAGAGATGTTTAACTTAGTTTAGCATAAAGAGTGGAAGCCAGATCAAACGGGCTAGCCTGGCTTGCCTATCAACACATTTTCTCACCAGTGTTGTTTAATCTGTACAAAAATTTTTTTAAAAGTCCATAAAGGTGTTTTTCCATGACTGCTTCATGGTGAAAACAAGACTTAAAAATAAGAGTGGTATTGGTCGTCTCATCCTACTCAAATCAAGAAAGTGAATAAAGAAGCTTTCACATTTAAGACCTGGATCTGAGTGCACTTGACCTCAAAGTCCAGTTCATTTAATCAGTGTGAGTGTCTCACCACTGATCAACAAACTTGAATTTGAACTTGGACTTGAAAAGGTTGGCGTTGAGCACGGTTCATGTACACGCAATTCGAATTGTGTTTCACCAAAACCCGGAGATAGACTGCTATTTCAAAAGGCATTTCTGCGCTTGTGTCCTAGACTTTATTAATGTGAAAGTCTAATGATTGGGAGAGCAGAAGAGTGGATGTGACTGTTCTCAGGCAAGATGCTAAGCAATCATAACAAATACAAAAGCACTCTACTGTAAGTGTGTTTCCAAAAATGTTGAACCATTCCTTTAATTTAGCAATTTAATGGTCCAAACTAATAAATAAATAAATTGGTGGCTCTTCATTACTGTTTTTTTGTTAACTGGCTTGTCCTTTTGCCTTTTAATTGCCGCGTTTGAATTGTAGTTAATTATCTTCAGTTCTCTCTCTCTCTCTCTGTTACACACACGCACACACACAGAGCACGCAAACACACTCTATCTGTGTGCGTGTGTGCGTCTCAGTTTGCAGGTTGCGAGTGCTTCATTGCCATGGTCTCCAAGTGTTAGGAAGGCTGAATTCGCCTGTCCTCGTTAGCTTGGTTAAATAGTCCTGGCTATGCTTTAATTAGTGTGAAAAGATCAATGATGTATAAAGGAGGGAGAAGGTTTTAGGTTAACTCCTCACTGCCCATTGTAGCTCAACATCACTCTGAATTAAAACATTCAGTGGGCTTTTTTTCAACAACCCTGTGAATTGCGGTCAGCATGTTGGGAGATCTGCGCACTCTAATTTCAGCTGAAGTACAGGACTGATCCATTGTTTTCAAATTACAACATTTATGGTTCAGTCTTTTGAATGCCTGAAGGTAGCATTAGCGTTAACTAGACAATGACTCATAGCTTTATGAATAGACTCTAAATGCTGCTCGCCTGGGCTTGGTAGAGTTCAGGAGACAGTACGTTTTTTTTTCTTTTTCTAGAGAGAATGGCTCAATGTGCTTTTCACAGGATGAGTGGTGCTGTTAAAAAGGGCGGACTAATTATAAACAAATGGCAGGAAAAAAAATTAGACATTAAAGAAATGTAGGAGGAGATGTAATAAATGCATTGAGTGAAAGTATAAAAGTGCTACGAGTAATATTGGTAATGTCAATACCTGTCAAATACAGATGCCATTTAAAGGCCAATTTTTCACATCAGTAATGCAAGCTGAATCAACGAGTCACATTGTAGCAATTTCCACAGTACTGGGATGATCGATATTTGAATTGCTGCGAATGATATAAAGAATACGGACTAACTCTAAAGCTGAGGTAAAGCATCACACATTAACAAAGAAAAAAGGTCCAGTTCAATGTTCCATTTACATTGAACTGGAGGCCAGCTATATAATATAATATAATATGATATAATATAATATAATATAATATAATATAATATAATACAATATAATATAATATAATATAATATAATATAATATAATATAATATAATA
>JBAJHX010000096.1:19595880-19624465 GCA_037176925.1 Amniataba percoides
TATAATATAATATAATATAATATAATACAATATAATATAATATAATATAATATAATATAATATAATATAATATAATATAATATAATATAATATCAACAGGGTAAGGTTAGTAGTACTAGTAGTAATAGCAGTAGAAGAAGAGAAAAGGTAAGCTGTATCAATGATTAAAAACTTTTGGTAACACTGCATGGTATAAAAATGTTGTTAATATAATGTCATATCAAGCAATTCAGCAGTTGATATATATTCAGCATCAGAAATCAAAATCAAGAAAAACACACAGAAAAATGCCCTTTCCTCATGTTGAGTCTCACTAAATCCTTCTTCCTCCACAGAGTCTTTTCACAAGATCCTCATCTCCCACTTTCTGCTTACTACCTCAATACTGGACTCCTCCTCCTCCCCTGTCTTATCCCCTCCTGTAGCCTCGCTCTTTTTCCTGTGCTCTTATCTGGGCCAGAGCCCCCCCCCCACGCCCCCCCACACCCACCAACCCTGAAGCTTGTTGCTATCTCTACCAGTCGGGGTAATCCACTCCTCCCTATGTGTCTGATGCCTGCTCCACTCAGCGGAGCCCAGGATTATCTCCCCACAGCCCCCACGGCCCACTGCCACAGCTAAAGGGGAGCCCGGCACCGCTCTGCTGCTAAGGCTGGTTAGCCAGATTCCTCCAAGAAAGTCGAAGTTGGCATGGCCGTTTGTGTTTCGCTGTCTGGGCGGACGGGGGAGTGAAGGGAGAGGGAAAAAAGTGCATGAGTAGACATGCGGCTGTATGCCAGAGTACGTTGTGTGACACCGCTGTTTCAGATCAGATCCATCATCATCGTTGAATCTGTTGAATGCCAAAAACTCTGATGATATTTTTCAGTCAATCATGAAAAATTTAATACCTAAATATTTGCTGCTTTTATCATGTACGACATGTCTCGGCTGTGTGCAACATTTTGCATAGTAAGACGTTTGGTAAATACAGTAAATGTCTTCAGATTTAAATTCAAATGCAACTTGAAGGATTGGTCAGCGGTGAGTCCTGCAGTTTGTGATTTGAATATATCTGCGTGTAATATATACAGTACATATCCCATTATGCAGTATAAATATATTACAATATATAATATTATCAGCACACGCTCATCAACACTGAATAGTTCAGTTTTTTTCCTTGCTTGAATATGATATGATCTACTTTAGTTCCAGTTTATCAACCAGGCTCAATGCCACAGAGAAGCATTATGTTTGTCACCAAGGTAATGTGGCTCTCACATTGCAAAATGGCCTCTATACTGCACAATTGCATTTTTATACAATGTCATTTTATGTAACCGTAAATGATGGTGCCATAAATTCACCCTGAATGCTTGAGCTTGTGAATTATAGTAGTAATTATTATGGGAGTGTATAATGTTATGTGCATAACCATAGGTTCTGAAGTGAGAAAAGCGAGGATGTAGTCCCGTGCTGCTGTGGTTTTAGCCTATAGGCTGCAGTAGATTCGCAGTCCATTCTCGGCGATATCTGATTTCTAATCCATATATTCCACTCGCTGCTTTCTTATTCAACTCCTTCTCCCCAAGACACTTTCCCATCCAATTTTCTCTCTTTCTCTCCCATCCACTCTTCTCTCCCTTCCCCTCCCACCCCTCGCTGTTCAGTTTAGATTTCGGGATGGAAAGCTTCATAAACAATTTTCTCCCCTTGCCGTTGAGCCACTTTTACCCAGGCACTGTGTGAACGCCATGCCAATTTCCTGAATCCATACTTCACAGCCACCCCTTACTCCCCCCTACTTTCTTCCTTTCTCACTCCTCACTCCCTCTGTCCATCGAAACAATGTCCATGTCAAGACAATTATACCCACTCTCTGCCACACACACTAACTCGCTGTGTTTACCACCGAAGGGCTGGTGGCAGCAAAGCAATTTCCTCCTGATGTGAATGCTGTATCTCTCTCCCTCCCTCCATCTCTCTCTCTCTCATTCACAGTCTCTCATGGCTCCTCTAGCCCCGCAGACATCTGATCTCATAAGCGATATATCTGCTGTTATAGCCACTGGCACCTCCTTGCATCCGGCCACCAGCTCTGCCAGCGCTGGTTATTTCTACTGGGAGGTGGCGGTAACGTGACAGGCGCGGCAGCAGCACAAACTGAGGGCCGCCGGGCTCGGTGCTCTGGGCTCGGCGCTCTGGGCTCGGCGTGTGTTGAGAGTATCACCAGACCCGCGGGCTCTACCAGCTCCACTCTGTCGCCGTCTCTCCCGGCGTGTGGCCATCCCGGTTTCACAAGTCACATGCATTCTCCTCGCCCCTCCACTCCGGGCCTAGTTACAGAAAAGAACAGCCTCAGTCACAACTTTATGACACCGTCCATCATGGCTGTGTGTTGTGTTTCCTCCCCGGGCAGACTCTGCCTTGTAGCTGCTGCGCTCACTTAGACTAGGTGGATACAGGACATGATTTAGCCCGGTAGAGATGAGAGAATATTAAAAAGTAAAGAGGTTAGAAGCTGCGGCCTCCCTGCGGTGCACGAAGGCGTATGGTAGGACCATGCAAACACATCCGCAGAGAGCAAGTGGAGCTATGAGGCATGAACGCACACAGATGCAAGCGCACATATGGAAATTCTCACAATCCGGTGAATTTCTTTGTTTGTCCTTGAGGAGTAAAGAGCTGTGTGTTTACACATACATTGGGTCGTATGCTATACAGATTGTAAAGCCCCTTTAAGGCAAGCCATGATTTGTGATCTTGGGCTATATAAAAAGAACTGACTTGAAATACTTGTGTGTTGCAGCTAACAGGGTAGAGGAGGTGAACAGGGAGTCCATCCTAACAAAGGGGAATATAGATCGCATCTCTTTATTCCATTATACTAGATTTGTTCTTTATGAGGGCATGGTGGCGAAACAGTACAAATACCCCCTTATAAACAAGACAAAAAAATACAATATTTTGTATCCATCACAACTGTTCATGCAGTTTTATAGCTGGCATAGTCAATTTATCTATTATCTATTCATAACCTCTAATCTAACTCATAATAATTAATTTTTTTTTTTTTTAAATGTGTGAATTATTTTGTTACGATTCATATGCGTGGTTGTCATTGCTTTCACGGGCTGTGAATTTTAAATGTAAACTGAGAGAAGAAGAAGAGGAGAAGGTGGAGCAACAATCCAATCTCGGATTTTGTGTCTATGTTAGCGCTTCGTTTGCGCGCCGAAGCTTGTGGTCTATGAGTTTGATCTCGGCTGACAGCTCCTGAGAATTCCTCATGCTTGGGTCACATGCATTTTCCTCAGGGCTATCCCAGGCGGCAGCAGGAAGTATTTGTGATTCATGCTCTAATCTCCCCCTTCACAGATGTCATATTGAGAACCAAATTGGACTGCAGCTTTCGACGATGCATTCTTGGCGGTAACTTTACCTCTCGCACAACCCAGGTTTCATCACAGAGATATATAATGAAAGTGAAACCTTCCAACTTAAATATCCATTGTGGCTGCAAAAGGTGTTGAAATGATTCCATTTTTAATTCTTCCTTATGTTCTTTTTTCCCACCTCTCTCATCTTCCTATTCTAATAAAGAAGCCTTTTATACACACCTTTTTATATACAGTCCACAATGTCATTCAATAAGGAAACAAGCAAAGTTTAATTCATATCAATTCCTAAAATCTATGTGCCACAAGTATAAGGTCATTATAAACCAGTGTATTATAGATTCCTGTGAGCTTACAGCTTATGGGATATCAGTGAAATATAACATCACTTAATAGAGCTTAGCGCAAGTTCAATCAGGAAGTCTTCATTCTTAAATCTTTTGCCCCTACTCTTTCATTCTTTTGGCTTCTTCCACTTTTTGCCACTCACAGTTTAATATTTCAGGGGAAACTGCCTCTTGGTTTTTTATCGCCCAATCATTTAAGCTCTAAACCCTCTACTCCCTCTCTTTTACCCACGCGGGAGCCAATCACTAATCAGTGCACTCTTTATTTTCCCAAATCATCTGCTTCTGTGCTATCAACCATTTATCTAAAACTGCTGCCGAGGCTCTCCTTCGGTAGCACAGGTCCGCTCATGTTTCTTTAAGAGGGTTCTGTAAAGGACGCGGCTATGCTTCATTTGCAGGGCCACATTTCAGCTGCAGAATCCTCTATTATCCCTCCATCTTTACTGATGTCACCAATTAGATGTCCCCTTCTAAAGAGATGTATCATGATTTAAACGCTGTCTGTTTTTACACTCTTTGCTTTACTTTGCTACAGTGAATTGTATAAACACAAACATGAATCTCTGAGTTTCAGTTTCACTGGTCCTGCATGTTTGGAGAATCAGAATGAATCCGATCTGTTATTGGCTCCTTAGTTGGGTTCCAGGTGTCTACATGCAACTAGTTTGTGTTGTGCTGGAAATACATACAGCTCATAATATAGGAAAATGGGTTTTTGTGTGTTTTTTTTTTAACTTTTGCTTCCACATCCTCCTCCTCTGTTTAACATGCGCTTGCCAATTGTAATTCGAGCAGTGACAACAGTGGCCCCACATCCTACATCATTTTGGAAACCTCGTCCATGCTCGCTTACAAAGAGCGCTGCTACCTTAATCATCTTGATAACTCACACTCATCATGCATATTGTTGGTGGTGCCTTCACTGGCCCTTCATCAGCCAGTTGGCAACGAGGGACCCGCAGCTGGTCGCACTGGCACCACAACAGCCGACTGCACATGTTGTGTGATTGTGTTCATCTGATTGTGTTTTTTAAAGTTTTATGTGTCTCTCTTTTTACCTGTCAGCTAACCATGTACATGAAGATGACATGAACCAAGGAACTGACATCAAATGAAGCTGCACTGAGTGCAGATGCATATGATTTTGACGGGTTCATGTCGTTAACACAATTCAAACCCAAACTTGTCTTTTTCTGTCTTTGCTGCAGGAGATAAAGAATGAAAAACAGCATAAAATGATTCCTGATTTTTGTTGAGTCAGTACGACCTTGAATTTGTGAACTCTTTTAATGAGTTAAGTTACAGTACAAATCTCTTTCAAGTTCTTTTTTTTGTTCAAATCAGAGTATAAAATTCGAGGGGCATCATCAGTGTGGTTCACTAAATCAAGTAAATTTGTTCTATGTAGTCTTTCTTATCCACACAGGAGAGAATCACCCATCATAGATTTTTTCACCCCATCAGTTGCTCTTTTATTTCAGTCTCCAGCTTCTTCTAACCCCTCCATCCACTAACATCAGCATCAGGACTCTCTTCAGAAACCAGTGTAAAGAAAATAACTATTTTTCTAAATGATTATGGACTCCTTTCCCATGATTGCACTTTAGCCCCAAACTTAAATGTACAAGTATGTTAAATCACTGAAACTATGAGTTATGTTCTTATAGAACTATTGCATCAGAAGGAGGTGTTGCAATGACGTAATGTAATGTAACTATCTTGGCTTTTATTGCTGGAATTGAACATAAGTTTTCTTTAGACACACTTCACTTTAATTAACAGGTTGCAGATCTACTGTATATATCCTTACATTGAGATTTTATTTAATTTAGCTATTCATGCAGCTTGGATAGGTTCAGTATTTATGCTCTACTTCACTGCACTAGTTAGCTTGTGCAGTCTTCTTTAAAAAAAAAAACGTATTCCTGTGTTAAATTACACAACAAAATGAGCAAGAGACTTAAAATAGCCTGGTTACACTTGCCAGATTTCGCTATCAAGGAATGGTACTGAAACCCATTTTGATTAAAACACTGATAAGTCAAATAAAGTGCAAGCGTTATTCTTTCTCTGACAGTTTTTTACAGGCACAACTGTCCAATACGATTCGTCATCAACCTCCTTTCAAATAAGGTCTGTGCTGTAAGCGCAGGGTTGCAGAACAAAGTGGCCTTTTCTCTGCCGCTCGGTCTGTGGCCTCACTCGCTGAATGAGAACTTTCAGAAACTAATTACAGAGAAACCATCTTCATCACATTGCCATTATGGGGGGAGAGGGGACGGGCCTGCTGACTCCCTGGGCTCCTGCAGAGAGCAAGTCTCTGATACACTTAGCCGCAGCCCTGCTTTAATTGTGCAGAAAATGTGATTTGTGCCCCAGCTTCACTTTCTAGGGAAAGTGGTGTTCACAGTCGGGGGTGTTCCAGTCGCATGAATAGCTCTGCTATTCAACCACCCAGGGACCCTTGCATGTATGTGTGTGTGTGTGTGTGTGTGTGTGTGTGTGTTTGCACACTCCCTTGCCTGCTTCCAGTTTGTGTGTGTTTGTATAAGTGTGTGCTTAAAGTCATTTGCAAATATTCTGTTTGTCCTTCATCAGTAAACAAGATTTCCACAATGTGATTACCCATTACATGTTGCAAAAAGCTGCTGCAGAAACAAAAATTGATATGAATATGCATCTTTAACTAAATCTAAAATCTCAACACATGCAATATTTAGTTATTCCATCATAAATCTTTCTGACACATTTTCATAACTGATAGGAACTGGATAGGATACCCTGATCTATAGATAGTTCACATTTGAGGAGCGCCCAGAGCAAGTTCACATGTCACATTTTTTTCTTTCTATTAAAGCTGCTCATAGGATGAGAAGATGGAGAGCAAATGTATATTTTGAAATGTAACGGATTCTGCTTACAAACAACCTCACATATGCACACACACACACACACACACACACACACACACACACACACACACACACTGTCTGGAATGAGAGAGTTTGGGAGAAAGAGATTGAAAAAAAGGGGGAGATGGAGAGACTGAAAGGAGTGATATGAGCTTTGAAACATCTTGAGGGAGACAGAAAGAGAATTGTAAAGTGCAAGAAGGAGAGGGGGAGAACGAGGGAGAGACATATTGGCAGAGGATGAGAGAAACAGAGAGGCGGAGGTGGGGTGAGGAAGAGGAGGGTACGAGTGAAAGAGACTGATAGGGGAAAGGAAGAAATCCTTAACATACACCCCTCACCTGGATATGGTGCTTGTGAGCTTCGCTAAAAAACTGCTGATGTGACACGAAGAGCGAGAGCTAGCTTTTCAGCGCGGAGAAAAGTGCTTACTGGCTCTTCTTTTAAGGGAAAAAGGCTTGAGGTACACGCCTCACATATCCTCTTTGTTTGGAGACTTTGCAGTGGCCAGCACTTTCTATCTCCCCCCTATCTGTTCTCCATTTTTTTTTCATTTTCTTATTCATTCCGTTTGTTCTTCCTCTCCTCAACACTTTCCTAGGACACAGTTGCACCGCCTGGCAGGCTACTTTTGGATCGATTTGTTCCAGAATAATCTCTGGCAGTATAGCTTGGACTAAACTTTACTGTTGCTCTTCCCATTAACAATACTCCACTGTGGGAATACGGCAATGGACGGGGAGTAGTGAATATGCTGTTTTTCCTAAGAAGAGTGTTTCTTCTGCCACTTAGAGGTCTACTTACATAAAGAGTCCATCCATAACCGTGCATATCCTCCACTAAGTTTGGTTTAGAGATTCAGTTTGGATGTGGATTCATCTAGATGTTGGTGATAATTATAACCCTTCAATTAGACATTTCAGCCATTAATTTGCACAACATGATTTGGATTTAAAAGCATGCAAATTTTAGGAGATGTCTGTTTTTCAGTACCATGATGGAAGAAATTCACCCTATCCAAACCTCTGGCTGACATGTGCCTGACATTTTGACAAATTAGCGGTTTTACTAGTATCAGTCACGTTTGCACTTTGATTCTAAATGACAAGATTGTAATTTCCCAATTTTCCAACTTTCGATTCACTGACACCTGACAAGCACTTACAGGATGAAGCAAATGTCTTCAGCTGCGGCATGAGGCTGTTCTCAGGCACACTGATGGTTTACATTAAATACACATGTAAATATGCTAACCTGCTCTGAACACTGTAAAAATACGCTGATACTTTGCAGGCAGTGTCTCAGTGAAGCATGTTGGCACTGTAACATCTGATACACTTAGCACAAAGTTGAGAGTGAAGCTTATTGCAATGTCCTCAGTTTGTGGTTATTTGATTTTAGTATTATTCCGATTTTCATCAGACGCTGGAGCTCGCATCCTGAAGAGGACGTAGACATCCGTATGAAACATTCTGACAATCCAATGCGGCGATGTTGAGATATTTCATTGGTCGGCATAGATAGAAATTAAATTATTTGTATCTTTACCCTTCCTCAGCACTTTTTTGGCTAAATAGCAGTATTGTCAGGATTACCACATGCTGATAATGAAACGGAAAACTTTAAACAGATTATTGTTGATGTCAACCTTGGCCAAGTCATGTCTGCGCTCCTCTCTGTCTCATCAAACACTGTTTAATCTCCAGACTCAAATCAATTTGTTTTTTTGTGGACTGAGCGTTGGGTTTGGCAGGAGGCACAATAATAGCCCGTGTGTAAGAGAAAAGTACAAGGGATTTATCCCATCTCAAGGTTTGTCTTTCCATTCTTAAACCCCTATGGTTTTGTAATCAGTCTTTCTAAACCATCTTAATCTCTTAATTCACTTGTATCACTCAAATGGCTAGCTCTTTCTTTCCACCAGCGGCACTTTGTAGCTTCTAATCCTCTAAACTGCAGGAGATTTCCTGACCGGCACCACCCCTAACACACATTAAGAGACATAACCAAAATATATGTTCACGAGGAGAGGATAACAGCTCTCACTGGAGGGGACATTAAACTGGCTTTGGGTCTTGTGGTCAGCAAATCTCCTACAGTGATTCAGAGAGTATGTAATCCTTGTTGAGACAACCGGTAATGTCCCTGTGGAGATAATGGCTGATATTTTGTCATTAGCACTGGTGCGCTTGGGCTGTGGTTATTAGACGAGACCTGTGCTTTCAGTCTTTGACCCTGGAGAAGTTTGAAGACCAGTTTAAAATAAATAAATAAATGAACCGTCCAGTTGGATGGACTTGAAAACAGGACCTATCAAAGGGCTCGAGTGGCAAAGTTCCCGACCTTCCTTAACAAGGCTTCTCTGCAGCCTTGAGGGAAATCAATGAGCGCTTTGTCCACTTTAGCTGTAACATGTACAGAGTGTGTAATGTGCAATCCGAGCACACTTAAAAGCCAATGTATGAAAAAGAGCCATCAAATATTTAGAGACCCTTTGTTTTGTTTAATACCCGCCTCGGTCAATTCAAGACTTCTTCTTCATTAACATGCCCCCTTTTACATTGGTAGTATGCTCCATATACACTGAATTAACTCCTCAACATTAACCTTGTGCCTTTTTTGGTATGCTAGCAGCTCGGAGGATCAAAATGTCTCCTGGTTGCTCTTTCCTGGCAGGAATTTGTCAACATCTTTTGTACAATCGTTCATGTTCCCCAGAGGATGACGCCTATTGACTTTGGTGATTTTTTCCAGTAGCCCCCCACATGAAGGTAGCATTCGTGGTTCACTTAATGAAATGTTTACCACCTTTACCCACATTTGGCTTTCAGCAATATGTGGAAAATTTATCGTACATGCTTATTCTGATTATTTTAAAAAATCTGTTTGTTTGTCTTTGAAATCCATCTAGATAGACAGGTCTTTTCTAGTCAACAGCAGATGAACAGCTGGACTGTTTATATGAGGTAGTGAGTCATCGTTTTATTTCCTACTTGTTTCTCTCTGACGAGCAAATGACCGCTGATGTCTCACCTCTGTGGGACCTGCTCCCTCACTCCCAAATAGCATCCTCCTTTTATCTAACAGAGGAGGAGAAAAAAAAAAGAGAAAATGTTTCAATGCCTCTGTCTGACGGGCAAAATAAATTGCACTTACAAGATCCAAATTACATTGTTTAACCTCAAAATGATTGGCCCGGGCCCCTCTCCCAGGGCTTGATCAGTTGGGTGATGTATGGCTTTAGTTTACTCCAGCACTGAAATCCCACAGTATTCAGCAGGCCCCCGGGGCAGAGCTGGGAGGGGTGTAATGTGCGCACCACGATAGAGCCAGAGGACGTTTAATGTTTTATAAGCCCCTTTTCTTGCACTCCACTTTAATTTGGAAATATGAAGCTGCACGTGTTGAAAGAAGGGATTATTAGCTGGTGCTAATCTCTCTTTCTCTCCCCGCCCTTGTTTACCGCAGCCCTCCTCCCCAGCCCTCATCCTCAATCCCAAACAGAATGAAAGAGGAGAGAAAATGACAGTGAGGGGGCAGAAGAGGGAGCGAGAGAGAGAGAGAGAGAGAGAGAGAAAACTGAAATTGGTCTTGTTGTTTGTTGTGCTGTGTTGTGTTGTGAGCATGTAATAAGGCTCAAAATGTCACTGGTTCAAACAGTCACCCTCAGGCGGTGTGGGATTGTGGGGATTTGTGTGGTGGCACGTGTGCGCGTTGATGAGATGTGCACATAATTTTGGAGGATTAAGAAAAAGGAAGCATCCTGATGTTTGTTGGTTGGATCTCCTCTGTTTTATTGTTGACTGTAATCTAAACAGATAAATACCTCTAGAATAACGTCACTGACATATGATGAATGTCTTTTAGGATGAATAGTGAGATTGAACAATAAATAAAGTCATGAGAAAACTGCTGTTATTACAAAAGTGTATCGTAAGAGGCAGAGTCCAACAGCTGTCATCCGGCCTTCCATCTTCAGGGGGAAAAAGATGTTTATTTCCACCCTTTATTTTGTCCTTCCCTCCAAAACAAGGCCCCTCCCGGCCTGCTGGCCCAGTGGTGGTATCTTTTTGCATTGTAGGAGGCACCATCTGGAAGAGGGAAATATTAATGACAAACCCAGATCCCAGCATGTCTTGCTGTTCTAATCAGCCAGCTTTCGGTTCCACACTGCTCTGCGTTTCTGGGGAGCGGGGAGAGGCGTGGTTGGTGGGGTGGGGTGTGTATGAGTGTGTGAGGAGGGAGGGTGGGGGTATGGTGGTTGGTGGGCAGCGTGTGTGCTAAAGCACGATTGATGCTTTGTGTAGCGACTGAATACAAATGAAGGATTTGTCAAACTGCAATATTTGGGTCCCAATAGATTACCATACGGCACCAGGGTAATTATGCACACAGTTGATTGAATGGAGTCAAAACAGGGGGAATGTGTAAACTTGTGGCTGCTGCAGCGTTTGATTTCCATAGAAATGGAGGAGGTGACACACGCGCAGACGAACGCAAACGCGCAGACAAATGCTTTATGCGCAAACACGCACACACTGCTGTGCGTAAATGAACACCTATACACACACACACACGCAGGTTGATGTGTGCATGAAAACGCAATGAGATGCAGAGAGACACATTAACATACAAATGCAGACAACTTTTCAACAACAAATGCACACGCACACAAAGAAACCCGTTACCTTAAAACACACAGGTGTGACACTGGAATTACAACTGTAATTAAGAAACATGTTGACAGCAACTATTAGGAGTCACATTCATGAGTTTAAAAACTTTTACCTCCTCACCTGCAATATGCAGATAAGACTCATTGTTTTCAGTTTGTACCTATTTTCACTGAAAAATACACTGATTTTCTATATTTTCTATTTATTTGGCAACAAGGTGCTGACCACTAAAAGTATAATAAATGCCAGCCAGAAGCCTTCTTGTAAAAAAGTAATACCAGAAAATAAAGACAAAATGGGGAAAATGCAAATTATTATGAACCAAAATATTATCACCCATATTTTTTTGCATTATCGATTTAATAATATCTGAAATAAACAATGTTGAATTATTTTTTTACATTTTGAAATACCCCAAATCAAACACAGCAAGCCCTATATATACAGACTGATACAAATACACAGTGAGGTCTATGTGGACACAAATATGTTTGCTCGCCCCTCACACACACACAGAGGAAGAAACTCAGACGAGAAGCTGGTGGATGTACTGGAGGTCATAAGCTACTGTAGATAGGAGTGTGATTTATTCAGCCAACCCCCAGTTAGGGCTCAATCATTCCCTGTGGGAGAGTAATAGCCCATTCCCTCGCTCTCTTTATTGTGTTCACACGCATTTTGATTGTTTCCTTTTATCATTATTCCTGCAGAATTAAACACAGCATGAAATAAATGCTACTGGCAGTTCTATTATGTATTATTGTCACATTGCAGCACACACTCGCTACTTCTGCAATCATCATAAAGACTTGTGTTGTATTTTAATTCTGCCATTATCCTTTATCCTGTGTGTGCTTTTTTTCACCAAGATTGAATTCATCAACATACCACAATTTATAGTTTCATTTCAAGTGAATATGTATTCTGTGAAAATAAAAATACTGAAGTTATAAAAAGATATAGCAGGAAAATTCCTCTGGCTCATTTTAAATTATGTAAATTCCACTGACATTTATTCTTTTTCAAATGTTTGTTCTTCCAAAAAGAACCTCCCTTTACATCTTGGCCTTTTAAAGCATGTGCAATAATTTCAGGCTTCAGTGAAATACAATGTAAGTATTGATCATTTGAAGGTATGCAATGCGCCGAGAGGTTTAGGTCATGTCACTTTTCCATTATTCAAAGTTTGAGATAATTCAGAAGTTGTGTAATGCATTCAATTCTTATTCAAATGCCATATCACAGGTGATATTTTCCCCCAGAATGGCATTCCTTTCTACCCATTCTCATTCCTCCCTAACAGATTCCCATTATGCACTTTCGGCAAACTCAATTTCCAGCCCTAGCCATTTAAATGTCTGAAATGTTGAAAACGGCCTTGGTCTTACCCTTTCCACGAGACAGTCTCCAAAAAGTCTTATTTGAGGGGTGTGTGAGGCGAAAACCTGTCGTGTGTTTGGGTGTAAAGCAGCATTAATAAGGTAATGACCCATTAGTCAATGTGTGGTTGATTCTTACACATCAACGCGACTTCTAATGTCCCTCCACTAAACTCACAGACTGGTTGAAAAAAGAAAATAAAAAGTGATATTAACCACAGGCTGGGGACTTCAAATGGAAAAAAACAATAGTCCTTTTTAAGGATACAGCACTGAGCTCAGGTGCGCTAAAAGCTTCCACTATTCACCCCAGCCATCTAGGAGAAGTTGATGTTGTCAGACAGTGTCTCTGTCTTTCTGTGTCCTTGCTCTACAAAGGTTATCCTGTAGAATCAGATTGGATGGTGGCAGTAAAGAATCACTTCTGTGGTCGCTGCATCGCCCACGTATGGTCTATGCCACCTGTCCCCAGAGGATAGTGTGTGTGTGTGTGTGCTTTCAAAGATGTGCGCGTCAGGCTTCACGTCTGTGCAACAACACCGCTTGTGTCTGTGTGTCTGTGCAAGCATATTTGTGTGTGTGTGTGTGTGTGTTGGGGGGGTAAATATATCTCTATGTGTGCATGTGTGAATGGAGCAGGTGGCGGTCCTTGTATAGGAAATGTCTACACCAATCAACAGACATCCCCTCAACCTTGGGATCCAGGGTCCCGCCCAAGCCTCAGTCACATCGTTTACAAAGTGAAAGAGGCACACAGACAGAAGCTGTTATCCGGCCTTATTTACTCCCCCACTCAGCAACACACTCACTCCTCACACCTTTTTCAAAGAAAAGCGCGAGGGCCAAATTGAACTTGAGGAAAATAACGTCTTTCACGTCATTAACGAAACAAGTTCATTAAGAACACATTTTATTACAGTGAGAGCATATAAATAATGGCTCCCTTATACTGCTGATTAAAACTTAAGTGCAGAACACACATCACAAGCGTAATTCTGTCCTCAGTCTTGAAATGTTTATACAGACGAGGCAGGGCGGATATGCCGGCCTTACACAGTTTGTGGTGGAGATTCTCAGGGCTGCATGAAGGAAAACCTAAGGATACAGCTTGGGGCTGTAAAAAAATGCAAATATTTCTAAAGAAATAAAACTGGACACACGCACTCTACCACTGAGCCACCTGTGCACCATTGAATGAGGCCATGATCTGCAGCGGACCCCAGGTCGATTCCCGGCTGGGGTCCCTTTGTTGCATGTCTTTGTTGCATGGCCCTCTCTCCCACCTTTCCTGTCACTCTTCAGCTGTCCTATCTATAATGAAAAATGCCCCCCAAAATTATAATTGAAAAAATAAATAAATAAATAAAAATCAAGCTATATTTTCATTTACATCTAATAATATGCAATTATAATATTCTCACAGAAGATGCTGAAATTGAACATCATATCACTGAACAACAATGAACATCAAAAATAACACAGAAAAACTGCCACTGCTTGGCATATCCTAGGCTCAGGACATACAGTAGAGTGACTTTATCAGATGAAGCAAATGATGAGTCTGATTGGTCGAGCCAAACTCCAGCCCATCGCTACTGTTAATTGGATTCCAGCCAGCCATCATGACTGACGGCTCCAGAATCAGCACTCAGGACAGCGGTTACGGCCGGTGCAGCAGTGTAAGAGAAACTGGTGAAATGAACGTGATCTCCATGAGGCTCTATGAGTTTCTGTGCATTTTTTACAAGAAAAAGGGGCTTTACTGCTCCAGTAAAAGCACAAAGTGTGATTGATTTACAGTGCGCTCGGTCACAGTGTGTTGAGTGCAGGCCACGATGTGACAGCCACGACAGAGGCTTTCACCAGCTGACTTATGGTTAGATTTACAGACTGTACTGTTTAATTAGCTCCGGATGAGGTTTTGTTAATGGTTTTAACACCTTTACTACAGAGATAATGTAAAGGTAACATTCAAGCAGGTCAAAATAATCCATAATGACGACGTGACATTTTGAGACTAATCTTGAGGTTGGTCTTGTTTCTCCTATAAAAGAAATTCCTGAACATTTTGAAGATAATGCTCATCTGCTTTCTTGCCAGAAATTAATAAGAAGACTGATACCACTCTCACATCTGTCCAGAGACAGAGAAACAGCCAGCGTGCTTCTGTCCAAGGGCAACAAAACCAGCACCCGTGTAAAAACGACACAATGTGGTTTTACGGGGACAGCCGAGAGATAGTCCAGCACATAACTCCCTGTAAGGCCACAGTGAGTTTTAGAGGTGAGAGCAGATAGATTGCGTTACCTTTGGATAGAGCCGGGCTGGTTGCTCTCTGTTTTCCAAGCTAACCTGCTGCTGTGGCTTTATATTTGCTCTGCAGATATGAGAGTGGTATTGGTATTCTCACTTGACTCTCATCTGACTCTCTGCAAGAAAGCAAATAATAACAGGCAACCTTAACGTCTGTATTAAACTCTGTTTTTTTTTTAAAAAAGCCCCCTTTTTTTACTTTCTTGATCATTTACTGTGGTTTTTGTGTTAGTAGAATTCTAGTGTGATTGTTTTAGATTTAGACCGCTCAGATGTTTGCAGCCGATCCCGGTCAGCATCTGTGATCAGGTCAAAGGAACAATTAACCCAGTCTGCACCTTTCAGGCAGAAAGTTAGTGACAGGTCAGGACTCCTCAGAACTTTAATCACTCCTCTCCGACAATAATCGTGACTTAAATTAAAGAACTAACTACAAGAAGATGCATGAAAGCATGAAAGTAAACTAATCCAGTATATCCTAAAATATATTAGGTCTTTACATTTAAACAAAATTATCTTTGTTGCTTTCTTTCTTCTTCAGTTTTTTTCAGTTGAATTGCAATGTATAAAAAAAAGTATTATCCAAAATGAAACTGAAGTCAACTATAATAGGTTTCTAAAATAGAAACTACTTGATTTGATGAACTTTGGTGATATCCAAGTAGGTTTAGTGCTAATTTCTCAATTTCAGTAACAAAAGAATTGTAAATACAGGGGACTTGTGCTTTGTTAGAGACACAGCTTTTGATTGTATCAAAACTAATCATTTCTATTGTGAAATCCAAATGGCCTCAACGTCCCAATAAGTCTCTCCAAGCTTGCCCAGAATTGTAAATTAATGAAGTTTTGGAGAGATTTTGCCATATGGGAGACAAACCAAGTCTTGGTAGCCCTAAGTCAGCATTAAAGCACATTATGAAACTTGTTCAAAAAGAAAGTTTGGTTTCTCCAATACTTAATAGTGAAACATTCACTGTGACAAACTATTCTCCATCTGTATTTGGTTTAAATCCTAGTGGACTTACATCAAATTTTACTGGCGTGAACTTGTCCCAGATGTTTTATGTGATCTACTGATTTAGTCATCTTTCTTATTCAGCAGGCTTTTGGAATTGCTTTTATCTTTCACATAATGGATC
The DNA here is from genome assembly GCA_037176925.1 of Amniataba percoides. Taxonomy (NCBI): domain Eukaryota; kingdom Metazoa; phylum Chordata; class Actinopteri; order Centrarchiformes; family Terapontidae; genus Amniataba; species Amniataba percoides. Next base: position 19,612,030 of record JBAJHX010000096.1, read on the forward strand.
TTTGAGAATATTGGACTCAAGAAATATTATGTCATATTATAGATTTAATTTCTAAGAATGATTTATTCACAGCCTTACTGTACTTATTTAAGAAAAAAAATGTCCAAGAATTGAAAAATGCGCTTGTTTTTACATCTTTGAAGACAGACATTCTTTTTTTTCCAAGCATGTGCTGTTGGACATTGTTAAGTAGTGAACTAGTTTCAACATTAAAGTCTTTGAATACAGTCTTGGAAGCACAACCAAGTACAAGAAAGGAAAAAAAAAGAATAAGGCTTTGTGGGTGGGAGCCTCCAGGAAAGTGCACGGCTGTGGGCTGTTGCTTAGTTTGCCTCTGCCACAGGCCAGCCCTGATGTAGTTCCTCGCAGCACCACTTTTTGATAAATATGATGCATTCATTTGTCAGGGTTTCTCACAAATTCAATTTTATGGATTTTAAAAATCTGTTTACTTCTCTGGGTGAATTTTCCTTGCAGCTGCAGAGTGTATGTCGGTCTCTTTGGCTCAGCTCCCATTTGAGATGCTTATCAGATGCTTGCAGATGAGCATCTGTCATCTCCAATATGTGTCTTGTCAAATCACTCAGTTTGCTCAACGCACTCTGAAGGGGAAATGTACCTATGTAACGGCGAGCTCCTTCGCGTTGGCGAGCACAACATGAAAAAGTTAGTGAATAAAGAAGTTCCGCTGTATGAAGGGTAAAGAAAAGAGAAGCCCTCCGTGTGGGATTTCAATTATAATCTTTTTTTCCTCCCACCTTTGTTTCTTTAATAGAGGTCCTCGATTAATTTCAGAAAGGTTTTCTCCCATTTTTCTCCCCGCTTCCTCATTTTCATTAAATGTCCCTGTTGGAGCTCTGCACACTGTGTATTGCATTAGCCAGTTAGCCAGGAGAGCGCGGATACGTCGGTCTACGCTTTATTACAATCCATGTCTTTGAGATGCAATGTAAATCAGCAGGTCAGGAGGTCAGCCGAACACATTAATTCAACGCCGTGGATGAAACGATGAGAGGAGCCTTGTCTCCAAGGCTGTGTTTCATTGCCCCTTCCCTATCACATGCAATAATATCTAACACTGAACAAGGACCTTTTAAAATAGTATATAGTTAACATGAAATTAATCTCAGCTGTGGAATCTGTGTGTCGTTAAATACGTTTCAGTGGCAGACAGGAACAAAGCATGAGCACCATTAGAAAATTGTCAGTACCACATCCAATGTAAGATTAGATTTCTTGCTAATTTTGCCCATGTAAATAATGCATAATTAAAACACAGTGACATGCCTGTGATTTTGTGGGTGTAGATTAAATATGAAATAGACAATAAAATAAAGAGACAGAGACAATATGCATGATTTGAGTGTAAATGAAATGAGAGAACTGTACTTGAACAACAGCAGGTTGTGACTTATGATTCAACCTTATATTTGATTGAGTACCGCGTAGTGTCATGTTTCTTTTTTTATACATACTGTGTGTTTATATTATACTGTAACTGAACCTAGAGAATGTGAGAAGGAGGTAAAAAACTGAAATCTAAATTGCAACAGTGCATTTACCAGAACCGATGCATCATTTTTAAAATCAAAGAGACCATGCCTCTGCTCTCTGAGGAAAGATCAGAGTGATTCATCTGTGGTTAGATAATGGAAGGTCAGTCAACACGAGCAGCTTTATAGCTGCATGTTTTATGTGAAGGTGACCAAGGTGAGTCATAATGTAGAAAAATTATATTTGTCTAATGCATCATCACAGCCGGCATTTCAGCTATTCTGCCAATGTTGTGTTGCTTCTGAAATGATAGACTGAAAGCACAGGATTTTAGATATTGCCTGAGCACCTGCAACATCTTAAACCTACATTTTTAGTAACATGACATCACAGCATATGTAAATTGAGAGCTTTAAAGAATACAAAACATAATTATTCTGAAGTATTTTGTTTTCTGAAAATGAAGCTCCAAAACAATTTCCAATATCCACAAAAGTCAGATTACTCAGATGAAATCGGCCATGTCCTCATAATTTCATGAAATTTCACAGAAACAGTTGGTTGCAGCTGCTCATTACAATCGTTGCGTGTTTAACTTGATCATCTAGCAGGCAGTTTTTCTCTCTGAGCTTTAATTTTCTTCTTCAGCAACATTCCCCAACCTTCCCTTTTCTTTCCTCTTCCCCTGCAGTCAGTACTCACTTTGCTGAGACAGAGAACGCACTTCCAAGAACACACAAATGCACATCATGGGTATGAAAATTTTATGGCTGTTTGTGTGCAGGTAGAATAACACTGCAAAAAAAAAAAAAAAACGTGTGCATAAAGAGAATATGTATGTGTGACTGCTTGAGCTGCATAGTGAAAAAATATATAGGCTGCAACATACTCATCTGTACCACTGTGCATGTGGCACAAGTGACAATGTGTGTGTGTGTGTGCAGAGAGCATGGAAAGGTGTGTTGGCCAAGCAGCCTAATCGCCTACTGCTACAGTGAGTCCAGAGCCCTCTCAGCAGACGCCCCCTTTGGGCCGCCTCCACCAGCGCCAGCTCTCCTCTGAGTGCACACTTTAATTAATAATCAAGCTAATTGGATTGAGGTCCCCCATTGTGCAGCCGATGTGTGTGGTGCATGCGCGCACAAACACTATGTATAACACGAGCGCGTTTGGCTGCACTCGACGGCACGTGCCAGTGTGTTTTTGTGATGGTGTGCGTTTGAGGGGGAGAGGCAGCGTTTAGGTTCTGCTCTCCTTGTGCAAGCTAAAGATGATAGTAAAACTTGATGGTGCTCAAGAGGCAGCTCCCATTTTATAGAAATGTCTTCCTTATAGGTTGTAAAACATGTACCTTTCGCTACCCTCCACACTCCAAAGGTACAATAAAGTGATAAAGTAGCACATTTATTGCATTTATTGCATAAACACCCGAGGAAAAACAGTGTTTCACCCAGAGAGTTGATTTGACTTTAAAGGCTGGATATTCAATCTCTTTGACAAGGTTGACAAGGTTGTAAATACATGAAAGAGATTCTACAGAAGCAATTCATGAACATATTTTAGTCACAGATGTTAAATGTGAAATTTTAAGCTATTTCAGTTTCATTAGCCCTTAGGTATAATGGTATATTGTGTTTTTTTGTGAACAATATTTCACTGGTGAGAAATGTGAAGCTATGTCAGGGCACTGTAGAGATTTTTCTTCTTCCTCTCAATGAAGATATATCGTTGGCTTTGTGTTTAGCTACTTTTCGCCTTTCTACGGCCAGAAGACCACTGTGAATTTCAGCTCACTCATTCTCATTCTCTCCCTCTCATCTCGCCCCTCCCTCCTTCTTGTCCTCTAACCTCCTCTCCTCTACTTCTCCCCCTGTTTCTCTCCCCTCTTGCCCCACCAGTTCGTCCCGTCTGCAACCCCCCCCTCGCCGCCTGTGCCGACACCAGCACCATCCCCCACCCCTCTCCCACTCATTTTTGGCTTGGACGTTTGGCAGGGAAGGCGGTGGGCGCTGCAGGCCAGTTCTCTATATTAGATGTCAGGCCTCAGATAGGGACTCAGGCCTGTGGGTAAACACTTTGACAGCTTCTACAGAGGATATTTTGTCGGTGAAATGGAGTCTGCATTACTCCAGGTGAAAAGAGACAGGAAAAGAGACAGAGAGGCAGAGGAGCTCGTTCACAGTAGTTCCAGCCCTCCCATCGAAAGGACTTGCATTTGTTTTGAGATTGGAGGACAAATGTTAAAATGCATCTGCAATCTGATCTTTTTTTTTTTTTTCAGTTATTTTTAGCACGTGTAAGAAGTGTACACATTGTTCCACAGAGCAATCCAAATAACGTCAACTAAATAACACAAAGAGTAACTGCAGTAATTCTGCACCAACTAAGTAGCATTAACAGATCAAATGTGATTGTACAGAGCAAATTAAGTTCACACTATATAATGAATTAGCAGCAGTAAATTTCCCAACACCACAAAATTGTGGGACTAAAATATAGGGACTTTATGCAACATCTTCCCTGTTTATGATGGTATTAAAAATCATGAGCACGGGATGTGTGTGTATGTGTGTGTGTGTGTGTGTGCATGTGTGTGTGACACAAGGTGGAAGGTATACAGGAAGATTTCTTGGATGCATGAGCTTCAGTATGGCAAATTAAATTTGAATGCAAATGCAGCGGTATTTCTTGACAGTCGGTGATAAAAACCCTATTATGTTTAATGATATGCTTTGTGAATGTGCATGAGTGGAGAGTGGTCTGCAACTCAGGGGGCCATCTTCAAAAGTCTGCCTACCCTCTCTATGGTGGCTTTGAACAGCGGAGGTGCACACACAGATGCAGCCATCAAGAATTGCCGACTGGTCCGTGACAGAGCCCATGCAGATCCGTGTGTACACGCTCGCGTACGTGCATGTTTTTTTGAGACGATGAAGTTTTGCCACGCAGCAGCTTCTCTCATAGAGCTTCAGTGAAAGAGATTTCTTCCACAAAACTGTTACATTTAGTCGAACTCACCCGAAACCTTTTAAGAGTTATATGAATGCCCTAAAATACTTTTTGAATAGCTCAGCTGAAGTTGTGTCCTTCACAGACTTTCATGTTTTTTGTGTTTTTTTTGCTGGAGAAAGATCATTCACACATTTCATGCTTCCGACAACGTGGCATGCAAACATTTGCTTGAATTCATTTATTGAGTGAGACATTTTATTTGTCATACCTAGAGGCGGGAGGGGAGATGAACAGTGGGTGTTGTATTTAAGACTGCTTATGATGTGCCTTTCCTGCAGGAATGCTGAAAAGGTTTAAGGAAGCGGGGTGCTTTTTTTCTCTGCTTCCTTTTGTATGTGTGAGCGTCGGGTATTTCTGGTGTGGGTGTGTGCCCATGTGTATATCTAAAATATGAGCTGGTTGTCTTAATGAGGGAGTGAGTGTTTAGTGACCTGTCCATTCACAGCCTATTGATTTGGTTTGATGTCTCTGTAAACAGCCAAGCACTTTGTGGAGATGCATAGCAGGCAGGATCATAAAAACAGACGCATCAGTCATCGCACAAACATACTCGTTATGTCACTACATGGCTGCACACAGGCACCGAATCCATTTCTTAAAAACTGTAATGATTTCCAAAGTCCAAGCAGAACTGTAGTTAAAAGTAATGACAGTTTCCTGAGGATTCATGTTCTGCTGTGCTAAAAATCTCTTTGAATTTGCCCCGCTTTGGTCATTTGGTTTTTTTAAAGCCTTGATGTAAGTTGTTGCAGGCAGAAGGACAGTATATCTCAACTGTTTATAACCACTTCAACTTAAACTTAAAACAATCTACATGGCAGCAGTTCAGCATCTTAGTGGTGTCCAGCATCTTAATTTGCATATTAGCAGAGTAACATTTGTTAGTTAGAACTACACAGTGCAGCTGCACTGAACAGAAGAATTGGACAAACAGAAATTTTGACTAGATGACAATCACCAGTGTTGTGTGTTCTAAGAGAAACATGCATTTCTTCACCGCATTTCATCCCATCATTGAGACATTTAAGAGAAAACCTGTGATATATCCTGTCATGACCTTGAATGACATATCTCTAAAAGGTAATTCTCACAGTGGCACCATAGGAAATGTCAGGAGATAACAAAAGTTGTGAGGATTCAGGTCTGTTATATTAAATCCATACAATACATTATTGAAAATTTTATTTAACAGATCCAATTGATTAATTGATTAAATGAGAGCAGGCAAGAAAACAATGATGTGTCAGACTATACACAGACACACTTGTGTCTGTCTCTTCTGTTGAGATAAATGGATGTCACTATAAGGACATCTAGACTGTGTACAGGTTTATATATTAATGTAAAATCTGACTGAGTTGCACAGTTTTATTATTATATCTATTTGGGAATGTTTCATAAACCGTACGTTCGGTGCTCATTCAGAGGGTCAGTAATGCTTTCCTTAGAACAGTACATTAATCCTAGGCTGACTAAATGCATGAGAGCAGTTTATTAAGCTGTATCTTTTCTGCTTGCATAGAGGCAGCTTTGTCCTGTGGTGGGGCTCAGGGGTTGGCTCCAGCCAGGTGGAATGAGAACAAACAAGCTGTCAGAAGTAATCACATCTCCCAGACACTGGACATGTGAATGCACCAACATATCTGTCCATCAGCGTCTCAGAGCCAGTGGCCAGTGTCTGGGGCCCCTCGGGCCACATCACAGGCTGACAGAGAGGTTGGCGCTGATGAGGGCTGTTGTCTTTATGTTCCACAAGAGAGGAAATTAAGCCATTTTTAGAATTTATCTAGCGTGAATCGACCAGCATGGACTGTGCTATGAGATAATTGTTTTCTAATTTATATACAATAGTAAATGAAGCTCATCCCCAGCTTGAAAATCCACATGCAGAACTGCCAGTGTGACGAGTGTTTCCGAACAGCTGTGTCGTCAAATGAAAGCTCTTCCAGTTAAGCACGCACGGAAAGGTGAGAAACGCTGCAGAACCTCATAAATGAATCTGTTAAATGCTTGTCCCTGGCCTCATTTAAGTTACTTATCGTTTCAGTTCATTATTTCATGTTCTTAATGCAATTTTGTTTACTTCCAAACAACCAAAAAGTTTGGGGGGGGGGGACTGCAGGGAGTCAAAAAATGAACTGGAGTGGAATAAATATGCTTCTCTGCTAAATAAATCCACGAGGGAATGTCCCTCCCTCAAAACCTGTTTACCAGCAAAAAACATGAGCACTCTTTCTAGTTTTAATCCTCTCCTTTTGAATGACAGGATTATTTTTTTGTGGCGAGAAAACATTTGAGATAAGTATCACTATCTCTTCTTCCATCACTCCAACTGCAGGTTATTGAATATCCCAGTGGAGGGGAAAAACTAATTACGAAACGTGTCTGGCTAAGAGAGTTATCTGCGAGATAGCCCGCAGTGCAGCCATGTTTTAGCCCTTTTGTTTTTTTGTTGTGCAAACTAATTAGTTTTTTCCCTTTTTTTAATGGAGAAATGCTCAGCTGCTCCCCAAACTAGTAATGACCTTCCATCGGAATTATGACACCGGCAGATGTAAAGCTTTTGATTAAGCCCATTTACATGGAGCCCGCACTAGTTGAGACGTTCAGCTCTGATGCTCAGGATTATAAGTCCCATTCTGTTTTGCCGTAGGTGGAGTGCTTTTCCAAATTGCTTTCATTATGAATACTAAATCTCTCCCTAAACTTTGATGGAACCTTGAGATGATAGATTTACTTAGGTTTACAATTCCAGAGCAGTTTCTCACAAACTTTGTTAAGTAGCTATCACTTGCACATGTAAGTTTGTCTGACAGTTATTACTATCAACTACTTCAAACAGGGCTCTCTGTTTAAAAACTGAAATTGACTTGGCTGAAGTAGTGGGGATGTACTGTATTAGTTCAGTATTTTGGTCCTTAACTTTGGGATAAAACAATACAATTAGCCGCTCTAGCGGATGACTGCTCAAATCCCTGAAATGTGTTAGACTAATAGACTTTGTTATTAATGCGAGTCAAAAAGTCATGTTGACCATTTTGACACCAACAGATTACTCATTGCACGCTTAGATAACTTAAACTACAGTATAGTAATTAAGATTTTCGTTGGCGTGGCCTTAATTAAGCTGCTGATTCTGTTCAACACGTTCAAACAAATATGAAAAAGTCCATAATCACTAAACCGATATAAAATATGTTGCAATTATTAGAGAATGAGGGAAAGTCACTTGATGATGCTTCTCTCATCTTCTTTAAGAGGAAAAACAGATAAATAGTGTGATAATTACTGACACTCTCCTTGTAATGCATGAGCTAGTAAACAAATCTAAATGCAAATATACAGTTACAAGTTCAGACCACTGACTCTTTATCATGTTATACTCTGCTTATGAGGAAGACTCTTTCTTAAGATCCAATTTAGAGTAACAGTTAGACAATCTGGGAAATATACTCATTCACTCCGCTGATGAGGTTCACAAAAGAGTGTCTGTACCCCTGCCATGTTTGTGTGTTAAAAATGAAGCTATAGCCAGCCACCAGTTAGCTTAACTTAAAGAGCAATAACTTCCAGGTTGTCTTGTTGTTACTGTGAGGTCTACCAGGACAAAAACATGTAACGTATTACTTAGTGACCTTCAGAGATGCTGGTTCTTTAGCACAGAGCCTGGCTCCTCTTTCTTTGGACATGAGCATGAAAGCAAATAAATGGCTATAAAAACACAACAATAACTGTTCCAGAGACTAATTATATCATTTCTTCTTGCCCGTACACACAGTAATGTTCAGTAACACAATAACTGGCCTTGTGTTCAACCTAAAGCACTGAGTTTAGGACTTAAATACAAGCAGCAGAACATATGAGATGGAGTGAGCCGCGTGATGTGAGACATTTAGAAAACTGCAGATGTTCAGAGTGCAAAAACATGTAATAGAGGGCATATATCAGGACCTGGCACTGAAGTGAAGGGAGAAAAATAATAATGCACTGCTCTCTTTCTTTGTATTGGCTCGAAACCTATAGCAGGAAGGTTTGCCTGCCCTATGGGCTACAGAGAGAATAGAAATGAAGAGGAGGGGATGGGGGGGTGTCAGTGAAAAAGCAGCAGGAATAAAAAAGAGTGTTCTCTCTGTATGTGCCACAGGACCTCACCCCGGGGACTTATCTCCCGTGCCCGCGTTGCCGATCCGTTAATGGCTGGCATCATAACTCTCTGCGCAGAGGCTGTTTGCTGCGGCTTCTGTCACAGGTTCATCATTACGCTGATAGCTTAACACTTGGCAATGAAACAAAGTAGCCTCCTACCGGCGTAGATCAATCCTCTGACGCCAGGAGAAAGCCTGAGAGTATCTCCACGGCACTAATACAACTCACTGAGAGGACAGAGGAAGGTAAGCCGTTCAGAGCCACAGACTGTGGCACTAACAAAAGTGCCGCCTGTATCAGTTTAGCTGGGCTTCTTTACATGACTAATTGATTTCAACGAATACACTTTCTAGGACCAAAGTGATCATATACTTTATATATTCTGTGTAACTTACACAGAATATTATGTTCGACTTAATTTCCATTTCAAATGTTTTTTCTTAATTTATCAAAAGACTTCATATCTATCTAGACTATCATCTTTGCAATCTGTAGCTAGTTGTCATCTGAACTGACTGGAGACGGGAGGGGCAAAATTCACGTAACAAAATAATAAAACATGTTTAAAGTTAAGTTAAACAATGTCCTGTATTTATTATGAAGCCTTAATTTAACAAAAAAACATCTCCAGAATCAACATATAGATATAATAACAACAATACTAGTCATATTTACAGTATAAAGATTGTATAAAATATTGGTATTTTATCGGCAGGAAGCACTTCTGAACATACATTTCTACATTAACTTCCTGAACACAGCCTCTACAGTAAGGCAATATAGAGAACATGGGATTAATACTATAAAAAATGTATCAGAAGTGATATAAAGTTTGCAGGTTGTCTGTGGGTGTCCTCGAAGATCTCTGTAAAAAAAAAAAAAAAAAAAAACCCTAAAAAAAAAAAAAAAAAACAGTTTTCTCAACTTTTAAATGACTTCCCCTGGGCAGCTCTGAAGAACCACCACAAGACAGAGCAGCCTGGCTTTAAACTCATATTTCAATATTCTTTGCTGAAAAACACATTTCGCACATACAGGTTTGAAGATCTGTGGCTCTGGGCTGAAGCTCCGAGCCTCTGGTTGAGGCTGGGCACAGACGCCGGCTCATAAGTTGGATGGTAACAGTTGTCAGGTTCATTTGGGCAGTGAGGTCCTTTGGAGAGGTTTCCAAACTTTAACACAGGCATTGAGACTGCTGCCACCCTCTCCTCGCTAGCTTTGTGTTTCACGGACTGCTGAGGGTTTGCCCTTTGAGGGTTTCTTTGATCAGTTTTTCATTTGTTTTCTCTCTGTATTTTAAGGTAAATGTGTATCTTCTACTGTACTACACAGTAGAAATTGAGCACCTCATCATTTAAACCACACTATTTGGTTAGCATCCATCTACAGCACTCATGACGCTTCGTAACACTGATGTTTAATTTTTGAGATCACATTACTGACTGACTGACTGCTGCTGCTTCTGTTATAATTATACCATGGTCCCTATAAAAGGTAATACTTACAGTTTGACAATGCTTTGCAATGAAACTATTCAGATTGCTAGCGTAGAATATTTAATTCCTCTAAGGAAATATGGCTGACATTATCATCATATTAGGTCAAAATAGTCAAAATGATGGATTTCCATAAAGCCAGAAAAAGTTTCATAATGAGCAGTTTGAACAGTTGCATTCTATTATACAGCATTTCTTTAAGTTTTATGCTCAAGTTTTATGCTGCAGTCCCATCTGTTTATTTTGTATTTGTCTTACTATGAAAATTATTATATTATATTTATATACAATGAGTGTTTTTATTTATGTATTATTTTTAATGGAAATCTCATTTACTTACCACTTGAATGCCAATTAAATTCTGTTTTAAATTTGCTTTGCATTGTGCATGGGTATCCTAGCATTGTTTATTTATATTGTAGGTTCGTATATCTATCTATCTATCTATCTATCTATCTATCTATCTATCTATCCATATATATATATATAGTTCTATAGGATTTGTATTAGATGCCAAGTAAAGTTCTTAGAAAAACTGTCATACAATACAAGGAGCTTGATATTAGAGATAATAACTGAGAGGCAAGTGCATTTGCTGATTAGTCTTAAAGACATTTTCACCACAACAAGATTTGACATGTGACCTCAACAATTCATGTAACATCAGTCTGACAACCCACAGAGGTTAAAATGCATCCATTGCTTCTAAATATCTTGCAGTACAAGTTCTTATACGTTCAGTGGAGATACACGCACGCAGCACTTTCTGCTAATAGTTTTCTGTGTCTTCATGCTCTGCTGTACTCTGCAGATACATTGTACAGGAGTTAGTTCTCTGTGCTCTTTGGGATGAGGCTTGTCAGTTGCTATCACATTTGGCTTAAGAGGTACCGCTATTAGTGCCCTGTTCTCCGCAGGGTCAGTGGCTTTACAATGGTTTCCCTCTGAACTTATAAAGATTGTTGTGGGAGTATAGCGAGACCTGCACCCTCTCAGAGGACAAGACCCTGTATGAGTTGAAGGTAACAAAATGCAATTAAACACGTGTGGTACCATCTGTAGTTCTGGGACAGAGCTCATGTGTAGAGAGTAGTACGATCGGATGGCGTGAACATAATACTGTGCCTCTGTGGCTAATGAATTAATTCCCTGATAATTCTGGTTTATGTGACCATGTGTCGAGAATATCTGCTGCCTTTCAGAAGCTGAGGTGCCTTTATAGAGTATTCTCTTTGAGTGCAGTAGGTAAGTAAAAGGGGACTCGGCACATCTGTACTGTTCTGGTCTGTAAATCCTTGGTTAGAGAGCCTAGAGACTATTCATGTTGTCAATGGAGCTTGCAGAAGTGAAAGGCAACAGAGAGAGAGTTTCTGTCGCAAATCTCATCCTCTCCTGACACCTGTCATCATTCACTTTTTTTTTTTTGCAGAAGAAGAGCAGTTTCATTCTGTGGACCCAGGAAGAAAATAGTACTGAATAACCCCTTTGGTCAAATATTTTTTGAGGAACTTCAGGCGGTGTGATAAATTAGGTGGCCCTGTAGATCGATAGCGCCTTCTTTCTTCATAACTCAAGATGGGATTTGTCAAATTCGGGGCTCGAGAGAAGTCCATTAAGTTCATCACACTGACTGGCTCTAATGTGGGGGTAAAAACAATATGAAAAATATGTGTACGTTTGAGCACTTGTGGATGTGTGTACGTTTAGGTATTGAGTAGATTTTACCTACTCTTTTAATTTAGATTATTTTTTATTTCTTTGCTTTTTTTGGAAGTTTTTACTGTACTGCATATTTAGCAAATACAGAGCAACATTAGCATTCATTTTGTCTGATCGAGCAGTATCTCTAGCAATATTAACATTCAGTACCCTTTATGAATTTGCTTTTTGACAGTTAGACAACAGACAGAAAAACATCAATATTCTGTCGCAAATGTTAATTAGCTTTGGTGGCATTCACTTAATCTAATAACTAACATTTATACCATTGTTAATGTAGCCAATAAATATAAACAAACATTAGCACACAAAGTACTAAGTAAGTATTTTTTGTTCTCCCGTAAATGTAATAATGATTTGGAAGTAGCATTTTCACAGTCCTTCTCCATTCTTTAAAATGGGTGACATTTGCAAAAATGTATTCTCTCTGAATCTGTCATTTGAGCATTTGACAAACATTTTTATTTTTTGGGGGTGGGGGGGGGTTCACCCTCCCAATTTTCTTTTACCGAACTCTCACCCGCCTACCCTAAAAACAACGAATTTGAAACATCTACCACTCAAAAAAG
>JBAJHX010000096.1:19633765-19653345 GCA_037176925.1 Amniataba percoides
GACATTAAGTCTTCACCCTTTCAGAATTACACATCTAGCAAAGCAGCACTGCAGACTTTCTTTTCATCGTGATCACCACTCCGTATGAGTGAAAGCACAGTGATTGCACATTAAAAAAAAAACAACAACTGTGAAATAGCGTTACCTGGATGTTTTCCCACTTCTAGAAACGTGTGTGTGTAGCCACTGTATCGCAAAGTAAAGGCAAGAACGTGAACAAGAATATGCATATAGTACTTGTGTCCAGTATTGCAGTGGTGATACTGAAGATTGAAATCTGATGTTTAGATGTCTGCGGTGGAACTCGACTCTAACTCCACTTTAAGAGAGTAGTGAAAGTCTTTATGGAGTAAATGTAAGTCAAAGTGATGACCTCTTACAAGCAACGTGCGGGGATGCAGTGTGTGTTGTGAGTGATCAATAAGTGAAAACCATTTATGAAATTGGTAGAAAAAGAAACTAGAAACTGTGAGGAAGATATCAACGGTGCCGGATTAGTGAAGCCGAAAGAGAGAAAATAAACTCAACGGGGGTCTTGTGGTTGGAAGGGCATTCTGTGGAAGTATGTCATAAAATTTTGGTAAACATGAAACATTGGTTGGCTAATGGTTGTATTTCTTTCATGGCAATTTTGGAACTGGAATTGTGCCTTTAGGACACACAGACGTGTGGCTGAACCTAAATATCTGGTTTTTATTTTGAAATATACGCCTAAGCCAGAGGGTCTGTGAAATTGTAATTCTTTTACTTTTATGTCGGGCTCATTTAACTGCCACTATTTGTCTTATTTTCAGTCACAAGCCAAATAATTAGATTGTATTAGTGTTTATTACTGTTGCAGGTTTTTAATATTTCAACACTGAGTCAGTGACGCCAGCTCACCCTGTTTCTGTGCAGTGTTTCCTGGTAGCAGCCTGTGGTTGCACTGGAGGCAATCTCCATTTTGCAGGTGAGTGGTGGGTTTTGGTGTGTAGTCATAATATATCAAATCTTACCTGGCACATCACTCCATGTTGCCTCATTCTCCGCCTTTACAGTCTGTTTTGTCGCAGGATCGGCAGATAAAATCATCCTTTTTATCAGATCAATATGACTGCACGAACATTATGATTGTGCTTCAGCTGGACGTTTGACTGCTGCGTTCTTTTAAAAGTGAGTACAATTACTCTGATAGATGTGGCTATATCATTTACAATAACATGCATGCAATTTACATCTCTGAGAGATCAACAATTGATCATTTTAAGCAGAAAGAAGCCTTTACTTGACAAAATACAGACACTTTGTCAGATGTCTCCTCTTAATATTTTTAAAGGTTATTCTAGCTGACAACTGATACATTTTGCATGTGTAGGTGTATTTTTAAAGCTGACATATAAACGGTTCATTTCCTGGTCTATTTGGTGGTCACATTTCACCAGAACAAGAAAGTCTCACAATTTCTCACTGTAAGGTTTTACTATTATACACTATATGGAGTCAGTTCTATATGAGAACTCTTCTATAAACTCAAGCGCACTGCTTCTATTTCTCCGCTTATTGCTGCATGCAGCACATACCTTTCCCTCAGTCTGCTTTCATCCCATTCTTCTCTGTTCTACACTATAATTTCCTATCAAATTCTCAGCTCAGTTCAACATACTGTATCATATGCCTCAAAGCAAATGCTACAGAAAGGGGAACAAAATTCATATTACTTTTTGCGTTCCATGTGTCAAGTCGTTAATGGACGGTGAGTGGAAGTGAAAAGCAGGAGCATTTTCATCTTTCCTTTCTCTGTCTCTTTTACACTCAGCAAGGAAGCACATGTAAATTGGCTACGAAAGGAGAGGTAGAAAACAATTATGGGAGCGACGCGCCTGAGAGAAATGAGTCTATTGCTTGACCTGTAATGAAGTGGAAAGTTGACAAGCTGGCTTTGTGCGACTCGCAGATTTGAATGCAAGGAAATGACTCTTCTGTACTGTCAACCAACAGGAAAAGATTGCCAATTATAAGTGCTGGCCTTCTACTGGCGCCTAGCAGGCATACTGATGGGAGGGGATGGACATGAATATTCAGTGGACATGAATATTAATGCTAACATTTTATAATAATGTCTCTAACAAGACCTTAACAAACTATTAGTTAATGATTAATTAAACATGAAAAATGCTCATTAATCATACTATACATATATGAAAATGATAAGTGCGTCATTAATGTGACAAGATCCATCTCATAAACAAATAAAACATACAGTATTCATTCATGTATATATGTTCCCTTATGGTAATACAGCCATTACAGATATGTAATAGATGTGTGACAAGTAACCTTTAGTATAGTAATAATGATAATAATATAAAAAAAACACAAAAAATTACATAATACAGTCTCCAAAGTGAACCCTCAAGAAGGTGGATTTATAGCAGATCTGTTGTTTTACGCTGCATTAGTTTTAGATAGGTGTCTAATAAACTGGTAAAAAATAAAAAAAATAATCATGCAGAAACGATTTAAAACATTAATGAAAGCATTTTTCTTGATCGTTCATCAACACAGATAATAGCTGTGTTCATCTGCATGGTGGATTGAACCCCCTCGTTGCCTTTTAAAAGGAAATATGAATCTTGTGTGGTTGTCTTTTCCTCTCCTCTACATTGCTGTTATCTTGGATATTTACACTTTTACTCCTGTTTTTTCTGTCTCTTTTTCAGCTCTTTTTCACAACCACGTGCATTACTATTCCCTGTGTTGTGGAGAATTGATTTCTGCATCAAATGAATGTATTACTCGGCATGCAGATGACCATTACTTCTTTGGTCACTAACTCAGGACGGTCTAATGAAGCGATCCAGGTGGCCTTAGCACTCCCGTTCAAGTACACTTTGCACCATATCCATCCTTGTTAACAGAGCTGCTGAATATCTCTGAGTCACACACACAGCTGGTGCTACTGCAGCTCTTGGGATATAGTGCTTGCCAGATTCAACATGAGGTCCCTTTTATTTGCCAGAAAATCTCTCCCATGGAGCACAGATTAAATATCAATTAATAAAACCCAGGTAGGTTCCTAAAGATTGTGTTTATTTGTGTTGAAATATGTGCATCACTTGAATTTTTTAGGGTGTGTTCAGCCTAAAACTGTGTGCTCAGCTGGTTCTGTGTGTTTGTGAGTGTGAGATGTAGGCATGTGTTTTTGTATCTGTGTGTATGTGTGGGTCTGTGTGCGGTGGTGGGGGTGTGGGGGGTGGGAGGGGGGGGGGGGCATCTTTTGTGCAGTGCTGCTGCATGTATCCAATTCCAGTGTATTTAACGAGATATCTCACTTCCTCCTTTTTTTATCTTGATTCCATTTCTTACCAGCACTCAGGGGAGCAGAATTCATTCACGCTCGTTTTTCCTTTTTCTCTTTACTCTGCTGTGCACAAATTGTTACTCAGCCATTTCTGTGCAGCGGGAGCGTTCTTCAGCAGGTGATTGTCATTCAGTTTAAAATTAGTTTGGGCTGATCTACCATGCAATAAAATCTCAACATGCTGGACAGAATGACATGCTATTCAGCGTGATTGTAATAGCCTGAAGTTGAGCGGGACGTGTTGTCATTGTTTCTACAGCACATTATGTGTCATCAGAAAAGTTACGGCACGCCGCCTTGCGAGCTGACAGCCTTGTTGTTTCTTCAGCGTGATGTGTTTGCATATTCGCAAACATTTATTATGTCTTTTGGCATGTTTCCGCTCGCACATGCACACTTGCCCTTTTGTATATAGAGGGTGCATACAGTATGTGCCTGGGTGTATCTGTATGGCTGTGCATGTGCCACCGTCTGTCTATCTGAGTGACTGACTGACAACAGCCCCCCAGAGGACAGAGGCATGACAATCGCTCACCCTTCCAGTGTCATTCAGCATAGTACAGGAGCCATTAACTTTTAAAGCCAGGCCTCTCTAACAGCAGGCCCCATGCCGTTTAGCCTCCCCTCTGCAGCACTTCAAATGGCCGTGATGGACAGGAGTCAGACCTCTGTGTCTCGGCAGGGCGGTGGGGTGGAGCACTATGCCCCTGTCCCGCGCTGTGGCACTGTTGGCACTGTTGGCACCTGGCTCTGACTGCATGTGTGTGTGTAGTCTGTTGGACACCGAGGTTGAGAGAATGCATCTTGATTGACAAGTCTCATCAGGGATAACTTAATGGCACCACCACCTACCAATTAGAAGTCATCAAGGTCCCCAATTGAAAGTGGTTAATAAATAATGTATAGCCACAGTAATACCACATAATCTGGATATCAGAAAGTCAAAGGTGGATGCATTATTAATGGGGCCAAATTGGACTTTAATAACTGTTCCACTGAATCCCACACCGCAGCAGAATTCACTTATGTTAATATGCCTTTATTATTAATGGGCAGCCATTTTCTAAAATGTTAACTGACTGGGGTGCTCTAGAGGCAGTTGCCAAGATTGACGAGCTTCGCGTCTGGGGAGAAAGAGGTGGGGGCAGCGGGGGCTTGCTTATTTATTTATTCACCTACCTGTAGCACGTCGGCCCACATCATTGTGTCAATAATTCCCTGGTAAAGCCATTAGGCATGATCACAAAGGCCCAATTAACTCTGCAATGTGTGAGATGACAATCGTACATCATTAGCCCTATAATGGCATGCAGTGCCACAGCCTCTTTAAAAACAAACATCAAGGCTATTACTGGGAATATATGCCATTGTCAACGTTGCTGCTCCAACCGTTCTGACTTGTGTTCAAATGCTCTGCTGGAGACGTGCACGTCAAGTGTTATGGGACATTACACCAAATGTGTTTCAATGAGCAACTATGGGTTTTTCAGATTGAATGCATCTTCATCAAGGCATATTTGTGATGATCAAGTATGTAGTTTCTGCTTGCAATTGCTGCGTAACACAAATTAAGAGATATACCACGTTGGTACTGATATACAGTATGTTGTTTAGAGTAACGAATCTATACATTTGGGAAGTGGGAAGAGGAATACGAAATGTCCGAAAGGCTGCTCCGTCACCCTGATTTAAATTCACCCATTCCTCGGCTCAGTGGGAGCTCACTGCGACTTCTGAGACAATTTGGTGGAGGCATCTCTAAAGGGGAACCGATAGACTAGCTAATATGTTCTCTCATGGTATTTGCATAATGTCCATGGTGCATCGCCAGAGAGCTGTTCTGCTCCAGTTCCCCCTTGTAATATATCTGGCAGCGCTTCTAAAATGCAGTTGTCGCTGGCACTGGCTTACAAATCAGACGGTGAAGCCCCAACCAGAATATCAAAGGAAACACGGTTTCAAAATATTTGTTTACCATCTGCTTTTGGACCATGTCCTGCACAAATCAACTTGATGAGATTGACTCTTGTTTTTTGGATGTTTTTTTCTTTTTTTTTTGCGGTGTACAAGTCCAGGATTTTTCTTTAGTCTCTTCAAAGGTATTAAACCTAGAAGAAAAAAAACACTGCTCTGGCTGACAGGGGTGCATACAGCTCTTTACATCTGTTGGCACGGCAAATCAACATCCGCTCTAAAGCTCCTCTGCCCTCGCATCCACAGAAATGTCTGTCCTCTAAATTGGTGGCAGAGGTGGTATCCATCTGTGTGTCACTTCTGCATGAATTATATTGTGAATGTTTGTCTGAAGCGTGTTACACTACAGGGATGTTATTGTCATTGCTGACCTACCCACCTGTGTGTCTGTGTTTCATACAGTGTAGCTCCTCTGTGGGGCCAACGCTGTGGATGCATTCAAATTCACCTCATGCCGTAGATTTACATGCTGATCTTGGCTCATTTTTTCAAGCCACGTCTTTATTATTTTACTGCACTGTGCAGCTAAAAAACAAATAGTGTGTGAACACACCATTCAAGTGTTAACAAAACTGATTCATACTTATTTTTTTCCGCTATGCATAGTTTGCATTCTCACACTAGTAGAAAATCCAGAACACGCTGAACTTTCTGACCCTAAGTGAGTTCAGACATATTCAGTATAGCTTTATAAAAAAAAGAGAGAAAGCAGAAACAAAGTCTATCCTCATTAGTACTTAAGTATTTTGGGCTTTCAGTGTAAAAAATGGGAAGCCATTTTTTGTTTAGTTTCTGTTTTCTTCCGGCTCCCAGTCAAGCTGCAGTCATCAAAGAGGAATGTGTATTTCCCCAGAGACGCAACTATGCTATGATCTATAAATAGAGAGTTGCCGTAGCATGATCAAGACATGGGGTGCATTCAGTGTACTCACTTAACGGCCTTAAGCTTTCGCATACGTACTGTTTTTATCTTTCCTCAAAGAAGAAAGGTCACAGAGCAGAGCAGGTCGGTCATTAAGGTAACTGCTCTCCCATCACAGCTTGTTTGCTGTTTTTCACAAACACAGTTTTACTGAACGCTGCCCTCTCGCACTGCCAAACCTTAAAATCTTGTTCAGTAACAAGTAATGTTTGTTAGGGTTGATGAACTGCCAGTATCGATGAAATAATTGACGTAACACTCAGTCTCCTCCTCTGTCACTCCCTCCTCATTAGTCATCTCGCCTCAACGCTTAGTTGACTTTGCGCTTCCTGTCAGTGGAGGCATCTAATCGACTAAAGCGGGTGTTTTCTGCCTCAGTAACAGGAATTTGCGAAGGTATGAGGAGACGGGAGAAGGCGGTGGAATTAAATGTACTGTAAAGGGACTGCGTGTGACAAGGCTGGCTTGTGTAAGAAAATCTTGTTTTCCAACTTTTTGACATTCAGTCAATATATTGACAGCGTTTGGCACGACGACGGCGGCACAGCTTTGGCGGGAGTGGTGAGATGCCATTCAACCCTGGCTGACCTGTCATGCTTCGATCCGCTGTCACGCTGGCTCTTTGCAGGTGAAAATCCCGAAGCACGGAGGACAGGTAGCTCTGACAGTGAGGACAATTCTTCCCGAGCGCACAATACTGACAACCTTCTCCTCAGTCGTCACAAACACCCCCGTAAAAAAGTTCCTTCAAACGTTTTCGGATGCTCGTGGATGAATAATATGCTGCGGTGATGCTACTGTAACTCTTAATGAGAGAGGTGAGGGAGCTATGACTGCGTTTTAGCTCAATGAAAAGTGAAGTTTATTCATACTCAGCAGGGGTTCACTTACATTAAATATCCCTATTTATTATAGTTTACAAATAAATAGAATAGTTGTTTACTTGCTAAGAGATACAATTTCACAAGAGCTAAAGAGTTAAGATTAAATAGTGTGTTTTGCACCAATGGTCAAAAAAGGATCTTTCCTCATAGGTGAATTATAAAAGAGATGTTTATAAGAGAGGAAGCTTTTTGGCTCATGCACATGTGAGCCAATTTTCATTAAGTTCAATGGACCATATGGAGGTCCAGTGTTACATCCATGATGCTGAAGCAAAGTAATTTAGTGAAAGTACTGAAAGTTGACAGAAACCAGCAGCCAACATTACCCGAGATATTGTGAAGTTTGCACATCTGTTTGTTCCCATCCTGAAAGTATTTTTCTATTTCCAGTGTTAACGGATAAAAATTATTGTTCAAATATATAAAGTTTTTGAGCTTGCAGGATAATAGGTTTATGTCACAATAATAAAAAAGTCTACCTGTGATTTTAGATTTGTCCTAATCATACATAAAATATTGAGACCAACTGACTCTACACTGCAAATTGAGAACAACACTCATCTTTATCTACATCTTTTCATGGTGACGTTTTGCCAGGAACATATAGTGAGTCAGCTGGAAAAACTAAAATTATGATTGTCAGTGTTTTCAGTCAATTCATGGAATTAATTATAACTTCATGAGTTAGCTACTTACAGCTTATGAAATCTGTGCCAGTTGGAACTGAGAAGCTAGCTTTTGTCCACCACTGTATGAAACCAGGGACGTAGGTTTGATAAATTACTCAACAGATTGTTTTGCCACCGTCATGCATGTAATGGGTGTGTATGTGTGATGTGAATGTGTGATGTGCGAGAATGGACAATTGTAGCTGTTGGTATAACTAATGTGAAACTTCAGCATTGCTAGTAAAAGGTGTGTAAGAGTTTCAATCTTTTGCCAGGTTGTCAAAAAAGCAGAACACGTATGATGTTTTGAAATAATGTATTTTTGTAGCTCAGCAATCGGCAGTTTCACACCAGCTGTTAAATACTTGAACTCAGGACCACATCTCCTAATTAAGACGCCACTTAGAATAATGCATATCTGTCACTAAGCAGAGGAAGCTCTGACTCTAACTGTACACAAAGACAGACGTTAAACGGCTCAGTTTGTGATATGCAATTTATTCTGTAGTGACTGACTTAATTTAGATTAAAAAAAAAAAGCTGCATGTATCTGCAATGAAATAATGAGGCAATTAGGGTTTTTATTTGTATGTGGTGCATAATGAGACATTAAATAATTTTATCGACATCAAGCATTATCAAAGAGTAAAACGTGGGTAATTGAATCATGGACAGTAGAAAGAGATGGAAATGCAAAAAGAAAAAAGAAAAAAACTTGCGAGCTTATATTTGAAAGAACAGAAAATGGCCTTCATGATGACTTTCACATGAGCTTTGGTCCCACCTTAGAAAATTGCTTCTTTTGGTGTTTCTGTGTTTGCACTGCACCCTTTCAAATCATAACCAAAGCTCCTAAACATGAACACACCGGGAGGTTGGAAATGTCAAACGTTCCTCTTTTCTCTCCTCCCTTGGTATTCCATCGCTGTGTCACAACTCCATTTTTCCTTGCCTCTTTTGTGCCTGTCCTCTCTACCTTTCAGTGGAGATGGAGAGGGTGAGGGAGTGGTGCCAGCAATGTCACGGCTGGAGAAAGCTTATCCTGGGTAGAGGGGTCTGTGTATAGAGTCAATCAGAGCTGTACAAACCCTTGATTGCCATTGACATTTACCGGGGGCCCATTTCCAATTAATCTTCAAGGGCCTCCACCTCTTGAAGCCTGATTACGATTTTCCCCCCGACAAACTGGCTAATTTGTAATTGGCCATGTGTCTGGCAGAAGAGGCTCTCCTTTATCACTGCTAGATTGAGACATGCGGAAAAAGGAGATAGATGGGAAAAGATCCCTACCCCGCCTGTCTGCATCCTTAAATGATTTTCTTTAATACAATGCAAAGAGTTGAAATAAATAAATATGAATTGATATGAATATACATATATGTACATATATACACACACTTTCTCTTTCACACACACACACAATTTGTAACTATGCAATTACCGCATCTTCGTAACTGCCACATTGTCATTTCAAACATTATCACTGGGGGAAGCCTGATATTTTTTTATACATGGAAGCAATAACAAATTGTGGTCTCAAAAAGATTAAAAATCTTCATTTTCAGTCAGCACATATGCCACATTTTTTGGGGGGAAAGGGAATTGTAAATAAATGAAACATTAGATAATTAAGAAACACATTCACCTGTTTGAAAATGTGTATCCAGCACAAAGAAATATACTGCAAGTACAAAACTATAGGAAAGCTTCTAAAAGCACATGAACATGCCACCAAAGAGTCCCAGTGTTCAGTTTGACTTACAGTGTTTCTGTATTTGCTTGTTTTTCCATTTCTTGTCTTGTTTCTTGTTTCATCTCCAGCACTGTATGTGTTAAATTGGCAAATGTCTTTCTTAATTTCCATTTGCTTCATTGAAGTGTTTTTTTGTTTTTGTTTTTTTTGGGGAAAACAAGACATTTTCTTCTTTTGGTTGTGACTTGCAAGCAAGTTGCAAAGTATTGAGCTCAATTTGCCACATCATTAAAGAACTAAATTTGGACAATTATTCTTCTTTTTCAGTCATTGGGTGAACTGTGACTTAAATTTTCCAAATTTAAATGAAATCTGTTAAGTAAGCCCCAGATGTCCTTCTAACTAACAAAAAAGAACAATACAAATGTGACCAAAAACTTTCTTGGTGGAAATATTAATGAAGACATAGTGTCACTTTGACCATCAGATTTCATTAACGACATTCACACTGTTCATACTTTTTAGCTTATTTAGTATGACACAGTACAGTCTCAGAACTTGTGTTGTGTTGTGAGTGCAGCTGCTGGTGAGGCGCCATGCTCCATGTTATTTAGGCCCTCACATGTAGTGAATAGAAAAGCTCCTGCTGTGAAGACAGACACATACATACACATGCATCGCCTGCATGCTGGGAGATACTTATTCAGACTGAAAAAGACACATGATTGTTCACAGCAGCGCACGCACAGTGCAAGAGCGGGAGAGAGGAGGATGTATATGAATCCGTGTGTGTATTTAGCTTCACGGCACTCCTTTCTGATTCACATAGATCTGACTCCTAACTTCATGGATATTATTTTGTAAACATTCCCACACACAGAGTGCCGTCATTATCAAAGATACAGCGCGTTCACATCCTGCTCCTCTTTGTGTGTAGTCGCTTGCTTTCTCTCTCTCTCTCTCTCTCTCTCTCTCTCTCTCTCTCTCTCTCTCTCTCTCTCTCTCTCTCTCTCTCCCTCTGTCTGCTTTTCTCTCTCTGCTCGTCAAACTAACACATGCACACTAACTCACAGGCGCAGCTATTTTGAATGAAGTGATAAAGGAACATTGTGTCCCTCACAAATCTGTAGGCGTGTAAACGCCCACAAACTCACACATAAACACATTTTTTCAGGGCTCTTTCTGTCTTTTCTTTTCTTTTTTTTTCCCCCCCTCGTCCTCTCTGCTGTTTTCCCTCTCTATGTCTCACCACCGCTGCTGGATCACAGAAGAGGTAGAGGGAGGGCTGCTGTGGTGGAAGTCGGATTCCCAGACTGCCCATTCGCCCAGCCCAGCCCCTGCACTAGCTTGATAACGCCGTCCCCGTCTCCCCCTCTCCCCCTCCCACCACCTCACCCTACTCCTCCCTCTGCCCCAGGCTGCTGCGCGCTGCAGACCCGTGCCCATGGCAAAGCCACCCAGGAATCTTATCTCCTGCCCAGGCTCATTCCTGGCCCTGCCTGTCTGCCTGCCTGCCCTCTGTGTGTGTGTGTGTGTCCACCTGCCCATTTGCAACCCTGTCTTCTCTCTCTCTCTCTCTCTCTCTCTCTCTCTCTCTCTCTCTCTGTCTCTCTTTCTGCTAGATTGTCCCTCCATCTAGAAGGCTGCAGACTTACCAGAATTCCCAACTCTCTTCCCGATCACGTGCTACTTGGGGTCCTGACCTGGACATGTGCAGCAGTCTCAGTATGTCTTAAAGTATGCCTGTCAGACAGACAGTTTTTCAGCATGCTTCACCCAGATCCCATGACTGCCTGCCTGGCTTTACGCATGTCTACTGGCATGTGTGTCTTCCTCCATCACTGTCTATCTGGCCCTTTGTTTTTCTGCATGTTTTTTTACCTGTCATCTTAATGTACATGCTTGGCTGTCTCTCTATCTGCCAGCCCTGTTCACATCTCCCCGCCTGTGTATCAATCTTTCTACCAGTCATATCGCTGTCCGCCTGTCTGTCGGTTTTCTTCGCTGTCTGCCCGGCGTTTCTGTTTTCCACCATGTTTATCCGCCTGTCATCTCATGTTCTTGTCTTTCTCTGTCTTTCTCCCAATATGTCTGTTTATGTTTTGATTTTTTTTTTTTTTTTCATCTTCTCGCCTTATCAATCTTGCATTAATAAGCTGCAGCTCCACTGGACATCATTTAGGCAGATACAGGATACAATAAAAAGCACCTGAGTGTATAAAACACAAAACAAGTTTAAAGCAGCTGTAATCAATATTTAGCAGGATCAATTCGGTGTTGCTTTTGGTGTTTTCACTGAATACGTTTCCGAATAAATTATAGAATTTCACTGGCTATATCTTTTGAACTGCGAGAACTGTTTCCTGGGACAAATCAAACCTGGGCTGTGTTTCTGCACGGCCGTGTGTGAGAAAGGGAGTCGGCGTTGGCGTGCTTCGATTTCTTCGTGTGACTTTCACGCTGCACGACATGTGTACATCACCCATTATTCAATTACATCAGACAACAGAACGAAAGGCGTTCATTACCTTGAAACTCCCGGTTATGACAAGAAAAACAGCTAGAGAGTGAGATAGATGCCCCAGAGCACTCATCGTCTCAACAATTGACATGAGTAATAATCAACGTCTCTGCCGACACGCCATTCAAATCTCCTCCCATTGACATCTTTGATATTGCTAGAGGCATTGTTCATTTGTTGTTCCACACGTCCGTCATGGTACGACTAGCCCACACCTCCCTCCCCTTCCCCTCACCAGCCCACATCCACCCTCCCCTAAACACACACACACACAAACACGCGCACGCATACACTTGTCATTCTTCCTCGTCTGTGGCTGAAATGACTATTGACGTTTGGGTTTGGATTTGAAATGTGTTGGAACAGAGAAAGGTGGCGCGTGTGGTGGTGGTGGAGGGGGGGATTAGTTTGGACATAAAACACTTCTTTCCTAGGAGGGCAGAGAGAGGGCCATTTCACAGGGGGCAGCGCTGGATATTATGTTCATTCCCTTTCTTTGTAATTTTATTAATAGGGGCGAGCATTAATCCGCACTCAGCCTGAGAAAAGACAGCCGGGCAGTGGGGCAGTTGTTTGGTGGGGGGTTACACAGATTTGTTGTCACGGTGTATATTGTCTCTGATGAGATGAGCCCCTCACTTATTTGTCATGTTTGTCGGTATTCCTGCACAGAAAGGACGGTGTGGTTGTGTGCTCCCTTAAACCAAGAGAAGGGAAGCAAAGAGGCAAATAAAAGTCACCGCTGTGTGTATGTGTGTGTGTGGCTTCACTTTGTCCTTGTATCTTTGCCTTTACCTGTCTCTTTTGGTGTGTTTACCTCTCTGTGATGGAGGTCAGTCATATTACTTCTCAATCAAAATAGTTATCCAAAATACCCGCGCTTTCTTAGTTTCAGTTCATTTAACAAGGATAATAGAGATTGATGTAAATATTCCATATGACATATCATCATTCAGCTAATTATGTTTTGTTGATTACCACATTAGCTCTCCTAATTCTTCCCTCATATGAAGAATTACAGTAAACACGATGTTAATGTTGAATGTCTAATGAAAAGCTGTAGGCCCTTTAGGTCAGCCATGTTTATTGGACCAGTTTTGTTACATGGGCAATGAAAATGAGGCATCTCGATGTAAAGTCAAAGGAAATTTAACACCAATAAATCATTGCCGTGTTAATTTTGATGACCATAAATCACAGTAAACAAGCGAGTCCATCACACAGAACATTGGCAGGCTCCATCGTGAAAGCTGTCAGAGTTTCTGACAGTGTTGGAACAAGTGAAAGTTTGATGGAAGACAACTTTCAACGTGTTTAACACCGCCAGGAAACAGGGACAGGATAGGATAAGGCTCGCGGAAACTCAATTATCAGCTCCACAATGTCCTCATTTGTTATGGTAATTATACAGGGCTAAGGTATCACACTTGGGTGGCGCAGAGGCTCTGTAGTTAACATCATCGCCACACAGCAAGAAGGTCCTAGACGTTAGCGCAACCTGCAAAGAGGCAAGTGTAAGTGGTGGAAAGTAACTATTTTTTCTCAAGTGCTCTACTTTTATTACTTTTTTATACTAATTTATACCTCTAACCCTCAACCTTCCAGATGGGAGTGGACATTACAAGGACAGGATTACCAAGGACATTACAGCTGGAGTCACTGGCCACTGTCCAGATCAAGCTGTTAAAACGTATAATGAGCTAATGTGATGCATATCATAGATTAACTACCTAACTACTCTAAACTAGTTAAATCATCAGTTGCAATAAAATTCTGTTTACAATGAGTGCTTTAACTTCTGATACTCTGACATTGCCTTGTGTATTTTGCTGATGTTACACAGGGGGTTTGTAAAGAGTATTTCTTTATTGTGGTATTGCTAATTTCATTAAAGAGCTCTGCTTCCTCCCACAGCACAGAGCCATGTGGGTTAATTGAAATGTAACGTTGCCTATAGCTGGGTATATGTTTGTCTGTACATGTTAAGCTCTGTAATGAATATTATAGTAGCAAATTATTTAAAAATTACAGTTACTACAAAGGCTATATCTGAGCTAGCATATGTGTTGTTAGTTTTTTGGTCTTCAGATGATTGATGATGATGACGATCAATTCTGTATGATTTCCTACTTACAGTGTACTTTGACATACAGTGACATAACTATGCATTATGCAAAATAGAAATAACTAATAGATGTTTTATTTACAGGTCACCTCTTTACAAATAATAATCATGTAGCAGGGGGGATGAGAACTCATTGCCACAACATCAGCTTATTTCTGGCCAATTTTTAGTATTTAGAAATGAAGCAACTCCCTGTCCAAAGGCACATATTTATGCAGCATCTGTCCACATGTCTGTCTTAGCCTGTCGAGCTCTGGCTAGCTAACGTGACACATGGATTCCCAGAGAGAAACAGCAGCTAGAAGAAACCATAATGCTTATTTACACACAGTAAGCTCTGCGGGGAGTGATGAATGAACATCTACCTGCAGCATGAGTTAAAAACACAGAAGCCTTTCCCGACCTATTAAGATAGAAATCCTACCAATACTTCTTTTTATGCTGAATAACATCTGACATATTTTTAATAAATACAGAATTTATACATATTTACTATTTGTATTATAAGTGTTCTTTCCAGACAAAATGAAGAGTTGTGGGCATTATTTTCACATTCACATCCATTTGGATTGTGCTTCTTTTTGCAGGATATAAATGAATGGAAGTGGAAGCATCAATTCCACAACACGCCTCAGAGACATCTGGTTCCCTGCAGGCTTTGTGTCAGAGCCGCACTTGCAGGCAGGTGCATTCCCTTTGTGTTTGAGACAGGGGAGCGGAGTACTGCGGTGTAGAGGAGATCGATCCACCCTGGGAAGTGTTGTCTCTGCCTGCATGACATGAGGTTCTAATATAAAGGGAGAGGTCACCCAGCTCGAGCCAGGCCGACACACCTGTGTCCATTAAGCCTGTGTGTGTTCACATATACACACAGACACAAGCTTATACATATTCCAGCATCCAAGCTCGTCGTCTACTGCACATGGCAGACAGGTGGTGATTTTATAAGAGTTTTGTTTATGAATCCTGGTTTCCAAAGGTACCTCTTCATTTTCATATAGCGGATGTGTGCGTGCATTTGTGTAGGATGAAGTTGCCTTGGAAACATCTCCTAGCAGCATCACCTCAGTTAACTTGCCTGCCTCCTATTGATTCAACACCTCAGTAATGAGGTCTAGGTGGGTAATTAACAGCAGCACCATGTCACATGTTTCTCTCCTCTATAAGAAAATAACAGTTGCCTCACGGTTTTTTAAATATTATTTAAACAAGATATGCAAAGTATATCTGACAAATGTTAATATACAAACAGGAAAACTATCCTTCTTTAAGCACACTAACCGCATGTACCAACAAGTAAGAAACCCAGAGCTGATCTTTTCAGGATGTGGAGTCTGTGTATAAGTGCTACAGTTTATAACACAGTGCTACATTTTTCTTGCCAGCTGCATGAGTGAGTTGAGAAGAAAGATAGTGAAGGCAACACTGAACCTAGCCCTTGTGATGTGTCTTTCCCTGTGGGCTTACTATATCCAGATTAAGGGAGAGTTCACAGATAGGCGACAGGCTCCAGCACCCATATCCAATCAGACGGTTCCCTCAGGGGAACCATGTGGTGCACACATATGTGGCCACAGCCTCACAGCATGACACCACAGTGTCCTCCAGGAGTCCTCCACAAGGATCATGGGACACTGTGAGCGCGAGTGCAGCACTTTGAGTGAACGCTTGGTGATGTATTTGAAGATTAGGCAACGCATTTATGAACACTGGCAAAATATGTCATGGTTTATATTATGTTCTCGCTGCAGCACAAGTACAAGTAGGAAGACAAGGGGAGGGAAGGGGAGGGGAGGGGGACGGGTGCTGTCGTCTGCCTTTTTGAAGGCTTGCACTCTTCAAGGCTCTCCTTGCTTCTGCTCAAAAGCCTTTCTGAAAGTCTATTTGTAACACTACTTACTTCTTTCCCGCTCCCTTTATCCGACAACACAATGTGGGTGCTGTATCCATGTCTGTGTGCATTGTAATGAATATGTGCATGTGTGTGCATGTGCGAAAATGCTTTATGTGGTCCAAATTTGTGTAGCACTTCCAAGCTGAAGAATGAGTCATATTTTCTCTATCAAAAGGAGACACAAACTGTATAATGTACATCCACCTCCTGACTAAGATATTTAGGAACAGCCTTCTCTTTTTCTCTCTCTTCCTACCTCAACTCCATTATGAAATTTCTCCATTGCAGCTTCATATATATACACCTTTCCACGGTTTTAGGACTGCATTACATTTTATGAAAAACCTCACACAATGACATCGGGCCCTAGAAAACCAAATAACCCACCACCACTCCCAGAGCCATCACACTTGATCCGTGTATGAATGAATCACACTATGCTACCATTTTCCTCTCATCTCCCTTCCTACCCCCTACAGAATCGGAGCAAAGCCATAGCTCATATTTTCACTGACAAAAGAGGTGACAGTGAAAGGAAAGTGAAAAGGCTATAATAAATGCTACGGGAGAGGTACAAGGAAGAGAGTGCAGGATTTGAAAACGGTAACCTTTTTCAGATGCTGATTTAGTATTCATTATTAATGACCTTTCCCTACCTGAGCAAAGCTGTTGCCAGGAAGCCCCTTTGTGTTTGTGTCTGCCAGGAGCTGGGGGCAGACGTTACGGCCTTGTTCAGGCTTGTTGGCTGATGGATTTCTACACTTGGTATGTGTCTTCCGCACAAACAGTGTTTAATTTGTCCCACTGAGTCCACGTGCTGAGTAAAGAATAGTATGAACATAGTGGGCAAGATGTTAAAGTTCAGAGAGGCATGCTAGACACAAATTAGGGGTCAGAGAGGGAAGATTGGCGTTTTTGTATTTACACTGTCTGTCTCTTTCCTGGCGGGGGAGAAAACAGGCAGAGCAGGATACAGTTGGAGGGGAAGACAGGCAGTACGAGGAACCCTCCTCTCCTCTCAGTCAACTTCCATTTACTGCTTTCTATCTCATCAAAAATCGTTTTTCATGCTAATTGAACTTAAAGAGCAACCATGCGTACGGCGCAGTGTGAGCGTGCGCCTGTGGATGCACACGGGTGTTGTGTTTGTGAGTTCGAACAATCACCTCCAATGTGTTCATCCAGGCTCGATATTCTATTCACAGAGCCTACACACTGACAATCATTCCTACACTGTGAAAGACATACTCCTAAGCACATTCAAACTTCACTGCCAGGCAGTACAGTAAAACTGATCTATCTATCTATCGCTCCACCTGTCTGTTTATCTAGCAATCCCTTCCATCATTCTGTCATCCTTTTGTCTGTCTGTCTCCATTCATCTGTCATTATCAGACAAAAAAATGTAACACATACTTCCTCTCCCGAGCCGATAAGGCTCCACACATCACTCAGGAGCAAACCACAGGGGCCCCCGGAAAGACACACACATTCACCAAACTCTGCAAGAACTCACCTCAATTACACCATTATTTCTTTTGTTGTCACTTTTCTGTCTGAGACTTGAAACATATTTCTGTGCTGCCTCTTTTGTCTAGCCAAATGCCAAAATTATTATATTGCAATCATAGGCTCTTCTCTGTGCCAGGGATTTAACTGCACCGTCAATATTCGCTATCACTTCCCCTTAGCAGCTATAATTAGACTGCTTACTGGGATGGTTATTGTGAAGAACTTCAGCCAAACCAAAGTCTCACAGCCTTCTGTGAGGAGAGGGCTTTGAGAAAAACAATTAAAAGACCTTGTTTTGTCATCATCCACTAATACATGGGGCTGTAGACTTGCCAGAACCTGTGGTTCATTGATATTCAGTGTTGTGTTTCAGGTGGTTTCATAAAAAAAAACACTCTTAGGAAGCACGAAGGAGTGGGTTGCCACTGAAGAGGCTCGGGGAGCACAGTAGTTTTAAATATTGTACATATCAGACATAACTGGATTTATATTTTAAAAAATGATCAAGCTTTACTTTAAAGTTATAATCCCTCAGATTACAGTCCTATGTGATCTGGTGACACCTGTGACTGAAAATGCAGTTTAATACTACAGGTTGCAAGATTTTGGGGGCAGCAAATTTCTTGAGCACCTAGTTCGCAAAAAACAACAGAATGGCATCAGATGTATCTGTTTACAGTGCAACCAAACAAACTCATTTTGCGGGTATGTATAGAAGAACACCTTCAATCAAGGAAATTATTGAATTGAAATTGTTATAACTATATAAGTATTACTGAAAAACTGGGTTTGATTTAATCATAAACTATACAAACGTTTAGGAAATGCTATATAACACACTGATATAGCTGTAACCAGATGTATGGATAGTTTATTAATGTACTCTGTTTGTCAGCAACTAGTATTTGTCCTGTGAAGAAATATTTATATTTGTGTTTCATTATGTTGTCATTCATTATCTGTTTAGATGGCAGCAACAGAGGTTGTAGTTTGCAAATACCTTAATAAACACCACTTGCAGTTATGCTTTTTACAAACAAACAGTGTTTGGTATACTGCTTAAAAATGCAAAATAGACAGACTCACAGCAAAGCGTTGTGTTGAAGCAAATCAGTGATGGATTATCAGTTGTTGCCTTGCTTCCTAACATTTTTGGACATGTGGATCAGCAAAGAGGCTACCAGCCAACAGTATATAACTTCTCCATAAACCTGTCACAGCAACATTGTTTCAGCTGTGTGTGTGTGTAAGGACATCCCTTGTAAATAAAGTCTCAGCTTGACAAGGCCGATGGGATTTCTGGGTCACATGAACAAAGACAAGCTCACATTTGCTTCTGCATGTGGGTTCGTTCCCTTGTCTGGCAACCATAACACGTGAATTACAGTGATCTAAGAATATAAGCACACACATGAATGGGCATTTGCACACAGTGTTCACACACATTCACACACTTCCACACACACGCAATGACACAGACACTACACCTCATCCTTACTCTAGACATTTTTTGCCCAGGGGTATACCAGAGAACCAGGTGTTATCGCACTCCCCTGTGAGTCCCACTTTCTCTCCCCAGAGCAATTAATGACACCGTGGAGTCAGAAACTCTGGCCCCAAAATGGCTGCCTCTCTGGAATGGAGGTGTCTCATCACCCTGACAACCAGGTCAAGCCCTCAGAGTATCATCAGTGTGCACAACAAAGCCAGGGGTCAGAGTTCGCCTCACCTCGTGACCCCTCTGTGGAATTGATCTGTTGTAGTGGAAATAGGATTGTGGTGCTGCATGATTCAGACAGCAGGACAGCAGCCAGACATTGAAGACATTTTCTGTCTCGAATGATTGACTAGATGAGTCACGACATGAGATTTATAAATGAATATATATGTGTATGTATATATGTGTCTATATATATATAAATGTATGTATATATATATATACATCTATCTATCTATATATATATACATATATACATATATAGATAGATAGATAGATAGATAGATAGATAGATAGATAGATAGATAGATAGATAGATAGATAGATAGA
>JBAJHX010000096.1:19653445-19665012 GCA_037176925.1 Amniataba percoides
GATAGATAGATAGATAGATAGATAGATAGATAGATAGATAGATAGATAGATAGATAGATAGATAGATAGATTGATTTATTGATTGATTTATTGATTGATTGATATACATACACAGACAAACAGAGAGAGCGAGTGAGAGAAAGAGAGTCATACAGAAGAACTGCAACAGAATTAGGTTAATTTTCTGTCATGTTTCTGAGTGTGAAAGCATGTGTGTGGGTGCATCTGTGTGCCTAAAGCAGGATTTAAATGTGCACAGCGCATGCAAGTGTATGTGTGATGTTGTCAAGAAGCTGGTGTTTGTCAAGAGGCTTGTGTTTTCAGGGCAGCGAGTCAGTCAAGGAGAGGAGCTGTCAACATGGCTGATCTTGGCAGCCGGCGCTCGGCACAAGCAGAGACGCCCACCCATGTCAAATGTCACAGCACTAATCTCTTTCCAATGCAGCCCAGGTATAACCGCAGGGGCGAGAGACAGACACACCTCATTGCTCCACAGAATGAGATTCCCAGGAGACTCTGCAATTCACAAATCTACAGGCTTTATTTTAATAAAATCCATCGCATCTTGTCATGATTGTTTTGTGCTGTGCTGTATATTCATTTTTAGGAATTCTGGACAGCATATATGTAATGCAACAATTTTCCAATGGGATTGCACGCCTGTTAATATCTTGCACCGCAGCATCATTTTAACTTGGTTAAACTTGGTTTGTATAACTGTGGAAAATCATTTTCATTGCCTCTGGTCACTGGAGTGTGGTGCCTTGCATGCTTAAATTACGTGTTAAGTGTGTGTAGCAATACTTTAAGGAGCTATATGTGTATGCTAATTGTATCAAGCACACAATTTCCTACAGTCTGATCACTGTGTGTATTCAGCTAAACAGGCTGTAAGACATGTTTAGGCCATAGATCTCCTGGAAGAATGTTTTACAAATTATTTTAATGGCTTTAATGTGTTATTGAATGCATTTGTGCCTTTGTTTGTTTTTGCCCAAGGGGAGATAATATGCCGCCTCCATCCCAGTGTCAACAAACTTCCACTGTGAGACTGTTCACTCCACACATGACCCAATAAAACAATATTTCCTCAGGAAATTAAGAAATATTCCATCCTCCAATTACCAGCCATGTTTGTATGGTTCTCTGCATATTAGTGTGTCCTTCCTTATTTATGAACAACTACTTTTATATGTAAATTAGATGTAGATCATTGCATATACTAAATACATGTGAAATTGTCATAAGTAAAATCATCATGCCACACAGATACTGTACATTCCAGGAACACTGTGTACTTTTTAGAGACAGCATGCACACATTTGAAATTACTGAAGCAATTTTTTTTCTTGGCACATCCTTTCCGATCTCTAACAAATTGGTGCTAATCAAGTTAAAGGGGACCTCCCTGCCCTGCTCGTCCCTCTAAACTTTCTGAGCATTTAGTCATGCACCTGCCATTTCCTCATTCCTTTGCGCTCTTCCTCCTAAATTACTGGGAGGTGATATACAGCCTGGGTGTCCCAAGGCTACAGGAGATTTAGAACTTTGTCCCATGTGAAGGAGAGGTGAGAAAAGACATTACTATGCAGAATAGGTAATATTGAAAACGCCAGAGCTCTTTATGGTGCCCCATGCAGATTATCAATCTATTTGTGTAACTTGGCTACCCAGAATTTCATTTCCCTTTTCATTTATTTGCCTTGCTGCAACCGTTTACAGTGCCGAAACTGAAAATTGAAGCCATGACGAGCAAGGGAGCAATATTCCAAGGGCAAAATAGGCCTCTTCTGCTGCATGATTGCAAAGGTTTATTTGGGAGATGGAGGAATGAAGTGACCTCTTTTAGATGAGCTCAGAGGAATATTTTGAGAAAAAAACAGGGAGCCCACATATGGTCATTTACACCTTGTCCACGCCGTCCTCTTATGGGCCTTAAGCTTTTTTAAGTGTTATTGAGGACTGAGGATTCCTTTCTGCCTTATAAAAGGACAACACCTGTCATTGCCACCCTGTAATAAATTCAGCACCACGGACAGAGGCATGTGTGATTGTACTTGTACCACTTTGCTTTCAGCACCACGGACAGAGACACATATCAGTCAGTTTTCCTCCGTTAAAAAGCTTAGTCTGATGATGAATAAGCTGTAAATGTAAACAGACTGAAATAAATGTATGAAACCTGGATTTATTTCACAAGGAAGCTGTGGAAACAAGAACACTACTGATACGTACATTTGGTAATTGCATCCAACAGGTTTTTTGGGAGGGGAGGTTGCGGGGTTAAAATAAGATGACATGAAAATAGTGTGACAGATCGGGTGCCTTGAATTGCTCTCAGCACGCCTGTGCAGTGGGCACAAATGATTTGCAAGAGCCACACAGTCGCATTTGAGTATACCCAAACTGACTGAAATAAGTACCATTTGGGGAGCAAAGAAGACACATTGTTACACGTCTTGCTCGTTAATTGCGTGTTATTATTATCAGTCCGATGGGCTCAGTCACTGGAGCCATTTCACTCCGGGCGACACTGAAAACATTTCATAGTGGCTCACAGGTAGGCTGTGTGACGAGACAGACCGTTAGGGAACCATCGCGGCGCCATACCTTACATAATCATCACGGCAGTACCCACTGAACATAATTACTATGATTTGTGCCCTCCCATTTCACCCTTGTATTAAAAAATATTGCTGGAGGTAAGTCAGGCGTGAGCGCAGGCAAGGCTGCTGTGGTGAATGGAGTGTGGCCCCGAGGGAAAGCTTGTAGAGCAGAGCACGGTGTCATGCCAAAGAAAGCCAAGTCCCCCTCCCACCCCCAACAGACACACACACACACACACACACCCTCCACCCACCCTGCCGGGCCCCGGTCATGCCGTGAGAACGGGATGACATTACCGGGCCATTTAGCTGGCGGAAGAGCAGAGAGAGGTGAGAGAGGCGCCGAGTGTGTCGCCTTTGTTATTTAATGGTTGGCTAATGTCTAGGCAGAGGGGGGTGTGTGCCTCATAGCCAAAAAATGAAAACAAATAGGTCAACATTATGAGCCATGAATGGCGTCGCTATACTGTGAGGCCTTCAGGCTGCGCGCCTCAACTGAAGCAGAACCGGAGTCCGCTGGCAGTTCATTTTGCTCATCAGTGGAGGACGGTTCAGTGCCTCCTGGCCTCTGCACCCCACACTTTAGCCTTTGCTCTCATATAACATATTATCATATATAGGAGCTGCATTAGTGCCCTCAGTTAGGCACTTCTAGCAAGAGGCAAATACTCATAGCCTGGTCACACACATGACTATATGTGTGTGTGTTAGTACAGTCCCTTTGTTCACATTGTGTATTCCTTTATTTAATATATGTGGATATTAATTTGCATGTCTCAGTGTGAGATAATGGTGTCACAAGGCACAAGAGGAAGTGTGTCCACTTTCATGTTTCCCACGACGATGATGATGATTTCAAAGGACGACTGTTATCGTCACTGAACTGTCTCTGATTCATTTTTCATTTCATTTTCAGGCTGCTTTGCTGGCCGCTGAAGTGTCATTCATCAGACTGGATTTCAATAGGAATATCAGCACTCTGATCATTTACACATCGCCGTGACCACGGGTATTGTAGTTGTCCTTTGAGGATGGAGATAAACAACATGAGCTGACCCCCAAAGGAATAAACCAGAACAATGATCTTAACTGAGAGGTCATTCTGGGGCACAGGTCAGTATGAACTGAACCTGAGATATCAGATTTTATACCAAGAAGAGAAAACCTACCATCACTCCATTTGCACCTTCACCAGGTCCTTCTGTTCAGAGCTGTGTCAACCCACACACAGTCAAATAATAAGCATAAAAAAGCCAAAGACCCTCTCTTTTCAATACATTGAACCTTGAAAAGAGAGGGTCTTTTTTCTTCTATTCTGCCAATTTAATCAGAGAGGCTCAGTCATTTCCTAGCCTACTTTTTAATCTATGCTTAAGTGTTTTAGACCTTCCACTCTGAGTGGTGTTTAATATCAACACCTAACTCACTGAGGATTTTCATAAATCACAGACTGCTAAGATAATCAGAGTGTCCACTCTAAAATTTGATTGAAAAGTGTTTGCTTGACGCCTATAGGCCTACGGTGAGCCTCAAATTAATTTCAGGAGGAACATGAATGAATATTGGATGTCCCTCCAAATGATAAATCAACCTTTTTTTTTTAACGGAGAAATGTTTTTTCTGATGTTGGGTTGTGTGGTGGTGGGGGGGGGGGGTGCTGCATTTAAAGTGTTTTGATTTGTTCCTTTTGTCTTTGTGAGTACTCATCACCTGAAGAAAAGAGTTGAACGAGGATTTTTCTTTCCCTCCTTTCTTTCTTTCTTTTTTCCAGTCCTTTCCTTCCATGTGCCCCCTCTCTACGCCACTCGGCGGTGCTCACAGACTTCCCCTTTCTGGAAATCAAATCATCTAATCCACATGACTTTGGAAATGGCAGAGGGAGCTAATAATACGTCGTCTTACCGGTGCAAAAATAAATAAAGAAATAAATATTTTTTTTATCAAAAAAACTGTCTGTGTTTGCTCTCAACAATAAAGAAAAAGTCTGTCCTGAGGAATCCTCCGTGTCAGCGCGCGGAGTTTCGCCTGTGGGAGCGTTTCAGCACCGCGGAGCTGTCCGCAGATCCAACGAGCTGCTGTCCAGCACGAGGGAGCTTATGGGAGGGTGCAGGATGGAGCTAAAGCACAAAGTGTACAAAAAAAAAAAGAAAAAAAACTCCAAGGAACCACAGGCGCGTTTCAGTCACACTCCATCTGCAGCATGTTTTTTTTTCGTTCTTTTTTTTTTTTTTTTTTGCATGTGAGGAAACAACACAACTGCGCAGCTTATTACAGTTAATCAGGACAGTATGCATGTGAGTCACCGAGTCACACACTCTGGAGCCGGTGATCGTGTCGTTATTTGCTCTGAGTGGGAGCACAAAGGACCGTATTCTCTATATTTCTCTATTTATAGACCCTCTCCCCTCGGTGGAATGTACCATTTGGTCCTCGCATAAGAATAGAAGGGGGGGACAGCGGGCGCTGGGTTTGACATATGCCGAGTTTATAGCGGCCCCCCTTTCTTCAAACCTCCCCGCTGTTCCGGCAGAGGTTGAGCCGGCCCTGTCCGTTTAAACCGAGAAGACACCCATACCGACTCCTCAATGCAAAAAAATAAAAGGGTGCCAAGAAGCTGGGACGAGGGAACGTGGGTGTAAATAGACAGTGAGCGCTCTTGGTCTCTCTCTCTCTCTCTCTCTCTTCTCTCTCTCTCTCCCTCTCTCTCCCTTTCTCTCTCCCTCCCCCTTCTCTTCCTCTCTTTCTCTCTGTCTCTCTTTTTATGAAATCAGTGAACGAGTTATTGGGTAGGACATAAATATAAGGAATCAAAGCCTCCACCGGGACCAACGGCACTGCGCGCTTTTTGATATGCGTCTTCGCCAAACGCTACATGTGTTTTCACATCAGTGTAAATATTGGCTTTGATAGGACGAGAGCTCTGGCACGGCTTGGTCTCGGAACCAAATTTTGACCAAGACTTCCACCAGCTTTTTTTTTTCTTTCTTTCTTTCTTTCTTTCTTTCTTTCTTTCTTTCTTTTTTTTGTTTTAAATTTCAACGTAGAAGCGTTTCTCCGGCGCCTCCGTCTGCTGCTGTTGCACCATCCCAGCTGAGCGGCCGGTCCGAAGATGGCAACTTTAACCAACGGGCAGGTGGACGGCTCGGTGCACGGCGTCGCTGTGGTCTCCGCCAGCACGAACGGGCTCGTGAACGGATTAAGCCACAGCCACAGCCCGGTGGGCTGCCCGGCCACCATCCCCATGAAGGACCACGATGCCATCAAACTCTTCATCGGTCAGATCCCCCGCAACCTGGACGAGAAGGACCTCCGACCCCTCTTCGAGGAGTTCGGCAAGATCTACGAGCTCACCGTGCTGAAGGACCGCTTCACGGGCATGCACAAAGGTGTGTGTGTGTGTGTGTGTGTGTGTGTGTGTGTTCCCCGAGACAGCTGCGCGTGTGTGTGTTTTTTTGTCAGCGTGAGGTGTGTGACGGCCGGTGAGAGCAGGATCTGATTTGGGGAGAGCGGTTGGCAGATTGTGCAGTTTTTCTGTTCGGGCTGAAGCCTCAGTGACTTTACGCATGTTGTCCACCCCCCTCCCTGAAAAAAGGATAGAAAGAGGATATTTATTCCTTTGTTAGACTTGTTATTTGCGGCTCTCGGCGCATCAGTCACCCGAGCGTGAGTCTGTCACGAATCGGGGAGTCACGACGGCTTGAATTTGTGTGTGGTGGTGTGAAGAGGAGGCGCGTGTGTGTGTGGGGGGGGGGGGGGCAGTGTGCGCGGGGAGTCTTCACACATCCCGTCCGGCGGTTGTAAACGTGCGTTCATTCACCGCCGCGCTGAATCCACCGCACGTTTTCACGATGCAAACAGCGGGGAGGCTGTTTGAGAGCCCGCAGCACCGCACACTCTGCTGCCCCCAACTCTGTGTGTGTGTGTGTGTGTGTGTGAGAGAGAGAGAGAGAGAGAGTGTGTGTGTGTGTGAGAGTGTGTTGGGGGGGGGCGGTCGCGCGTGCACGTGTGCACGCACGTGTGCAACACAAGCAGAGCAGAGCAGGCCTGCGAATGTACCGAGCTGTCACACACACAGCCTTTTAAAAAGCTTTCTAACATTTCTGTCTGTGATCAGAGTGGGAAACAACTAAACTACCAACATCCAAACGTCAGAAATCTGTTTGAATTTAAACTTTATATCCTTGCATAGCTCATAGGTCTATTTTTTTAGGGACTTTTCCCACACTGCCTCTGCCTGAGCTCCCTCTGTGGCGGTAATGATGCCGGTGAATTACCTGAAAGTTTTGCTGTCACGGCCTCTCGGTGTCACAGTAACGACAGACGATTCAACAGGAGCGGTGCTGCCTGATTTTAGTTTTCCCTCCCCGGGGGAAGACTGCAAATCACCACCTAATGAGAGGTCACTAATTGATCTACTATACCTGCAGGACACGTCCCGAGGAGGGGGGATACATTAAGAATGAGCTATCACTTTTCGGGAGCCCCCTCCTCCACATTTTAATCCCCCACACACACACACACACACACACTCACACTCACACATATGCTCCGTGTAAACAGTGCGTGCATGTGTGAGCAGATGATTATGATATACAAATAATTCCAGAGGGCGGAGACATGGTAGGTGGTGGTGGTGGTGGTGGGAGGCAAACCAAAGAGGTGGAGGAGTGAAAAAATGGTGCTGGTGCTGAGGAAGTGAGGTGATGGGGCGGGTGGGGAGGGGGTGGGGGTATATTTTATTAATAGCCCAGCTGTAGTAGCGAGTCCCTGTTGGACAGTTAATCACCGGTGGCCCCCACAACTGCAGGCGCGGCTCGCCAGCTGATTCTAAGAAGTGTCTCCTCTCCGCGATATACGGCCCCGCTCCCCGGCCGGGCCCCCGCCTTCATCAGCGGCCCCCGCTGCGCTCATATTTTAACCCGCTCCCCGCGCACCGGACCACCGCTGCAAAGCTTTCTCCAAGACTCACACACCTGCCCGAGGTTTTTTGGGTTTTTTCTTTCTTTCTTTCTTTTTTTCCCCCCAGAGAAGATTTTTTGAATTGGCATTAGGAAAAGAAAAAAAAGACAGCACGTCCCACAGATAACAAGACAAAGTGAGCGGCTGCGTGCGTCGCCGTCACGCTGCTTTTATGGAGGACCGCGCAGCGCAGCACGGATCAGGTACAGTGAGCCACCACAGCGAGAGTCTGAGGCAAGAGTAAATACACTCAGGAGCAAATATACAGATATTTAGGAGGGAGGGAGTTCGTATCCTCGTTGCTCCCTGTCTGGTGAAATGAGGGTTGTTTAGAGCTGTTAACTGTGACTATTTTATGT
The DNA here is from genome assembly GCA_037176925.1 of Amniataba percoides. Taxonomy (NCBI): domain Eukaryota; kingdom Metazoa; phylum Chordata; class Actinopteri; order Centrarchiformes; family Terapontidae; genus Amniataba; species Amniataba percoides. The sequence continues at coordinate 19,661,370 of JBAJHX010000096.1, forward strand.
TTAGAAGGAGTCTGTCAGTGTTTGTGCATTTGAGACTGTTGGGGACTTTCTTCCCTCCCTGGATGAGGTCAGGTTTGCACTTCTGAGCAACTAGCAGCTGGAAAAACCTTGAACTCGACAGTGCCATTCTGGTGTTTTAAAAGATGTTGCAGGTGTTGTACAAATGTATTCTCATGCATGCATCTTTTCACTTCTTCACCACCCCCTCCCCTTTTCCCTTCAGCCCCTTCATTGCGTTTTTTCTTTTTTTTTTCTCCAGCCACAGCCTGGAAAGAGTCAAACCGGGGGCATGATGACCCTTTAAGGTGTGAAATGCTCCAGTGGAGTGAAGCCTATAGAGCTGCCCACCAGAAAACTCCTCTCCTATTCTTCTCCTCCATCTTCTCTCTTCTTCATTAACCCTGCTCGATCCACCTCCTCCTTTGCTTTCAGTCTCTCCGCCTTTTTGTCTCCACTTTATGCACTCGCGCTGGCATGTTGCCTGTTCAGTGACAGCGCATCATGTCAGATAATGGCTGTGGTAGCACAACGCCTCACCCTGAACCTGAGACTGTGGCCGATCAACCTGCCATTTCCTTTATAATTTTATCTTACCGCCTGTTTTTTTTTTCCCTAATGGCACATACTCGAACTCACTGTCATCACTAATAATGTAATGGCTCATTCATTTAACTTTACCCAAAGAGACATGGCACTTTTACAAAGAAATACGCATGGTTTTCAGCCAGATAATACTGAGCTTTTTTTTTCTTTCTTTCTTTCTTTCTTTTTGCCACGGCAGGTAATAAAAGGCCCTCCTGTTCTGTTGTACATCAACAAGCCCAAAGAAACAGCCTTTGCTATGGTAATGCTACCTCTGAAGAAAGAGACCCCTATTATAGCCATTGTCAGCCGTGCCTGTGATACTATTGCCATAACCCTCCTCGTAATGACTCCATGTATCACTCGTAATCTAGTCTTTAGGATTCTGTCCCCTTGGAATGGAGGGGTGGAGGGAGCGTGGAGGAGGGGAGTTCGGGACGAGGGTCTGCAGAGGCTGGGAGCGGGCGCAGGGACACCAGCGCAGGCCCACATTCTCCCAATGATTTTATTTCTCTCCCCTCTGCGACCGAGCCATGCTAATAGAGGCCATTTATAATGGTCACCGGCTGCTGCTGCTGCTACCAAGCACAACGGGGCTGAGAGGCACGGCTAGCACAAAGAGCCAGCCCTCTCTCTTTCTCCTCTCTCTGGCAATGCAGCATGGGAGGTGTTGGGGTGGGGGGGAAGGGTGGGGGGGGTCCCTATTCAAGAGGAGAAGGTGTAGATATGATTGCTAGCACTATTCATCAGCCTGATTTCATGTAATAATCACCGGGGCAATTGAGCTGTGATGATACGGGGAAGACATTTAATAACTGAAGGTGTTATCTATTGTTTACCGCTGTCACATCTTCAGGCGGCGTTGCGTTCCAAGCCAAACCTTTATTGTCTGCATCTTGGTTTTTTCCCAGGCAAATGCAAATGCAACTGTCACCAACTTTGTTTTACTGCCGTTGTTCCATTTGGTGGTAATTTAATGTCAGTAATATATTTGTCCTTGGCCAAACCAAATAGAATTAGCAGCAGCTCTCGCCATAGGCTCAGACAGTTGAGGTAGTTACAGAGCCGGAGAGTTTGCCCAAAGTCGAAGCAGGTGGCGAAACGTCATTTATATGTGGGCCATTTTGACCTGTAAACGTGACGTAGGCGAAATGTCACGTCATCTAACCACGAGCTTCACTATAATCACAGAACTGTGGTGATTAATGACAACACTTTGGCTGACCGTTTAAATTTCAATACTTGAGAAAATGGTTATACGATCCTATAAGCTTTAATATGTTTGAAATCAAACAAGTGGCGATACAGTGTAATGACCAATAGTAATCTTGTTTAAATTCACCCATACTGCAGATGGCTTATGCTACAGATGGGGGCTATAATCTGTGCAGGTCATAAAGGGAGTTATGGTTTCCTCTGTTCGCCTATGGTTTTGATATGTCAGCCTTTTTAACTGAGTGTGTCGGGGGAGCAGGTTCAGAGCAGATCATCGGGCTCGTCGTGTTTGGTGAGGCCAGGAAGTCGTGATGCCAAAAACATGAAAGACTCATGCTGTGTTTTATTGCAGGCAATTAGGTGTTACAGGTTGCTATTAGAAGAGTACCGTCTGCGAAAAAAAAAAAAAGACGAGGGGGGGGGGGATAAAACCAAATTTGGCGATGAACAAAGAGAGACAGGAGCACGGGTGTGTTTTTTCGTCCTGCAGGTCTGCGTTAATGCAGCATGTGTTCCGGCCGAAAAATTTCACTCTCGTTGCATCATCCTCTCTGTGGGATCCTTCTCTCTCCTCCTCTCGCGTTTGGTTTTGGGATGAGTGTGTGTGAGTGAGTGTGTGTGTGCATCTCCGAGTGAGTGTGTGTGAGTGTGTGTGTGGTGTGTGTTTATGTGCTCCTCCTCTCCTCCCTGGCCCAGAATCCTCCACTCAGCTCAGCTCAGCAATGCGCGCTCAGGCCCCACATTGTGCCCCGTTTCTGTGAAGACGCACCGCAATCGATTTTCGAGGGTTTTTTTGTCGGGGAGAGAGGCAACATGTGTCACAGAGGAGGTCGCTCCGTACCAAAAGCACACACTCGACCACCAAAGCCACGCCGCACCCGTCGCCCACTGTCCTGGCGGCGCCCAGAACTGCCAAGCAACAAGAGGGAAACAAGAGGCGGAGCCAGAGCGAGGAGTACAGTGAGCCTAATTTGTCAGGAGGGCCGTTGTCAAGGCAGCACTGCCTCTGTTGTCCATTATTATTGGAGGGGACTGTCAGATGGGGGACGGCTGATGGCCGAGCAGGGAGCCAGTTAGTCACAGTGAGAGATGACCGCACCAAGCCAAAGGAGGGAGTGCTCCTGGAGCTCCTGCAAGGATTAGCATTGCTAACAGCAGGTCTGGAGTCATGAGGCCTGTCGTGGGGGTGGAGTCCTCTGGCTCCTCTGACCTCGGCGGTCCTCTCATTAAAACCACTGACCTTTACATACAGAGAGAGAGAGATAATGTAAAGGGATGGCTGCACCTACATACATGTTCATCTCATTGCGCTTCCCACAGACTGACCGAAACAAGCTGCCATACATTCAGCTCAGATTGCAGATTTGATAAACACAAAGGTGAAGTGTGCATTTGTGTATATATTATATCAGTGGCAATTGGCGCAAGGTGTGTAGTACATCTGAAAATCCATTAAACTGAAAATACAACAGTTAAATTCTCATTGATAGAGACCACGCAGAGAACATTTTGAGTTTACAGTTCAGGTGCACATGCACATCTAGTATCATGCAATAAAATTGTCTAGTCAGCACACGTCAGCGTGTTGGGGTGTACTTAATGGTTCCACATGGCAAAGTCATGGCTCACTGTGGACGGCAGTGCTGACCTGTAGAGAAGCACAACACTGAAGATTTGTGGACCATCGTTACGGGTCCGAGAGGCTGCTGATCTCAACAATTTTCCAGACAGACAGACAGATAGATAGACAGATAGACAGATAGATAGACAGACAGACAGATAGATAGATAGACAGATAGATAGATAGATAGATAGATAGATAGATAGATAGATAGATAGATAGATA
>JBAJHX010000096.1:19665112-19711142 GCA_037176925.1 Amniataba percoides
GATAGATAGATAGATAGATAGATAGATAGATAGATAGATAGATAGATAGATAGATAGATAGATAGATAGATAGATGTCAATATTCTGATTAAAGGAGAATGCAATCTATAATATTTCCAACAATTTCTGAAGCAAAAACATCTTTGAAATATTTATACGTGCAGCAAAAAAACCTTTCTTGTGTTTTGACAGTTAAACTCCTCGGCTGATAGCCCAGAGCTGAGTTAGAATAAAGTCTGCCTTAAATGTTTCATCAACATTTGGCCTTTTGTTTTCCATAAAGAGAGGCTAAACAACTTGCACTGGCTTCCCTCTTGCTCTTGCTTCCCTGTTGCCACGTTCATTGCCCCGATCTACCATTCTTCCAGAGGATGAAAAAAAAATCCTTTCGTGACAAATGCTCCTTGGAGAGGTAAATATTTTCTGTTTTCAAGGCTCTTGCATCAGCTAAGTATTATTGTGCTTTGTGTTCAATTTTTTAAAAAGTTGACGCTTAAGGCCTCTTCAATCTTTTAGCTTAATACCACTTCCAAGCCCCCCTGCTTCGAACACCGGTGGCCGGTTCAGGAGACGTGGAGTGCAATACTTTTGAAATGCTGGAAAGTCTTACATGTTTGTTCAGAGTTTTACTTTTGTTCTACTGACGATTTCATTGCTAATAATAGCGCTTCCTGTGGGGAAGTGCCCTGCATTTTTTTTTAGCTTGATATGAATTTTTTTTTCTTTTTCTTTAAGTTTTAAAATTCACTGTATTTCAGGATCAGGTTAAAGGAAGATAAATATAACATGATGATAAGGATTAACATATTCATGGGGTCTCACACATGCTGTTTCCATAACACCTCCTGTTACGGTCTCCATAGTGAACTACATGTGTTTTCCGTCTCTTTGGTGTTAAACTCTATACATTTTACATTTTGTTCCATTTCTGGATCTCTTATCTGTGCCATGCAATTACACAGGCACCACGCAGGCACAACGCTTTATATGTAGTTGTTCAGTGTAAAAGGCTTAAACACCATTTCCTTTGTTCACCAGTCAAAAGGTTATGATTCTCTTCTGTTTTCTGACCTTTGGATTAGAGCTGCTGGCTCCTTTTATCGAGCTTTGCACAGTCAGGAGGTATTATGATGGGGAATATTATAATATCCGTGCCAAATATCTGTATGTGTACAGTACATGCGTGTGTTTATATGGACATTTTCTCTGTGTATTTATCATGTGTGCACCGCTTTATGTGCATATGTAGTGGATATATGCGTGTGTGTGTGTGTGTGTGTGTGTGTGTGTGATTTTACTGCAAAAGAGCATATATTGCATATATTGCATGTGCCAAATATCAGCACTAGAAGTAGCTGAAGAAGTACTTCATGATAACTTTTAATGTGTAATTGTAATATTTATATTTTAGGCCGAACTCTGACTCGAACCCTCCGTGTGCTCATGAAAATGAGTCCAGCTGCAGCTCTCCACTGCAGAGGCTTTCCACAAGGAAATAGCAGCATGACACAGCAGCAATATGAAAAGGAGAAGCAAAGTTTGTCACAGCTAACTGTGGCAGTGGCCCATTAATGCATATCCAGCAAGCATTAATTCTTGTTACGTCTTCTGCTCCAAATGTCTTTTATTCCCGTTCCTATTCCTTTTCTGTTTATACCACTTCACAATGTTGTTCTCAAGGTCAGGTTCTATTTTAATACTCCAGAAATAACAAATCATTGTTATTACCTTGCAAAAAGATACTGTAATAACCCCAAACAGTGATACATGTGCTTCCAATTACCTTTTTTTAGCCCATGCACAATTGGCTCATATAAACTAAACAAATCATTCGGCTTTGGAGATTTGTAGTTCATAGAAAGTTGAATTGATGTTTATTCTCAACCAAATTGCTAAACATAACTCGAAGTGGCGTATCTGGGTCTGCCTGCTGGGATACTCCAAAGCAGGGATTACATGAGCCGTGTACTATTTGTCCCAGACAGAAAGCACGTCAAAGACTGTTGAGCATGTGAGACTTGTCAGGCCAGACACATATTTAGCCTTCTCTGTATGCATGCATACGATCTCCGATGCTACGCGACGGCTGCCAGGTTTGACTGTCCCTGATTCAATTCACTTTCTTCCCATCTCCCTTCATGCCTATTTCATGTCCCCCAATTAAAAATGCACCACGTTGACTTGTAAAAGGAAGGTGGGAATGGAGGTTAGGGCTTTTCAAAGATCTCTCTCAATTATTCAAGGCCATGTTTGATTCAGAAAATGGAGGAGGATTAATAAGTCATGCAGAAGTTTTCGAGGGTTTGGCTAGCAAGTGTAATGCAAGATGTTCTGATGAAACGAGCCCGACGCATCAACCAAAAAGAAATGTTTGTTCTCGTTTTTGGCTTGACAAGTTTTGGCTCCCAGAGTCAGCATCCGGCATTTAAACTATCACTGCGTCACTTTAGCAGTTACCAGAGGAATATCTGAAGCGTAGAGGAGCTTTGTAATTGTTCCATTTTATATTTAAGAAGTATATTTAGTTGGCGCAGTTCTGAGCGGCGTAAGGCAAATCATCAGCTTTGAATCTGTATTTCAAACTTTGTATTTGTATCTTTCCCACTGGGGTCCATGACATTCCATTTTCCTTCCCCAAGAAACGGCTCAGATCAGTGCCTTTCACTATCAGATATTACCATTCAAATCATATTGGCATCACATTGAGGGAAAGTACATCAAGGCTTTATCCTATCCTGCTGGTTGGAGAGCAGATAGACCAAAACATATCGCTGCAGAGGGAGATGGTGCAAGAGTGCGTAAAACGACAAGGAGCTCAAGACAGAAAGAGGGAGAGAAGGGAGGGGGTGGGAGAGGGGGGGAGCGGAGGAGGAGAAGGAGAATTAGAGAGATGTTGAAACAGGGCTGATGTAAGAGAATGCGTGAAAAGAGGCGAGGGAGATCCGTGGAAGAGAGTTCGGGTGGGGGGTTGCACACAAAGACAGACAAAGAATATCAAGAGGCAGAGCGATACACAAGAAAGAGAGGCGAGATTGTAAAAGAGAGGTGCAGACTAAAAATGGAGGCACACAGAGAGACTGCTCATTGACAGGCGCGGAGTGAGCAAAAGGAGCGAAAAGGGAGAGCGAGGAGGCTGAAAAGAAAAGGACTGAAAGGCAAGAGAGGAAAACGCCAGACAGAGAGAGAAGTAGAAAGAGTGAGGGAGTCCCAGAGACAGATGTCGCCCTCGCTGGCCCCGGCAGATTGATAGCTTCTGGCCCAGTTCCATGCCAGGCTTTGACCCCTCTGTCCTCTGCTGTAATTTATAGGCCCCGTTTTGCCAGATTTAAGCACTACTCTGTGGTCATCATGGCTCGAGAAGGGAGAATGACCTTCCTGGGATGGGAGCAGAATTAGACCCCTGCAGCTCTCAGCCACCCCGGGGGTAAATAAGCCAGTGCCCTCCACATTAGAAGGATCTCTGACAACACGTTAATGAGGCGGCTTTCTACTCTCTGTTTGTCAAGCGTCTGTTCTTCAACAGTTACCTCCCGTCCTTTTCCTCACGTGTTCGAATGGAATAAAATGACGTGAGTGAAGTAGGACAGCGCTGAAGTTTCTGTGTGTTCAGCGTCTGCGAGAAAAGATGAGTGTGCATGTGCAAAGTAGCTCCTTTGCCGCGCACCGGCACAGTCACGCTGCCATCAACACACAGCGGCTGAGAGGCCGAATATCTTGGGTGACACTGGAGCGCCGGATTTGGTCTCATGCTGCGACAAAGTCTGGATAAACCAGTTGTTGTAAAGTAATTTCCAGTTCTTCAAGAAACTAAAATAAAAGATGTCTGATCTGGATTTTTTTTTTTTTTTTTCGTAAAGAATTATTGCCGAATTGGCTCGAAGAAGAACAGCAATGCGCAGAAATCAGATTAGGACCAACCAATATTGTTATGTTTTCGTTGAAGGATGCAATTTTTGCTGGCATAGTATGAAATTGTGAGATGGCCTTCCACACTGTGAATCCAAATGACTTGACACTAGTTTGAGCATGCTGTAGGTGTTTGTTGCGTCATATATGTGCATTTCCATCAGTATCACTGGCAGCCAGATTTACTCAGCCTTTTGTTTTTCATTTAAAAAACAAACCAGCCTGTCATCTGATGCATGCAATAAGTTAAGTCCCCACTCCTCTTACACAGATTTATTTAAAGCTCCTTAAAAGTTGATTTCAAATCTTAAGTATTTCTCTATAACATTAAATATTCATGACTAAATAAGCAGCAAAGTTTCTCAAGTTTGAAAAAAACATTCTCAGTTATTATTTATTTAGAGTTTAACAGTCTGAGAATTGGCTTATCTGCTTCTTCAGGACTGTGTGGATGTTTCTTGACACATGAGACACCTTTTTACTACTAAGCCCCACCCACTTCAAAACGATGAGAAAAACAAAACCTTAAGTACATAAATCTCTCCTGTGAAATAACCAAAGCCCATTTCAACTTTGTTAAAAAAAAAAAGTCTGCTCTTGTACGATCAATTATATTAAAAAGCTGGTTTTTATGGTGTTTCAGGAAGACTCTCATAAATACTGGAGGAAATACACACACACAAACATATATATATACACACACACACACACACACACACACACACACACACACACACACACACACACACATATACTGTAACAAAAGTGATCAAGGAAGATCAGTCAGCATTGTGGCTGCAGTCATTAAGCTAATTTTCTTTGGTGAATGGACATTAGATTTTGACAAACAATTCTATTATATAATTAAATGTTAATATTAGGTTACTGCGGCCAAATTAATTGTTTCTTGTCTATTTTACTACAATCATTTTCTATTTCAAAAATCTGATTTCTTTCTGCTTATCAAATACATCTCAGGCTGTCCACACCTTATTATGCCTTCACAGTTCTCCGTCACTCAGAGGACTGGCCGAGTTGCTTAATGAGTAATTAGCTGTTGCCTCGATAAATCAAGCACTAATTTTTTGCAGATTGCAGGCACAAACTGAATGAAAAGCGCAGCCTAAGTTTGCACTGTGGCTTCTTGTAAAGTAAATATGGCCTTGTGTGTATCCGGAGTGCGCCCTCCAGTAGACTAACTTGGCTGGCTGGCCGGTGGGCTCAGCTGGGTTTGTGCTTGGCCATTCAGAGCGTTACCTCAATGCACAAATCAGCCCAGGGAATGATCTGGACAGAAAGCCTTCAGCAAATTATTACAGATTTGCAATTTAATGGCTTCTGAGGTCTCTCCCAGCCCCACACAGGTTCCCAACGAGACAGAGCCTATTAGTTTGGTCCTTTAATCACAGAAACAGGAGATGGGAATCCTGGCCAAACCTATACATACCCCGCTTCACTTGGTGCGCAATGATTTCATGGGGTTTATAGATAGAGACAGAGAAGTCTGTGCAAGCGCGCAGGCGCGTGCAAGAGTGTATGAGCATTGGTTAGTTGATAAGCTTTGCTTTCCCTGGAGCAACAGCAGTGTGTGTGTGTGTGTGTGTGTGTGTGTGTGTGTGTGTGTGGGAGAGAGAGAGAGAGAGAAAACAACACATTCCTCTATAGATCGTTTATCAATACCATGAGGACGCACTGGGCAGTGACAATTAATTTGGTATAGGCTGTACCAAAAGCTGACAAAAGTCTATTTCATAAACAACAAAATTAGTTTCCAATGTCATGTTCCAAAAATATTTTAATTGACAGAGGGTTCAATTTAAGTAAAACATTCAAATATATTACTGTACAACTGTGCAACAAAGTCTTACTAAAGTTATTTTATCATATTAATTAAAATAAATGTTGTGTTCAGGTGACACCCCCTCTTTCCACTTGCACTTGAGTGAGGCCTGTAAATAAAAAAGAACATTGTGTTTATTTTGCTTCGTTTGCTGTTTATTAAAGAATCTGTACATTTTTCAGCTGTTATGTTCCACACATAAAGCTCCCATGTTTGACCCATTATGGATTTACAGCACAAGACATTTCCCATTTATACAGACAGAAAGAATGGATTCTAGATAATGACATAACTTCGGCGATGCTATTTGCGGCAGACAAATGGCCAGCTTTTCACAGGGTGTTTAAGCAAGTCTTGTCCCATAGCTATAGTTGCCCTGATTAATGTGCCATCGATGCAAAATATAAAAACTATCACTCCAATCTGCCTTTCAATGTCCCAATTTGTCCAAGAGGAAGCCAGGCTTTCTAAATGAGCTGGATAAAAGTGACTGCCAAAGGGGATGAATATATATAATTATCTGTGGCTGGAGTGCCAACAAAGGGACTTTGAAAATCAACTTTGTGCGCCACAGGCTTCATTAGTCTGACGACAACAAAATGTCCCCACAACTTGCAGGCGGGGAGAGACACAGGTATCTGCAAAGCCATTAAAAGCATGCAGTCGCGCAGCCTCCTGTAGCCCAGCCACTATCTGTTTGGGATTAGAAGCTACTTAATGCGCTAATGTTAATATGCAAATGTGTTAATGTTATGTTTGAATTATTAGGTGATTTAAGAAATGGCTGGCTGCTGTTTTGTTGGTCTTACGCATTGACACGTTAGAAAGGACGGATAACTGTGTTTACTTTGCATATGGAAATCCCCAAATGTCTTTCATCTGTCCTTCCTATAGCGACTAGTGGTCCATGTTAGCTTTGCAAACATCTTAATTGTGTTAAATGGAGGAAAAAGGGGGGAAGATTAAAAGCCATTAATGTGTGTTGTGTGGTGGTGTGCTATTCCCGGGACGGTGCTTTTGTTCACTTTGGCAAAGCAGACGAGAGAGTTTCACCTTGAAACTCAATGCACACCAGCAACATTGTCATTGTGTCTACCTAAAACACGGCTGTCTCTCGCTCTTGTCGTTTTATACGCTGTCAGGCTCACTTTGCCTGTCTTTGCATTCCTTTTTGTGACCGCCTCTCTCCATCCGTCTTACTCTCTTTGTACATCTCTCCCGTTTTCTCTCATTCTGTCTCTCTCTTGCGTTTCCCTTTGTAGCACTGTTTCCCTCCGCCGCTCTCTCTCTCTCTCTCTCTCTGTCTGTCTGTCTAAGCGTCAGATAAGCTCACTGGGGGAGACTTTAGAGGACTCTCCATCTGTGTATAAATAGCTCTGGATGAATTATTGAGGGACCTGGGGTTGCTAATAATCCCGCAGGACCCATCTGACAATGACACAGAAGATGGAGGGAAAACAATTACGCAGGCTTTCTCCTTCAGAAGAGTGGGAATGGGGGTGGGGGGGGGACTCGGCGGCCTCTGGGAGCCTCCTCGCGGGGCCCAACATCTTGGCTAATAAACCCAATTAAGTCTCCGGAATCAATCGGAGCCCCGGGGGCGTCCTCTCTCTTCCTTCCCCGGACGGCGTGCAACAACAGGAAGTGTAATGATTCATGTTCCCCCTTCTGCGTTTGGATCGTCCTCTCATCTCCATCTTGCAGGTTGGCAAGGCGGACGGGACAGGACAGGATGTCCGCCGAGGCAGGATAATAGGACAGGGAGAGGAAAGGAGAAGAGAGGCGAGTGGAGTGGAGAGGAGAGGAGTGCACAGAGGAATATTAATGGGAGTGTTTATCCTGTAAGTGTTTTACCGGGGGGACGAGACATGGGACCACTCCCATGACAGAATTAAAGCACTTTGTCTTCTTAGTGATACATGATTCATCTGCCGACGGATTTTTGATTAATCAGCTTTGCCAGGTCCTCGCCTTTCCGTTGACACAACATGCTCCCAACATCTATCTATCTGTCTATCTATCTATAGACATATAGATATATATACATGGTCTGGCTACAATGAATTGTCAGCCTGTTTCCATTTCACTTTGTCTCAACAAATTTATTTTCAGATTTCCTGCAATTCCACTCAGGTTTTTGTGTGCAGATTGAAAATGCGCATGAAAGCAGGTGAATGCAAACCCACCTATGGACAACATTTTCTTTTCTTTTCTTTTTTTAATGTCCAAAGACTCTAAGAGTTATTTTCCTTCATGTGACCGCTGCTCCTGTGTCTGAAAGCTAGGCGTGCTACATGCCCATCCACAAACCCGACCTCCACACCCGTGCTTGTCACCCCCGGGTGCACTACTCTCTGTGTTGGTAATGAGCGTTTGCATCAGGCATTTATCACGAGGTTCAGAATCGTCCAATATGGACGTAATTTGTGGGCGTACTGGGCTACTCTATTCTGTCTTCCAAAGCCCAGTGTACACAAGAGCAACCCAAATCACTGAAGAGATGAGGCAAGACGTGCCTAAAGTGCTGTGTTGTCTGGTTTTCAAAGGAGAGTTTTAGTGTTCAATGATGGTCTAAACACTGTTTCAGAGGTTTTTCCACTCTGCCAAGTATAAAGTTCCCAAATGAAGCACTGAGCAGTTGTAATTCTGGCATTAAATGGCTTTTACAAAAAAAAACTCTGTCCATCAGTCGTAAATTGAGATATTAGTCAGCATCAATACATTTCCCAGAGTGTCAGACCTGGAACGTAGCGGTGAACACTTTTGGTTCATCTTAGGAGTCATTCCATGTTTAATAATTCATATTGTGAAAAGCTAAATTTGGGTGTCCCAAACATTTCCTGACAAAATGGCTGAGGTAGGATGAGAATGAGGCGAATCGTTTGCCTGGATATTGGGGACAGCTCTCGCCGCTCCGTGTGAGTGTGTTTTTACCGTCAGGGGCACTTTTAACAAGTGTGTGTATGAGTGTGTGTTAAAGCATTTATGTTGCATGTGTTGTTTCAGGAAATATTTTGCTTTGTGGCATGAGAGCCCAAGCGTCACATGTAAGCCTAGTGTCAGGTGTGTGTGTGTGTACAAATGTGTGTGTGTGTGTGTGTGTGTTTGCGTGCGCTGTCCGTCCCGACCCACAAGGGACCGCATGGAGGGGTGGAGGGTGGGGGTCGGGGAGGGCTGGTGGTTGGCGTGGGGGGACGACACTATCCTAATGATGCATTTTCTACGCCATTGATTCAGTGGCTCTGCTCTCCAGTAAATCCTTCACATGCAACACATTAAAGCTGGCCCTTTTTCCTCCTTCGCCAATCGATTAGCACAGCTTAGAGACAGCCACTCTGGGAAGCAGGGCGAGAGATGGGACTTGTTATCTTCAGGGACTCTAACACACATACAGACAGACACACACACACACCCACACACATGCACATGCACACACACCATTTGAAGGGACTCAGTCTTTCTTGCTTTTATGCTTTTATTTTGCCATACAAAGAATACTTTTGTCATAATCTATCTATGGTTGTAATGTAAAAGTGTGTGAGAAAATATTTAGTTTGCATTTGCTATTAATACCTCTAAGCTCTGGATTACGGCATGCATTTTAATATAGAGGGTGTCCACATCCACCTCTCTTGGTCTTCACTTGTTCAGTTGTTTTTCCCTCTGTGCAGAGACAGAAGAGTGGTGTGTAATCATTTCAGTTTAATATGCAGGTAGCTAGTAGTCAGTGATTTTCTAAGCTTTCATTGTCATAAATCAGGTTATTTTTATTCCCACACTACTTGCCCACTCATTTTTGGTGATTTTTTTGGGTGATTTATTCAGGCTTTTTTTTCAGGTTGTTGCTGAAAAGTAACATTCAAACCCTCAGAGCACATTAATTTGGCATGACGATATAACAGTTTTGCAGGAAATGCCCAGTTATTAAAATTTATTTGACACCCCCCAGTCAATCAGAAATCAGCATTCACCCGGGATACAGCATAATAACTTTTATTTGACGATCTTCATATCCTCATCTCAGAGAGTAATTTAGTTACAACTGGAGCCACTATTGTTCTAAATTGCTATGTCCTGCACTTTTAAGAATTGGAAAAAATCCAGCAGATATACAGTAGTGCTGTCCCCTTGAGTTTCATCCATCACCTGGTTATTAACTTTTGCTCTGTCTTTTCTTGCTCTCCAGTTTCCTCAGTGGCGTGCTCAGTGCGTGTTTCTATATTACAGATTCTTCTTGCCCCCACCCCCGAAGAAAGGACTAGGGGATCTGCATATAGTCGCCTATAGGAGAGCTGGCACTGCTATTACACTCCATTATAAATGAATTCACCTCCTCTTTCATAATACTGCCCCACAGTTCTGCCTCACTCTGCTGAAATAATATCATACTTAAGACCGGCATTCATTAGTCCCTGAAACAGCTCCTGAATTTTTAAGGCCTGTTTTACACAGTGAAAAAAAATGCTGGATGTGTTCTCTGAACAGTAATTGACATTTCTTCCCCCCCCCCCCCTCATCACACAGTGTACAGTACGGTTCTCTGTGCTCGTACTGTGGGCTTCAGAGTGCTTTTTTATTTAATCAGGCTTTTACAGCTGCCAATTAAAGATTTTAAGATGATACGGGGAGAAAGTTGGAGTGTTCCTGAAGACCTTGGCCATGTCCCCTAAAATAGCCTCTATCCTCTGTCTCTTTTTCCATTGTGAGTAATGATCTGAAAGGTCAACAAAGGTGAAGGGGATATGAGCGACTGCTGCTCACTTTATTGAATTACTGTTGCTCTCAGAACCAAAAGTGTGGGGGCTTGTCTGGGGTTTTTTTTTTCATTTTGATGCCAGGTGCAGATATTTAACTTAGACCAGTCTGCAGTTTTAATTAATTCAAAACAATATATATGAGTATAGGACTATAAAGACACCTTTTTCACAGAGCCAGCGAGGCGCTTAGACGTGTTCAACCTGTAGAATAAGATCCAAAGGAGTTATAAAACATAGGTCAGGGTTATAATAGCTGTGCAGATTTTATTTTCAGAGGTAAAATTCAATGCGTCGCAACTGCCAACTTTTCTCATTTCATTTCATGGTGTTTTGAAAAAGATGCTGAGTGAATAGTAACAATCACATGGCTCATACTGTGTGTCCCAGTTGCAGCAGAGCAAGGACAACTGTATCGTTCTTGAATCAGAGACTCTCTTAATTCAACACTTATTAGTATTCCTCTTCCGCACTCAGTGGTACTCGTTGTCACCATATGACTAAAAGACCAAGGCTTTATACGCCATTTCTCTGAACACAATAAGTCATGAATTTTCGTCTTTACTCTGACCCATTTCAAGAGTGAATTGAAGAGCGTTATCTAAGCCTTAGCACTCACAAAAATCCAGTCAGACCGTTCTTGTCTTAAGGTCAATCTTTTAAAAAGGAGAAAAAAAACATTCTTGTGTTTATTGAGCAAAGGCTGTCCTTGGTCAACCCTTTCAGGCGGAGATAAGTGCTAACAGAACTGAGGTAGAGGGAGACGTGGAGATTTCTATTGACTGACTGAAATTGGACAGCCTCAAACAAAGTTTCATGCCAAAGTTTCTCGAGGCAGAGTTCCAGGGCTCTGCAGCGTGGAGTTTCAGCTGCGCCGTGGATAAAGCTTTTTAATGCTATTGACTCTTTTTAGGCTCTTACCAAGATGTTCTGAAATATTTAAATGATCACTGGGAGTTTCTCCCCGTCTGTGGCTGGGAATAAAAGGATAGAGTGAGAGGAGGGAACTTTTTATGTCAGCCTTTTACAATCCCTGAATTAATAGGCACAAGATAATTAGAGAATTCTGTGCAATAACATTGTCCCCGAGCTGTCTAGTCTTGGGTGGTGCCAGGCAATGCATGCTGGTAAAGCGTAATTCATGTGTCCAGTAATGCTGCAAAGTGCTAATTCAGGAATGCATTAGTAATTTTACGTTTAGTACAATCATAATTAGTTTTAATGAAGAATTGCATGGAGTGCTCCCATTCAGGGCCACAGATAACACTGAGGTCACACAGGTCACAGTCTCTGTGTTATTTTGGGGGAGGTTTTTATTGATCTCAGGAGTTTACATTCTGCAATTACACATAAAATATGCAGGGTGGGACTAAATATCTTTAAATCTTGAATGACAAAAAAAATTATAAAACACAACATTTCCATCAAGAGTTAAAGCGGCTATGATCAGTAAGTGTACGTGAAAGGTTTCACTCGTAAGCCACAAAATGATCCTGCAGCTCGGCAGTTCCCTTCAGTACTACAAAACATTTTTGCATTTCCTACTCACTTACTGTTTTGGCTCCCTCTCACCACACTCATCAATGTAGTTTCCAGCAGGCAGCTGTTTTTGGCAGAAAAAGCTCTGAAAAGCCACTGCCCAGCACCAGCTAGCACCTATGAAGCATTCAGCAACTAAAGAGGCCAAAAAAAGACTTCAAAGGAGAGTGAATATTGGACTTACACTCATCAGGTGGCTAAGAACAAATCTCCAAATGAAGGCAAAAGTTACTCTGTATCTAGGAAACTGCTTTCCATGTCAGCCCTATCAACATTAAAGTGATGGTATATCAGGATAATGTGTGTATGAAGCTTTTTTGCTGCTCAGACTGTCCAAAAAACGTTATTATGGTTTTAAAAGGAAAGAAAATCAAACAATTAAAATGATACATCTGATTTTCAGTTTCATCTCCAAAAAACACACAAAACCTGCTTTGGAGAATATGAGAAGGTCATTTAAATAAACAATGTTGGATCTCTCAGCTCCTAAAATACATCAGCCCAAAGATATAAAATATACATCGTTTCCCAGCTCGGCAAAGAGAGCTCATTGGGTGAATGTTTCCCAAAGTTAACAAGGTCAAAGCTCTATGTGGTCCAACACAGCTGTCGTTAAAATGAGGCCTGGTGACAGTTGGTGGATTTCACCAGTGAAGCTCGTGTCTGTTCTTCTTCCCCCACCAGTCAGTATTCATAGTCTCCACCATTCCCTTGCTGCTTTCTTTCATCTTCTCTCGTTTTCTTCCCCATATTCCTCTCTCTCTCTGTCTCTCACTCTTTTCCTGTTTCTCTCTCTCTCTCTCTCTCTTGGTGGGTGTGTGTCCCTTTAGGGTGTCTGCAGCGGTTGAGATAAGAAGCGAGTGTAGGACACAGGGGGATGGTGTTCACAGAAGCTAGGTGATCTTATCTACTCTCTCTCCGTCTCCCTCTCTTACCGAGCATCCCTCGCCGTTCTGCTTTTCCTCCCTGCTCCTCTCCTCCCCCTCTTTCTTTTTGCTCCCTTGCCCTTCTTTCTCTCTTCCCCCATCTCTCTCCCTCTCTCTCTCTCTCTCGCTGTCTCTCCTCCCGTCTCACGCACACACGCGCATTCTCTCAGATCCCCTCTGCGCTGCTGTTGATTTGAATTTGAAGTGATGGGAAACCAAATTGGCAGCATTGACAGCAGAAACAAACAGCTTATCTCTCTCTCCTGGGCCAATATGGGTCTTAGTCAGATACTAGAGCCGCTGCCAGCATCTGACTTGTGACAATGATGATAAATTGAACGTTTGTTGACTGTCACTTTTCATGTGTGTGTGAGTGTGTGCGTGTGTGCAACCGTGTTAGAATCTATGCGTGTGTGTTTGCCACCTCCGTACACAGTGGAACGTATCTATGAAGATACACTGTACTTAAGCATTACATTATACTTTCTATTTCAGTTTTACGCATCAGTTTTAATTAATATTTTCCCTTTTAAAATTCCAGCATCACTGCGTTATAAGACAACACGACTCCCACTTCTATAATAATGTCAAATAAACACATTTAGGACATGAGGTGGGGAGTCAATGAAGCAACCAAGAAATTTCTAAACTAATTTCTTATCCCAGTTAAATTTTTTTGCAAGGAAATGTAATCGCTGCCTGGATTGTGTTCCCTGGCAACATTTTTTCAAGTGTAGGAAGTGCTACGTTTTTGTGTTGCACACAGATGGTGGGCTTACAAGTCTGTATTAAACCAAGACCACAAATTTTCCCTGACCTTAGCCAATCTCTGTGAGTGCTAAAACATTACCATACAAGTGTTTTGTCAAGTTTCAGCCGCGACGAGTTAAAATTGTAGAAAAATTATCGTACTGATACATTCAGTATCTATATTTAACAACCTAAAAGTTTCCCTTTTAAGTTAAGAGCGGGCAGAATCCAGGTGGCATTACAATTTCTTGTAATTTCTACTTGTGAATTAGTAGTAACTAAGGATCATTTCTAGGCAACAGGTTTGGATAAAGGGATGCTTGAGCTCATCTGATATGACTGTGGGAGTATAACAAACCAAAAAGGTTGGACTATTGGATTAACTTGTCTAGATAAAGTAGTTAAAATAATCTCTATGTCCACCACCCACAACATTATAATCATACTTACATGCGTCAGTAATAATCATGCAAAAATAATATAACACTGACAGATATTCGTATTTTTACTCTGTGGTATGATATTGCTGGATGTATACTCCGTTCGTTACTGATTACGCTGGATGTGGTGGGTGCGTGTTCTCCAAACATGCAAGCGAGTGTCAGGCGTGTGAATCAGAGGCTCCCGTGTATTTCCTGTGGGACGGCGCCGGCATGTAGCGTTAACACGACAGGCCCGGAGAGGACGAGGAGGTAGCCAAGCTGTCAGCGGCCAGCTCCCACTTCGCCTAATGAGAGAGAGGCCCGTTAATTAAAAACACCAACAGGCGGAGCTCCCCAGTGTCCCGCCATCAGGACGACCCGGGGTTAAAGACACGGAGCCGAGAGGATGGGAGGCCCGCTGCTTCTACATACAGTACATGGTGCTGCCCTCAACAATAAATAGCCGCCAGTATGCAAAAAAGAACAAAGCAAAGCACAACTGGGAAGAGCTATAAGAGGGGGTTCTGTCTTTAAACTGCACTGTGTTTTCTGAGGGGGGAGGGGGTCTATGATAATTGTCTGCTCAGCCCTTGATGTTTGCCAGAACAAACTGTGGTTCTTTTGTCTCTTTGTGCTCCTGTTAGTTGCGTGGCAGCAGGGAAGAGTTTGTCAGTGCCTGTGTGGATATTTTATGATCCAAAAGATGAAAAAAAAGTAAAAATTAGCCAAAAAACAGCAACGCAGAGTGTGATGTTTATGTCCACCTCATTGTTCACTAAAAAAAAAAATCCAAATTTTTCCAAATGCTTCAAATGTCCTGTAATATCATCACTGTGCAAACCTTGTCCCACGTGGATAATATTTTTCTTTTGTCTTTGTCAGAGTATAATTGAATTCAATTAAAAGAAAAGCTTAATTTACTTCAAAATTCGCACATTCTGAACCAAACAAGCAAAACACCTGCACGTACAGCATGAAGAATATTTGCCTCAAATTGAATTGTGTCACTGGCGCCTATTGTGCGATTGTCTTTGTAAGTGTTTTATTAAACTGTCAAACACATGAATCATTAGCCTTGATCTGCAGATTGACAGTTTGTCAGCTCTCTGACAGTGGCGTGCGCCTCACTGTCAACAGGGGGTGGCGAGGGAACAGCTTACACGTTCCCCACGGCTTCGTCTTCGTCTTCTTCTTCTTCCTTGCCTCCTGCGTCTCCATCTTCCTTCCACCCCCACATGTCAGCCCAGGTGCTAACAAAACCGAGGATTGTGGGTAGTCTTGGAACATATGGAGCAGAGAAACGGAGAAATGAAGGGTGGAGGGAGGAGAGGAGAGGGGAAAGGGAAGAGGGGAAGGGGGGGGGGTGGTGGTGGTGAAAGAGAGAAGCTGTCAGGGAAATGTCTATCCCTGTCACAGCAGCCAGAGGAGTGCGATGGACGAATGGATAACTGCTATTTCAAACTGCCAGGGAGAAAGCTCAGTCAGATTGGATGTGTTTTGCGGGGCAGAATGGCACTCACGCAACAGAGTGCACAAACGGTCGCATCTCCAAAGACGCAATTTTTTTTTGGTCTTGTTTTTGCGTCTTGTTTTTGCATGCATGTGGGTTGCGTTTGTGTACACAGGAATGCTTTGTTCAGTTTGTTCAGTCACCGAAAAAACTGTTCACTGTGCACAAACACATGCAGGCGCACAGACACACAAACGCGGGTAAATTCCCAGTGCGGCCGTGTAGACAGAGTTTCAGAGCTATGGCTGCAGGCTTACTTTGTGTGTTTCTGTGTGTGTGTGTGTGTGTGTGTGTGTGTTGTTTTTGGCTATTCGCTGGTGATTGGTGCAGCCCCCTCCCATGGCTGTCTCTCCTTCTCCATCCCCTGTTCACATAACATAATTGTCTCTCTCTCTCTCTGTGTCTCTCTCTGTTTCTGTATTTCAGGCTGTGCCTTCCTCACCTACTGTGCCAGAGAGTCGGCCCTGAAAGCCCAGAATGCATTGCACGAGCAGAAGACCCTGCCAGGGGTAAGTCTTACACAGGGAACGCCATGTCGACCCAGAAGCGAAATCTTACATAAACACATCTTGGATTCACTTCAGCACAGACACACATACACAAACACAGATGCTCATTTTTAACATATAATGCCTTATATTCATTTCAAATCAGGGAGACTGACTGTCTTTGCCATGCTTGTCATGTACTATTTATCACTGGCGGTACACCAGACATGAGCGCAGCCCATCTTCCCTTTAAATATCCATCCTCTTCCTCTGCCACCCCTCCCCCCCCCCCAACTTCCCCTCCCTTTCACTGCCTCCCCCTCTCTTCACTTTGACAGTCACACACACAAACCCATAGGGAGAAACCACACACAGCATCGCATCATAGGCATACTATTTATAGTCCTTCCTCCAGTTTGTGTAAATGAGCGCGTGCCTCTGCGAGTGTGTTTGCCGTGTACGCGTCCATGTGTGTGGGCAAGTGAGCGGGTGGATGTGGGCTATTTGTACGTTTGTGTGCACGCTCTGCATTAGGCCCCGGACTGGCGGCAACATGAGTGTGCATCATGAATGTACATCACGACAGCGCGGCTTTGCGACAGATGTTCACATGCTGTGGATGTTGCCACTCACATGTACAATGCAGCTGGAAGCAACGTGTGCCTCGTTCTGTTGCTCAGCTCCTGTTCATGCATGCTGGGAGGAGGGATTTTTGACGCTGTCATACAGAAGAGGTAGATATTCAGTCCTTAACGTGTGTGTGTGTGTGTGAGAGAGAGAGTTTCTGTATGTGTGCATCAGGGATTATATGCATTGTGAGCGTTTTCTTTAGTGTATACATGATTTTCTGATTACATATTTGTGTGTGAGTGTGTGCATGCGTGTGTCTGTGATACGTGCGTGCACCTGAATGCACATGAGCGTGTGCGTGGTCGCCTCCTGCACACGTGTGTGTGTGCGTACGTGCGCGTTAGGAAGTTTTGATGCGTCTCTGTCAGGCCTGGCTCGGTTTGCTCTGTTCGTTTTTAATGACGCCTCCAGGGAAGCTGACAGTCGCCGTGTTGAGCGCACAGCCTTTGATGTGAGTGATTATGACATCACAGACGTGCAGCCGAGAAGAGCGGAGGAGTGGGGATCCGTGCTCTCAGTCTTTTTTTTTTTTTCACTTCCCAGTGGCATATTATTCAGAAAGAAAGAGGGAGGGAGAGATAGAGACACACAGAGAAAGAGAAAGAGAGAGAGAGAGAGAAAGAGGAGGAGAGATTAAATATTTGGCCAAAACCAGAATGCGATTTTGTGTTCACACAAAATGTGCCTCCGATTGATGTTCTTGCCTTTGTTGCTATTGTTTGACATGGACCAGAATATATGGGCACAAAAACAACCTTTTTTTAAGGATTCTGTCTTCACATCCTTAAGGGAAAGAGACTGAATTTGGCTTCACACGCTACGTAGTAATGCATCAACAGCAAGTAAATTTAATCAGTCACTTGCGATCAACATTGTTTTAGAAGGAAATGCTAATTAGCAATGCATTTGCCAGCGGAGGACAGTCTCAGGTTTGCATTTGATCGATGGTGAGCGTTAAGTAAACAAAGGTAATGCCATAGGACAGACCTAGATGCTCAACAAACCCTGAAGCAGAGCATTCAGAGAGGCAGACCAGGAGTGTGCTGTTGCTGGTGGAGGTAAAGCCAGCAAAACAGAATAAATGAGTTCATTAGAAACAGAGCGAGGACTTGGCCCTGGGAAAGGCAGTGGGACGTTTTATGGCACACGACTACACCCTCTTTCCTCCATTTCCTTCGTCGTGCTTTTTTTTCACCCACCTTCTTCTCCACCTCCTTCCATCCTCCATCAATCCCCCACTCACAGGCCAACACAACCAAAACCCTGCAAATGAAATCCCCCCCCCTTTCCCCTCACGTTAAAGCCTCTTTCCCCTTCACTTCGCGTCCTGATGCGCCTTTTATCGTCAAAGTTGCTCCCCAACCCGTACATTTAAAAAGTTTTCCGCCGTCTTTTTTTTTCTCTCGCTGCCAGGTGAGCCGAGAGAAGAGGGGATTTGGCTTCCTTGTGGAAATGCCCTGTAAGCATGGCTGTAGGCTGTTAGTGTAGCTCAGACAAAGTACTAAAGGCTGCCTTGTGAGTCTATGTGTGTGTGTGTGTGTGTGTGTGTGTGTGCGCGTATGTGTGTGTGTGTGTGCGTATGTGTGTGCGTATGTGTGTGCACAACTGAGCCGGTGCAGTGTCAGGAGAGACTTTGGGTAAACAAGTGACAAGCAAAAATACTGATGTTAAAGTGAGACTGACATTGAACTACTCGTGATAGATGAAAAATTGTTTTCACATCCCTCATTCCACCCATGGCGCTCCAAACTACAGGCACACAGGATTATGCTGATGGAGAATAAGTTTCTGCCGATATAATTAAATTAACTCAACTGACACAGAAACCAGTGCTACTGCATTGTTTGAGAACATTCAGAACAACCAAGAGGTACGTTTGAATGATAAGAAACATCACAGAACATTTTTCATTGAGAAGACAGGATGATGTCCAAATCATGTTTTGGGTTTTTATTTTGGTTCACAATCTGAATCCTCAAATCTACTATTCATATCTATTTTTATGATATTGTTGTTTGTTTTCTTCAACATAATGTGACTGCACAGTTGGAGACCTGTTTGGCAGGAGTTCTTGAAAGAGAACAAAATACATTCAGGTGAAGTTTGCAACCGACAGCACCACTTTAGAGTTCTTGTAAACCAGTAGAGAGATACAAAAAAGACACGACGTGACCTTAACTGACACAGTTCAGCCTGTCTTATAATCCGTCCATTCCTGGAAATACATACACAAATTCAAACAATCAATAAAATGATGAATATAATGCAAGATATCGCCAGTGAAAAAGTTTTGTTTCCCTGTTTGAATTACACAGCTGAAGATAAATGGAGAAGTCTTTTTTGGAAATAGTGACGTGAGACGGGCCTAAAATGGGGTGCGTCCCAAACGCCGGGCCCTGGCTGCCATATTTGTGATCCCGCGCTCCAGTTTCAGACTCGTACTACAGCAGGAGGCCTTAAAAAGCCTCTATTGATTCTGGCAAAAGTCCTCATGAGTGGGAGGATGTGCTTCTGTGCACGCACGTGTGTGTGTGGTTGTGTGCGTGTATGCATGGGTCACAGGGTGGAGTTGCAGAGCTCGAGCGAGTGCGGCATGTACAGACCACAGGGTACAAATACCCACAAGCAAATCCTCCTTCACACATATAAATACTCGCATACGCAAAAAAAAAAAAAATATATATTTATATTTATATATATATTTATATATATATATAAATAAAAAGATCTGGCATCCACTCAAACACAGAGAGATATGCAGTATGGGCCTCAGCACTACCATATGCCCCCACACAGTGCACAAAGAGAGCATGCACTTGTGAATACTTAGCACCGCGTTCCAAGTTAGAAAATAATGCACAGGAATACACACAAGAGCGCACAGGTACAAAACATACCGCTGATACTCACAACGCATGCACTCACACTCCAAACCCGTCTCTTGTAACGGCAATACAACACGCCTCGTAAACACTTCCATTCAACAACATGATACTCTGATACTCGGAGAGCGAGAGAGAGAGAGAGGGAGAGAAATAGGGAGAAAGTAAAGCAGAGAGAGAGAGAGAGAGAGAAATACGGCGTCGATTGACTCGCACTGTAATAGTGAGCCAGATGAGAAAATATAGAACACTGTGAATCAATGCGTCATTTCAGAGCGCTTTCACACACACAAACGCACGCACGCACACAAACACACACATACATAATGGAGCACATATACACACAGAGTTTTCAGCCCAGGGGCAAACAAACAACCGAAAAGACGGAAAAGCAAATGAATAGCAGGAGGGAGGAAAGAGGAAGGGGCTGATGAAGGCTGGTTGGAGAGAGTGGGTGGATGGAAGAAGTGGGAGGAGAGGTAAAGTCGAGGTGCCTCAGTACCGACTGATTTGTGTCTGTTTCTCCCCCCCACCACCCCCCTTCTCTCAGTTGAGATAATGCCAGGGCAAGAAATCCATGGCATTGATTGGCTCCTGCGACCCAGTTTCATGGCAGCTTTTTCTCAATAAGTCGCCCTCATTGGTCGATAACTGCCAGCCTCCCCAGGTGAAGTGGGTGAAGGGGTGTTAAGGGAGGGAGGAGAGGGTGGAGGGGGTTGACGGTGCTCAGTTATGATTTGTTTCCCCTAAGCGTGCGCAAGTACAGTAGTTCACTCCTTCTTGTGGATTTAGATTAGTGGTGCAGTGTGCAGGAGCAATAGCTGCACGTCCACATGAATAATGCTGCAGGCCCTGGAGCTAAAACATCTCCTCCCTCTCCCCAAGCCATCACCTCATCAACTATCCTAATCACCCTTATCCAAAAGAAAACCGTTTGCCACATAACGCGCTCCAATTAATGAATCCACGGTCATTGACAGAATGAGAGTGATGCACAAACAAGTTTCGGCCCAAAACGACACCGGCGCACAGCATCGATATGGATATATGCTTCAAAACACAAAGTTTTTTGAAAAGTCGTCGACCTAATGAGCACCTTATTTCAGTTTTGCATGCCTGACGATAAAAAGAAGAAGAGCAGCACTGGCAGTAGTCAGTGTAACAAAAGAATAAACAGTATCCAGTGTCCAGACCGGAGCAAAGCTTTTAAGTGAGGCAGTATGCAGCCTGAATCTGGCAGGTCATAAGCCTCCAATAAAAATTCAAATGAGTCTCCCCAACAGACAGTTCAAAAGCAGAAAGTCTTCCTGTAAGTAGTGTTTGTAATAAATTCAGAGTTAAACACTGTTTGCTGATAAACCCATCATAGTTCATTAATTTTCTTGGAGGCTCAGTTTAATTGGATCACCTGCACTATATGGCACTGTACGCACAAATTTTTGTACTTTTGCCAATTTGGGCCCTTTAGTTCCCTTTGATACTACACAACACAACAATATATGACATAAAACTGTGATTCCAACTATGTGACAACAGTTTCAGAAAGGCTTCTTCCAGTTCAAAAATGACAATATGGAAGAACTTCACCCACCCAAACTAAAAGCCACCAAACACCTTTAGGATGAATTGGAGTGTCGACTTTAAGCTCGGAGTCAAGATCTACCATCAGTGGACGACCTCATACATGCTCTCGCAGCTGAATGGGAGCAAATCCCTGCAGTCAGTTTCCAAAATCTTGTGGAGAGAATTCCTAAAAGAAAGGAAGCTGTCACGGAAGCAGATCAATCCCAGTGGTTTTGGTTTGATTGATTCATTGATTGATTTGTGTCCTACAAAACATATTGCCTGACCCACTTGTGCTTAAAATATCAATCAAATCTAATCAAAGTAGTTGTCAGACATTTGAAGAGTCTAAAGCCCTCACAGCATCAAAACTGGTGGCAGAGGTCAAACAAATCTTGTTAAAAACAGACCCTATTCTGCCTCAAGTTCCCTTTTTCAGTCTTCATACAACGGCTTATGCCACTTTTTCAGTGCAACACTCTGAATGCTTTTGAGGAAACATTGTCCAAATGTTTGGTCCATTTTCCCCATTTGACTGGTTGTTACTTCTCACCTCTTTTTGTGAAGGCCAACGTTTCACCCCACCTTCAAGCGTGGCTGTACTGAAAAGCTCTAAACCCTTTGCCTCCCAATGTGGGTGGACGACACTTCATGTGAAGTAGTTCATTTCCAGCATAATGCCCACACCTTTACAAGTCACTAGATGGCAACAACAACGGGTGTGAAGTACAGATCCCCAAATTCAAAAAATGAACATTTTAAAAGGCCCACTTTATATAACAAATGTATTTGAATGAAATGTTCAACCATCACATGTGAGTGCAGTGTTTGGGGGGGGGTCCAAATACTTTTGGCCACGTAATATCATTTTGGTGAAACCCCCTCAAGGAGTGAAGCATGAATGGTGCCATAATTGTAACAAAGATCATTACAAGCCTACACACCATCTTTTGTCATATAAAGTCTGAATGCTCCCATTATCACTGGGCTCCAGGCCTGATGTTACAGCCTCCCATTGCCAAGTGGAGTTTGAGCAGATTGTACAAATGAGAAAAAATCATCTGTCTGGAGGCAATAGTTCACTTTAGTCCAATAATCCAACTAATTTCAGAAGTGGTGCATGCTTCCCGCTGGGCCAATAGATTGATGATCCATATGTGAAATGACACACCTTTACGCAGCTGAGCCATATTGCGGTTCATGCGGTGTCATAGCAGTAACCCAGTTTTGGATCTGAGCGTAATCTCATTTAAAAAGAGTCTGGACTTTGGGCCAGGGCTTGGCCAGCGTAACTATTGAAAAATAAGAATTTAATGCCCCATTGTCTCTCTCCACACTGACATGAGTCAAATCTAAATACCTATAATAATTTCAAATAACAAGCATTCTTCCCTTTTAAGAAAATCTACAACAAATTGCTGCCGACAAGAGAGGAGGGGTCCTCAGCCAGCAATCCCAAAAAGTTTGTTACACTCTCTGAAGGCATGGATTGAACTGTCTGAGCAATTCAAAACACCTCTGGTAAGTGCCATTATTGGGTGATCCAAATGTTTTTTTATTCGCTCTAAAAGCATGTCCCCATTTCAGAAATTTCAGAGGTGCCATAGCTCTTTTCAGCATCTCAATCTATTGCTGGCCCAAGCTACTGTCACAGTCTGAAATCAACTTGTCCTTTCCTTGAGTTCGTATCGATCCACAAAAGCATAGCCTTACAGCGCACAGATGAGTCTTCATCCTCAGTAGCCCGCTCCACTGAGCATTTACAAGTGTTAATGTCACTACTGGCACTTTAGGACTCTTCCATGTACTCACTAGAATGGAAAGTGGCAAAAAAAGTCATTTCCAGGCACAGAAGATTCACTTTTGGGTTAAAAAAAAAAAAGAAAAAGTACTTTTGACACATCATTGTTCAAGGGCTGAGAAATCATCCATCCGAACCCTGCATGATTGGGGTTGTTTCATAAACCCCAAAAGCCCTGCACTTCCTTATTGATAGCACTGGCTATGACTGTCCCTGGGGAGAGGACGGAAGCATGGGCTGCTGCTGCTGGAGCTATTATTCCCCCAAAAAAACCCTTTAACAGCATCCCAGTCAGTGGCACATGACTTCAGTCCTGGCCGTGCGTATAGTTCATAGATTTAAGTATCTCCATAAGCTGGGTGTGATCGTCATTCTGCCATTGTCATAGTTTTAGCTCCTGCTGCTGCTGCTGTATTGAGTCAGCTTGACTCCAGCTGCTTTGAAATATCCTGCCAGTTCAGGGATTTTTTTTCCTTTTCTCAATAGTCGTATGTCAGGTTGCTATATCTCCTTGTCTTTTTCATGCTCTTAAACCCCCACACTCGTACAGTGAGTGCAGTGTTGTCTGATATTTTTATTGTAGCCTGCTCAGTTAATTCACCGTGCACATTAAATGTTGAGAAACAGAGAACAGATAACTGAAAACAATAAACTGTAATAAATCAGTCAGGCTAACAATATAATGTATCTGTTAGAGTGGTGTTTTATCGATCATTGAGGAATATTGTGGTCCGCACTGTGTACTTTTTCTTTCTGTCATGCATTAGTGTAGCTCAGCTTCCCTGCTCTGCTCTGGAGTCTCTCCCTCAGTTGTCAGTGCCAGAGGCTTTGAAAGGCGGGAGAACCATCTCATTCAGTGGTTTTGTTCTTTCCCCAGGCTTTACAGGACTCATACTTTTGACTGTCCAGCATGAAGCCCACCATACTCAGTCCAACTGCACTAAGGTTCACTGAGAATAGTTGACTGGAAGCCCTTTGGTTTTATTAGAAGTTTCTTTAAATCGCCTCTAACGCTCATTAGATATCACTACTTCCCAAATTTTCCAAAATTGCTTTGTAGAATTTCAGAATAAACTTGTTCAGGAGTTTCAAAATAGGTGTTAAAGCTGCTTTCTATGCTGCCTCTTTGGTAGTAGTATTTTAAAGTGCTACTTTGGAGGAAGGCTAGATAACAAATAAATTATTTCACAGTGACTGCAGAGAAAAAAAATCACAAGCCCAGTTTGAACAAGGGCTTTTATAATGAGAACAACTAAGAGAAAAATTATTGTGTCAGTTCAAAGCAAAGGGCAATTATCATGCAATGCTTGCATTGCTGTTTTCTCTGTCTTCTTTCATCATAACCCTGATGGCAGAAACTATTCAAGGAATGTATAAGTGATTACAGAAAAGCTAACGGTGTGGCAAAGTGGAGACAAATGGGGAATTATTAGAAGACAGTGAGAAGCAGCAGGTATGGGGTAGAAACAGTAGCCATTGATTTGTTTCGGGCATTGACCACGGTACTGAACGTTTTTTAAAACTAGGACCCAGTGGTGAGCCACACTGCAATATTAATGTTGTTTTTCTTCTTACAAAAGTTCTTATAAAGCAGAAAATAACCCCACAGTTTTTACAAAGGGCTTTTACTTTTCTGTAAATACCATTCTCATGCACAATGGTAATGTGCCAAGAAACACCAAAACCCATTTTAGTCTGTGACCTTCACCACCTCACCTTCACTGTAGCCGCCCGAGTATAACACTGCAATTTCAATTTCTTAGTTTGCCTATATCATCTGATACGTCCGACTGAGTGGGAAGTGGCGCTCGGAAATCTTGTTCCAGCCCCCGCTGTAGCAGCTGGCGAGCTGGTGGCCGGCAGATGTGATAATGACACAACGCACCAGCTGAGGCCGGGTAGCGGGCCGCGACTCAGGCAGCTTTTAATAATTGATGGCAGCCAAGGCCCCGGATTGGCCAGTAATTGCATTACAGGTCACTTCTCAATAGCAATTTGTGAAAGTTGTGGTGATGTGTGCCGGGTGGCGATCAATAGGCACTGTCCAGAAATGCAGTAGCCCCCCAACTCATCCCCCTTTCTCTTTCTGTTTATATAAAAGCAGGAGGTGTGCTGGAAACACTTTTTTTCAGTGTTCTGTGCAGCAACAACACTGTGAGGATTCTTTCACTCCACATATCAAACTACCAGCTTCAATTTAAGACCTCACCATGAGCACCTGCTCTCCACACGAACCCCTTGAACACTTCTATAGTCATATTTTATTTTTCATTAAACGTATCTCAGTGTATGTATAGCAGCACTTCACTTTGCCATTGCTAAATGATGCCATTTCTAAGTAGTTTAATCTTTCCTTAAAGGGAACCTAATTGTTCCCATTAACATCAGTTTACCATCCATGGGTGGCTCTGCTCAGCCTGCGAAAACAGCCGAACATCTTGTGTTAGCGTGATTATCACACAGAATTGCTATTGTTTTATTTTCCATCCCATAAACCTCACTCAACACACAAACTGGAGCACTGTTGGGAAAATGTAGGATCCATTGGCTTGACCTCCTGTATACAGTGGACTAAAGGTAAGAACATCTCTGCACCTCTTGCATTGATTTGGACTATTTTGTTTTTAATCCCCAACTTTTTGGACGTGCTGTACTAAATCACTGGGGTGCGCCTTTACGGTCAAACATACAACATGTAGCATACGAGGCAAAAACATCAGCGAGTGAGTGAAAGACAGCCTCGGGCTCAGGAGGCTAAAATAGCACAAGAGCTCAAACTCAGCCCCGTTACGATGCACCGAGTGCTTCGCTTTCCACTGTGGTACCGAGTCCGGTGCCCCCTCTGGCTCCGCGGCTGCACTCATTCTCATGGAAGTTATTTACTGTTCCAGCCACAGACGCCCCCTCCACCCCCACCACCTCTCAACACAAGCTCACATACAAACACACACACCCTACTTTCCTTCTCTTTTTTTGTCTTTTCCCCTCTTCGCTCCCATTTTTTGAAATCTCACCCGCTTTGACGTGTAAAACTATCGCCACGTCGTCTCGCCGCATCTGCTGTTCATTCTTTTACCCCCTCTCCTCCATCTCTGTCTCCCCTCTCTCTTTTTTCCCCTCCTCCTGCTCCCTCTGCTGTGGCTTGCAGAGCAGGAGAGGAGAGGAGAGCGGAGGAGACAGTAGATTTTGCATGCTCTAAATACAGCCTCTACGTGTGTGGGGTGCTGTCATCAAAGGAGAGAAGGGACAGGGGATGGTTCAGTTCTTTTGTGATAGCAAGAGAGAGAGAGAGAGAGAGAATGTGTGTGTGTGTGTGTGTGTGTGTGTGTGTGTGTGTGTGTGTGTGTGTGTGTGTGCAACTGTTTGTGACCGAATGTGCATTAATTCTGGCAAACATCAAAGATGCTCCCTCATCCATCTCTCTCTCTGTCTTTCCTCTCCTTCTCTCCCTCCCTCCCTCTGTCACTCTCTCTAATCCTCCTTTTAGCATCATTTTGTCCGCATTGCTTCTTTTTTTTCTTTCTGTTGTTGTTGTTTTCCGTCGTTATGCCGTGCCTTTGCTTGCCTGTCTGTTTTGGTGTGTCTCACCTCTCTTGCATGTGCTTGGCGGGGTGTGACAGCATTGAGAAGTCACCAAAGAGGTAAATGATGATAGGCCATCCATCATGCTTTATGGACTCTGTATGGTGCTGCCGTGGAGAGTGGCTGCACTGTGCAGTAACTCAGAACACTCTGTCCCTCCATATAACCTGGCAGGGGCTCTGCCGCTCGCCTCGCCTCTGCTGGGTGAGTGTTTATGTGTGCGAGACACAGGAAGAGCGTCGGTCTGACTCACCCACTTAAGTGTTTCTCTGTGTGTGTTTGTGATTCTGTGTGTGTGTGTGTGTGTGTGCACGTGTGTGTGTGTAGGAGTGAAGGGGGAAAACAGAAAGAGTGTTTGTCCACACTGCCAGACTGTGTGCAGCGAGCCTTCATTATGGCCTGATATGCCACTGCTGGGAGCATCAACTTAGACCAGAAGACAAACGTGTGTGTGTGTCTGTGTGTGTGTGAGAGAGAGAGAGAGAGAAGAATACAAAGTGTGTAAATGAGAGAGAAAGAGCTTGTGTGTGTGGTTTTTTTTTTGTGTGTAGCTCTCCTGTTTGACTTACTTTTACTTACTTATGTTTTTCCATTCTTTAAATTATGTTAATGAAAGATGGTGGTGCCATGTCTTTCTTAAACGGATATTCAGATTTTATTTGAGCCTGTCTTCACACACATGCTGAACAGTATCACACTGAAAGAGCTGATCAGTCATCCCTCTTCTTCATACTGGCCATATAGTGGCACCCCGCTAACAAGATTACACTGTAAAGGTGTTTTCAAACTGAGCGTAAAGCAATTGCCGTGGCAATGCAATCACATGTTAAGTCCATGTAAAGGTAAGAGTAGATGGGAATGTGTCTGGGGTAGAAATGAAACATGTCTGTGTGAAATGAAAAAAAAAATTGCGCTTTTCCCAGGCCTTTATAAGTGTGATTCATAAAAGAGATGAGAGGAGGAAAAAATGGGCATGATTGGAGGAAAAAAAGGACAGAAAGATCTGAGGTTCCTGGTGACTTTTCAAATCAAAGCATTTATTATCATATGTAGAGTTTAAAAAAACACTGTACATTTATGTTCTTCACTTTGCCTTACACTTTGATTAGCAAGGAAAAATAAGGTGTCATAAATGAAAAATATAAAATACAAGAAAATGAATAATGTTGGGGGTCAGGCCTTTACGGAACCACACTACCCAAATAGAAATGAACAGTTCATGTCTGTAGAGTCAGAAGTGTCCATTGTAAACACAAGCAAACGCAGGCAGCCAAAAACATGTTCACATTTCCATGAAACTCATCTCACATTCATTTATAAAGTTTGCTGACGGTCATCGGCTGTAGCAGTCTGACTTGGCCAAATCAAGTGTTTAACCAGTTGGTCTTTACATCATTTTTGCTTCCCTGACTGAATTTCTGCGCTAAGCCATGGTAACGTGGCTGTTTTGTCTAACTCAGACTGCTGAAGCCTCACATTAGCTTCAGAGGAACAATAAGATTTCCCCCCTTGCTGAGGCGCAAATGTAGCACGTGGGTGAATAAAATCTGAGCCTGTCCTTCGATAAAGCCCACAAACCTTTCTTATACAGCAACAACAGCAGCAGCTGGCTCGCAACCATCGAAAAATCCTCACATCCTTCTCACTCGCTTACAGCCTCTCTGTCCGTCTCTCCATCCCTCCTTCCCATAACCCCCTCCCTCTGGTGAGCCCTTTCACACTTTTCTTTTGTCACCTTTCCACATGGAAGAACAATTGCTCTGACAGAGTTCGCTCTGTCTGTCTGTCTCTCTCTCTCTCTCTTCCTGCCCTCCTCTCCCACACCTCCTCTCCTCGCTACCACTCTCTTGGATCCAGAGGGAATCACACTGTCTGAACCAAATGTGCCACAAACTTGTCAGATGATGTTTGTTTTGCACCCCTTTCCCTCCCCGCGCCTCTTTTTCAGCGCGCGTGTGTTTTAACTCTACATATCTGACAAAGTGCGGTGACACGCGCCGCACCCGCAAGTCAACAGAATGAAAATTTGCAGCGTCATTATTGAAATAGGAATCTGGTTGGGGTGGGCTGGATGGGGGAGGGGCAGGGAAAGGTGGGGGGGGGGTGTAGAGGGACAGCCAGGCTGAGTCACAAGGCTTTTTGTGATAATAAGGTTTGTATGTTCAGACAGCTCGTTAGCATATTTGTGCAGACTATAAGTAAACAATCTTTCCGCTGAGGCTCCCTGGAAAGTTTGAGCAAAGGATATTTTGCTGAAAACTAAAGGTGTGCAAGGGACTGAACAGCTGCGTTCTTGCCACCAAAAGACTGTATCAGAACTCCACAGAGAAACAAACTCTTTATCCAACAAACTAGCACACACACACAAGCGCGCCATTTCGCTGAGGACGTTATTTCCCTCTAAGTAAGTTAGAGTAAATAACTTAAACTGACTCAAAGAGAACTGATTCATGTTGATTTTGCAGAAGTCAGAACGTTTAAGCAAAACTAGAACCGATTAGGTGAGCAGGCTTGTCCTTCTGAAGAATAACATCTTTGTCCTCAAGTCAGGATCGGATACTTTGGAGTCTAAATCAATCCGTTTGGTTAGTTCAAGTTCAGATTCGTCATTCCCGTTCATCCTCATCTTAAATAATCCTATAGCTGCTGTCACCAACCAGCGCTGTGTAAAGTCAAATCGGAGAACGTGGCCTTCCAAAGGCAGTACAGCCGAGGGCTCCTCTCCGTTATTAGTATTTTCAGATAGCCGATCGATGGTGGACAGGACAAAAAAGGATGGAAAGAAGAAAAGCATCGCAAAAAGAAACCAGGCAAGAAGGACAGTCAGAAGGGTACGTCTGCCGAGGAGCATTGTAACTCACCTCTGGCAATCCCGCACTGTAAATACACCTCTAAAACTCATCCCAAAGTTTGGCAAGACGCGGTACCTGCGCCGGCATCCTTTATGAATGTCACACCCCGTGAGAGGAAAATGATTACGTTGCAAAGAAGACAGGGGGGCGGAACAGGAGGGGGTGGGAGAAGGAGGGAGAAGAAAAATCACTTTGATGGATTATGCCCCTCGTGGGACAACCTTGTAACGTTTTTGGACAGGATTCTAAGTCGCCCAGATTCTCTGTAACGGCGATGATTTTCTTTTTTTTCTCCCGTCCCCTTTTGTCATCCCAGACGTGCGCTGGCTGTGACAACTGCGCCGGCGCTGATACCTAATGATACCGCTCGCAGGAACTAATTACTACCAGTGATTAAGAGAGGAGACGTGGCTCCTACCGCACATGCTGTCTTTGGGTGGGGGAGCTTTTTAATTGCCTTTGCCAAATAAATGATGGCCAAAGATGCATGGACTCAAGCTTCTTAATGGAGTCTTAGTGCTTGGTGGCAAAGACCGAAGACTTCAGGGCCGTTGGCACTCCCCACACACAGATGGTGCCGCCTGTTCACGACCGGCGCCTGTTGTTGATCGGTGCGTTAAGGGCACCTGTGAAATTAAACAGACAAATGAATTCCCCACCGGCTACAAAACAGAATATTAGCATTTTATGAAAGATGGCTAAACTGAGGCATGCATTATCTGCCTTTAATGCTAAAGGGCAAAGCATTTTGAGCTGGTTAGTCAGAGGTTTGAGCCTGTGAAGCTCCTCAAGGAGGCAAAAGATAAGGCTGTAGTATCAGCGTGTTCTCAGCTGGGTGTTGGAGATGTGGTGCTTGTGCAGTTTTGTTAGCCCTTAAGCACATCTAGACCTAATTAACAATCATGTTCCACAGCAAGGTTGTCTTTGGCAAGGATCCAGACTAACCAATAATTCATTTACCGAACAGTAACACATCTTCCTGGGCAGTAAAGGACTTAAAAGTTCGACATGGCTCTTTCAGGAGCACTTAACGGTAAGCTACCTAGTGTATATTTTCTGCTTTAATGGCTGCCGTGAATAGCTCTCTCTGCACACTAATAATTAAAAAGTCTGTTTCCACACCTCAGCGTGTTTTTAAATTCTAATCTGAGATTCCTGTTTATCTTTTTATTGATTTCGGGGACACACCGTTGCCGGTGGAAAGGCACCCCCTCTGTGTTCTCACGCCACGTTTTCCAGCGATCCCTTTTGAAACTGTGACCGGTGCTTTAAGTGGACTGACAGCAGCTCCCTTAACCTCCACCGAGCTAACGTGATTTGAACTAGTGACACCAGCGAGCACAAAAATGGAATTTAAGATGATGTCTTAGAGCGGCCGTGTCCGCAGAGACACAGTAATATCCACACTGCATTATTACAGCATTACTACATTAAACATGATGCCCTGATGACTATTTCATGATATTTTTGCCGCAGACTACTTAACCAATAATAACATCACATCAGCTTAAGGCATCCGCTGCTTTAGTAAGTTTGCCACTGGACCTGCCGGACATTAGTACTTAGCAATACATCTAAATAACTGCATCTCAGGCTAGGCACTCATCCAAAATAATAATATAAGTCGACGTAGACTGCAGCAGGGAAACAACAGTTCAATCAGTCCAAGAGGAAAATATCTGCATCACTCAGTCCACCATCTCATTTTTTTCATCATCTTGGAAAGGCAACGCCGACGCCAACTCTTCCTTAAACTCAAAGACAGCTTGCTTTTTTGCCTCCCTCAGAGCGAATAATGTTTTTCCATGTTTTAAATGCGGGCTCGCGCAGATGGCGTTCTGTTCTTCCTCCCCTCAGCCTTGGTAACGGCCTCTGCTCATACGAATTACACAGTTGTTCTTTTATTTGTGCCATCGCTAACTGCACACCGGAGGATTTTTACCGGGAATCTGCTGCCCGCCCAGGATTGGCTCCAGTAAAATGCTGTCTGTTAGTTTAAAACTAGAGCTGCTGTGCCTTTTCAGCACCCTGCTTCTATACCAGTTTTTGAACCTCCATTTTTGCTTCAGAGAAGGAGGATGGGTAACATAGATCACTCCCAGATGTAAATTTTTCATGGATGTTTCTGCTTAAATGTGCCTAGTAAGCCAATTGGGGGGGGGGGTATATCCTGATTGAATATCTTCATCTTATCCTTATTATCATAATCAGTCACATGTGATAGCTGGAGGTCTGAGCAATATGCTGCTTCGCGCTTCCCAGATTTTGTTTTTCTATCCAAAACTCTCCGGAGTTTCGGACAGGACTTTGATATACAAATTCTTTTGTTGCAAGCTGTGTGCAGACAGTCATACTTGTGAATCAATAGCAGTTTAACAGCGAGTTATTGCAGGATATGTGCCTATACTGGACAGCGTGAGCACAGTATGACTCTGGTGTGTTTACCCAGTGATTGCTGAGTCAACAATAATGACACAGCATTTCTTTTCTTTCTTGTTCCAACCCTCTGGCTGTCTCTCCCCCACTCTCTCTTTCTCTCTCTCTCTCTCTCTCTCCTCCCTCTTTGGGATTTCTCTGTTATTTTTCCTCTCTTGATCTCATTACATCATGACGTAAGGGCTGTATTCATTAAAATTTAAGTAAGTACAACGCACTCCGAAGTCGCTTGCGGTGAATAACGCAGGCCCTGTTAGTCTGTCTGAGGCCGCTCGCGCTCTCCATCGCCATGTCTTCACTCCTGCCTGTCCGTTTCTTTGTCTTAATTTCTGTGCAATGCTGGCGAAACTGGGTGCGCCTTGTTATTTGCTCTGCCTGTTTTCACCAATGAGGCGGACCACTGTGAAAATCTGCCGCCAATCGTAGCAGCATGCAAGCCGCGGCGCTCTCAACAGAGCCCAGATGTTGAGACTGGCAGTTGGCTCCTGACGACAACGCTCCTGTTCTTTAATTAAACTTTGGGAAAGTTGTTTTCGTTTCCCTTTGTAAGCGGCACTGACAGCGTCTCTTTATATGTGGGAGTAAATGCTCAAGTCTTTGATTGTTGTTTTCCTTTTTTTTTTTTTTTCTACCTTGGGCTTCAGCAAACAATCATTTACCCCTCAAACGACAAAACTTGAGCAGATAAACTCACCTAACGTGGCCCTGGAAGCGAAAACGTAGTAAATAGATTTAAATGGAAGCTGACAGAGTATCTGGAAACCAGTGATCCAGATGAGTTTGACAATTTTCTGTATCTTTTCCTCTGTTTTCCTGCATTGCCTAAACTTCACTGTTAATGTCTATTTTCAAATTCTTCGAGAAGCCTGCAATAAAGCTTGATTTCTGCCGTAAAGAGGAGCTATATAATTCTTATATGACTTTTATGTGTTTTTCATTTTCCAAAGACACAAAGGATCTATTTCCCAACGCTGCTTTTCTGTGACTCCATAACTGTCATAAGGATAGGTACATACCGATACCCGTCTAATTAAATCCAGAAACTATTCGGCCTGCGTGCTTTTTTTTCCTCTCCCTCATCCAACTCTTTCAGTCCTTCTCAGAACTGCATAAAAAAAGTTCTGTCCAATTATGCAGCATCAACTGTCAACAGATAGACACACATGTATCTAGTTATTAATCACTGGATGTCATCTTTGCGAAACACCAAATGCGCGTGGTGATGAATTATTGATATGATCCTGGAGATAACAGTTGCACTCTAATTGCGTGTCATCATTACCAGGTTGAAACCAGTCTCCATGTCCCCTTAATGTGATTACACATTCATAATTGTGCTGTTATTAGCCTAGTTTATTATTCACAACAGCAAAGCCTACTAATTGGCACGGGTCGGACGCATGTTGTCACTCACTCTCTTTATTAGGTGTGTAAAAGGTATGTTTTGGCTTTATATCTTCTTTTCTTTTTGATGCTGTGCGCTGTGGGTGCTGAGTAGTTAAATGTGCTCTGTGGAGGAAATTTTGAATCGTCAACATGAAATGACAGATTTCAGTGAACAGACTAGCGTGGTGCTCTTTTTTCTGGACCATGAACATTTTGGTGACGTTAGATCAGAGGGAGCTTCTACGTATTGTTCTGCAGGGCGTAAACTCATCAGTACGTTTTTTTTTTTTTCGTTTAACACTTTCATATTGCAGGGTTTTTTTTCGTTTAACACTTTCATATTGCAGGGTTTACAGTAATGCCAGCAAGCCTTTGGATTGTAGGCCTGTTTTCTTCTTACCTGCTGTTGTGAAATGAGAATGCAGATATATTATTTCTAGGCGCCATTTTCACTACTTTGGTTTCTCTGGAGCGAGTACTCCACGGTCTCAAGGGAGCCTCTTTGCTATTATTTTCATATATTATAGTAATCCCATTCCCCTCGTTCTTCCCCAGTCTTTAATTCCTTTTTGTCTCCATCAGACCTCGCTCGTTTTTTTTGTTGTTTTTTTTTTTTTTCCTGCTGAAGATGTCCTCATCCTCAGCTCTGTTACCTCGCACCGAACCCCCTCCAGCTCCTTCCTCTATCTCCATCTCTCTCTCTCTCTCCCCCTCTCTCTGGCTCACTAACCACCCACCCTTCCACCCGCCTCGCCATATCTCTCCACCTTTCCCCTCACCCTCACCACCTCCCCCTCTCTCACACTCCATCACCAGCTTCTTATCTGCCTCTCTCTCTGCATTTGCATCACCCTCACTTTTCCCTCTTCCTTCCTCTAACTCTTTGCCAACATGAACTCACTTTCTCCCCTCTCTCTCTCTCTCTCTCCCTCTCTCTCTCTCTCTCCCTGCGTCCCTCTGAGGCATGTTTAATTAAGCGTAGGGCTATGTGTCAGAGAGAGAGGGAAAGAGAGGAGGAGAGAACTAATGCTATCTGGAGCACCAGGCTAGACCAGGCAGGGTCTCCTCCTCCTCCTCTCCTCCTCCACTCCTCCTATTTTGTCTTCTCCTCCTTGGCACCCCCACCCACCACCACCACCACCACCAATACCACCACCCACCCCACCTACTCCCCCCTCCTTGGCCTGGGCCAACCATAATTACCCTGCTCATTAGCTGAGGGAAGAAGTTCGGGGGAGAGGGTGAGCCAACAGGAGAGTAAAAGAGGACAAGGGAGAGGAACAAAGGAGCAGGGGAGGACAGGTGAGATGGTGGGAGGAACACCTAAGATGGTGTGTGTGTGGAGGAACGGAGGAGCAGGATAGCCACAACGCGAGAATACAAGCTTTACTCTTTAGAGAATTTAGCAGATTTAGAGATTTGCTCCCTGTCTGAAAGATACAATAAGACACATGAACAGCGAGGGCAGTGCACAACAATGGAGTAACCTGCATGTCCGTCACCATGTTTAGTTACAGTAGAATTCAAAATACAGACCCGGAGTCCTGATGTCATGCCGTCTCTAACAGAACCTGGAAGTTACGGGATCACTTTGGCTGGATGTTTTAATGTTAGCCAGGGAGGATGCTGTGTTGATCTGCTCGCTGGTGGACGGCCTTCATAATCTGTTGGGTACTCAAAAAGTGCGCAAGGCAAGTAAGTGAACAATGGCGCTCACGTCAGAGCTGCTATTTGGTGCATACTGTACGTAATGTGAAAACGAACCACATTGCTGAGTAAATATTGTCACTATAATGAAGGGTGTGCAGAAAAGAAAGAAAGCTTCACCATCGTATTATGCTAAATTTCCACCAGCCTTGCCAAAGCCTACATGTGTCACAGAGCAGAGTCCTGGCCGGTGTCAGGTGTGTTGATGCACAGACCTTACAAGCTTACTCTCTTGTTTGTCCAGGCATGGATCCAAGAGAGCAGGTTCATCTGGCCCACATGTTGGGAGCTCTTTGGCTGCTTGGCCTCCTGTGTGCAGATTGGCTCGGATTACAGGATTACTCTTTTCCTCCCTTTTAGTAAAATTAGTAAGCGCCGGAGAATTCAGTTTTATTGGTGTGTTGTTTCAACACGTCTTGAGACGGGAGGCCTCCCCTCCGTCAGGCCTTTGGAGCATGTGGGCCCCTTTGATTCATTTTGGGTTGTCATTGAGGGACCGTGACAGAAAGAGAAATGTCAAATTTAAAATATATGTCAAAATGTGTTCAAAGTAAGTCGAGCATAACTCAGCTGAGTCTTGTAATGCGCCTCTCTTTTATCTTGGGGAATGAACGCTGCTCCTCTTTTCTCCTCTGCTTCCTTTTCTCCCTTTATTCCTCATTTATTACCATGCATGTATCATCTCATGTCAGCCTCAGC
This sequence comes from Amniataba percoides, assembly GCA_037176925.1. Taxonomy (NCBI): domain Eukaryota; kingdom Metazoa; phylum Chordata; class Actinopteri; order Centrarchiformes; family Terapontidae; genus Amniataba; species Amniataba percoides. The sequence continues at coordinate 19,700,786 of JBAJHX010000096.1, forward strand.
TCTGTGAACACCTTTCTCTCTTCTTTCGGCTCTCTCCCCTGAGTGCTTCCCTCCCGTTCCCCTTTCTGTCCCCTAGCTCTACCCTACGCCGTTTTCGTAGTTTTTATTAAAATTCCCCGGCTCGAGCGAGTTTCATAATAATGGCAAGTAAAATAACACTCAGCTCTCGTCAGCGCTAAATCCTCAACAGAGCCAGCACAGAGTTTATTTCATTCCTCTAGTTGTGCGCAACTTTTTTTTTTATTCCTAAAAGCTACACTTTGGTTGACCTCTTTCATATGGAGGGATGTTTTGAGCAACAGGGACTTGCTTTCAAAGAAATCCACGTTCAGGGAAAATTAGCTTTTTTTTTTTTTCTTTTACTTCTCAGCTCCGGCACTTAATAAAATGTGATTCCTCACTTATTCATCTCGCATTGTCCTGTATATAAAACTTGCAATGAAGTAAGAGGTGCTGACACAGTTTTTTTTTTAAATGGCATTTCTAGGGGACAAAATAAATTGAATATTGAAATTTTAAAATCAGAGCTTAAATGATAAATTAAGTAAATATGTTAAGATTAGTAAGGGTAATGGCTTTGTGTATCTAAATACTGCAAGAGAAACTTCTTTTTTAAAATCCAAGCATAACACACTGCAGACCCTCTAAACATCCTGCAAAAAAGTGAAAATATCTCTCTAACTATGGGATATGTGTGTCATCAAGGCTGATTTACCAACAGGGTAAAACAGGCTACTGCCTCAGGGCCCCAGGTCTCTACGGGCCCTAAAAGCCCCAGGTGTGCATCAATTAGTTGCATCTAATTTGATAAACAGAAAATTGTGAGAGGAATTTGCTAAACCAAGCTACAAGGACTAAAGGGGGTCCAACATTGTTAGCTAATCTTGTGGCCATGTGTTGTAGATTTTTGTTTTTTAGTGTTTATTGTGCTCACAAGGTGCACATTTCTAAATAATGTTGTCCACAATCTAATTGACACACAGAAAAATGGGGTCAGATTGTATTATTATTGTATAGTCCCTGGGTCTCTTGGCAAATAATTAAGATACCGTACACACTGTGCTTTTCTGTGCGCATTTTACTTAACACTAGGAACTTGGATGTGACAGGCTACATACACAATTCATAGCCGGCAGGAAAGACAGCACGTGTGAGCTCCAATAACCTTTTTCCCACACATTTGAAACCAGACATGTGTGACTAGCTGTGAATATCCAGAGACATTAGAAAAAGTCATAACATACAAGTCTAAGTCATCTGTCCATGAGGCTCCAAAGCTGAACAGATCCATCACGCCTGCCCTGTCAGGCCTTCTCCATCATCTTCAGGAATGAGCAGGTCGATATTTGTGAGACGGTGACGCTGTCTACATGCAGAGAAGGCTGAAGTTAGCCTGGACCAACATCCCCACCAAATGAAAATCGGAAGAGATTATGTAAGGGAAAAACACCTTTAAACCATCTAAGCAAAATAGTCCACAATTCTCCAGAGAAACAGAGTTTCTTTAAGGCTGGATCTGCACCTCAGTGGTCATCAGTTAGAGGCTACGAAAGAATCAGGGCAAGGCAGGTCAAAAACTGCCAGCATAGAGGAAAGTGGCTGAATTAATCTTTAAGAGCACGTCTGCATTGTCATTTAGCGCAGACCTCTGAGATATGTGCCTTTTTATGTGCTCACATGTCCACAGCCACAGTTACCGTATCCTTTCTCATTATGTCTGTGATCCCGTCCTGCATGAATATGCAGAAAGACGAGAGACACATTCTACTGATTACATGCAAGGTGGGCTTCAGAGGAGAAGCAAACTGCTCTTCCAGGCCGGTGAGCTCGTTTGATAAATAACATGCGTGTCTCCAGGCGCAGGAAACATTTGAAACAAGGCACGAAAGCGTTAGTAAGCCTGGCCCTTGTGTGCCTGTTTATCAGTCAACAGTCAGTCCTGAATGGTGATTTGTGATTGGCATTTACCCTTCTAACTCAACACAAAGTTGACTGATAGTTAAACTTTAGCTTTGTTTCACATCAATGCTGAGATCCTCTGTGGGCAAACTGGATGAGGTTGAAATAGCTTGTGTGTGTGTGTGAGAGAGAGAGAAAGAGAGAGTAAGAGAAAGGAGAAATTGAGTTTGGTGGTGGGTGGTGTTTTTTTCTGATCCCTTGTGAACTTGAACTCAATATAATCAGTAGCTTCTCTTTATTAAGTGTGTTTTACATTATCCATTGTGTTGAACTCATATAGGAAGCTTTCATGATCAGTGGTGAGTGGTAAAACATTATTTGGTCAAAAAAGTTTAATACTACCCAATGTAGGCGAAATATGTAAGTACACACACACACACACACACACACAGGGATGTTGAACTGAAGTTGAATAACTCAGAAAGTAGACATCACCCGCATCTAATGATTTATTTTCATTATAATTAATTGTCATTCTGTCACTTGATGTGAACACGCACTGAACTACTGTAGCTTAGATGAGAAATTGCAGGAAAAGTTGTCTTTCTCCACGAGGGAGTATTCCCAGCTCTTTGATTTTATGGGGCGATAGGAAGAACATAAATCTCCCGCACACTTACTTAAAGCAGAGTATGTGCAATCGGCAGTTCTTGGGGTGTAACAGAAAGGTAATATCGAGCAGATGTAACACAAAGCAGCTGTAGTATTGTCACATGTGCGACATAAATGTAAACACCACTGTCCCACAACTATGATATATATTACTGTGAATGGGATTACACCAGGACCTGTATCACACAGCTCTGTGGCTATTAACCTTTCCTCTCCAGGTTTCCTTTAATAAGGGCAAAGTGGGTGTCCCTCAGCAAAGACAAGCCAGTGTTGCAGCGTTTTCAGCCATTGTGATTTTAATTAGAGGAATTTGGCCGCAGTCGACATCATCAGATCCTCTCATTTGTAATCTGAGTGAGTTGGCTGGGGTTGACGAGCTGACGTCCAAGACTCAATCGGACTCTTTAACCCCTCTGAGTAGACAGATTTTGCTGGACTTACCATCTCAGGCACACACGGTGCTGCAGGAATCATGTTTCAAAGTGCATGAAACCAGGCTCGTTTGACAGAATGCCTTTTTGGTAATATAACCAGTGTATATACATACAGACGGTAATATTTAGGTCTTTGTGAGTCTCAAATTTTGCTAAAAAATACCCAATGAAATACAACAGTGGGTTTGAACTGAAGATAAAATGACTGTTCTCGCTCTGTGCGCTATAACAGTCGTACATCTAGTCTCCTCCAGCACTTCACATGGCGGGGGGTCAGCCAGTGCCACAGGGGGGCCGCGGCGCTCTGTGCCTGGGCGTGCCATCTCAGGCGAGTGGCAGGCTTTCACCACGTGGACCACCTCTACTTTATTAGATTAGACTCTGGCCCTCCTCGGGTTTGTAATTGCATTTGCCTGATGCTGTGTATTTAAGAATAGAACGGCCTCCGTCCCCGTTGGCCCTCCCCTACCTGATTTCTCAGCTGCCTCCAGGGGGAGCAGACCAGCACCAGCCCCGGGATAAGAAGTCGTCATGACAACCAGGAGGCAACTGGTGAGGGAAAAATGGAAAGACCTACCATCGTCGTCCTTTGTCTTTGTCTGTGATTTTGCACTTTCTCTCCTCTTAGATTCCTTCTTTGTTATTCACTGTTTGGTAACGTGTGTGAGGCAATTCACTTTGGTTCGTGCCTTTGCATCCCTTGCTCTTGTTCTGAGAGGAATGGGGGGAAAAAAAGCAGCAAATGTTTCTTTGTGCTTGGTCTCCCTGGGAGCGGGAAATGAAGGGCTGTCGAATGGGGACTCGTATTTCATCCTGTCCATAATTTATGGAGAGACTAGGTTTAGGAAGGGACATTGCGCTAACACAGGGATGCTTGTCATAAGCATCCCCCATGAGTCATAAGCAACTGGAGGGGGTACAAATCGATAGTGACACATGTTTCTGTTAGCTACACGGTGCACTTGATGCCATATTCCCATCTTAAGCATTTGCAGATAAGCTCCTATTAAGCATCGTTATGTGCAAGTGATGCTTTGTGGCAGTGCTTGGCTGTCTGTTTGAGGCTACTCAGCTGGGCCTATCAGGGTTTGCTTGCTAGCATGCTAACAGCTATAGCCCATGTGCAGATCTTGAAAAGGGCCCACGATGCAGGTCTTGACCTCCCCCAGCCTGCTCAGCTTCGGTGCATCAGCGAGCTTTACTGTGTGTGGAAACAGTGACATTCTTTTGAACTGGGAGTTGCACCAACCGGGGGTAGTATATCATAAGGCACAACCTGTCTGCTAATCACAAATTACAGCCAGCCTCTCCTCCAGCCCTGATCCGGCTCTCTCCACGGGGAAACCAGGGCCAAGGAGAAGAATACTAGCTCCTGCCAAGTCCCCACCACTCCCCACTACAAGGTGCTTATAAATCGGCATCCTCGCAGATAGGTCAAGGTTTTGATTTGGTCGTGACCTTAGTTCATAAATCTGAATGATGTAGGGGCCTTGGTTAAAAGGCTGCTGGATCAACTCTCAGATGGGACACCCCTCCCTCGCTTTCTGCCTCTTTCTCTCCTTCTCCGACTCTCTCTGCTCCTCCATCTCTCCCAACCTCACGTGCCTATTTCAGTCCCCGCTGCAGTCTCGAGTCCCCCGAGCCATTAACAGGCAGAGAGAGAGAGAGCGAGCGGGAGAGAGAGAGAGAGAGAGAGAGAGAGAGATGGCGAGGGGGGTGAAACAGGCAATCAATAAATCAATATGTTTTGCGCCACTAAGCTAGGGTAAGCTCACTCTCTCAAAGCTGCGCGTGCATGTACACACACACCTATACACTCACTTACCATCCCGGCAAATTTCTTTCAACACACACACACAAACAAACAAATGAAGGCCCAGGACAGAATGTCCCTTGCCAAAAGACATTTTGTTGTTTTAGGGACTTTCTTTTTTCTCATTCTATTTCCTGTTTTGGATCATTAAGCCATTGATTTTTGTTTCAACGGGTAAGTGGTGGGGGGACCCCCTGGGAGCCGGCTGAAAACCTCAACAGAGTGGCTCCAGCAGGAGTTTCTCTAGTTGTGACAGGCTGCTCCCAAGGGCCAGTGGGCCCTCTTAACTCTGCAGGGGAGAAACTATCGCCTGAAATCAGTCATTCTGCCTCAGCGTTCCCAGCCACTCTTCCATAAGAGTATTCACTTGCATCTCTATGGAGTCTTCTAGCTAAAATGTCTTTGTAACCACTGGAAGTACAAACTTGTGCGTTTAGTTATAGATTTGGACTCTGGTCCTTGCAGAAATTCTTGGAAGTGTACAAATGGTCAGTTCTCTTCATGGATTTTAAAGCATGTAAAAAGTTGGCTGGGGCATCTGCTTTCCTATCACTATGTCCAATATTTTTAGGTCCGTGGGGGCGGTGAGGGTAGAGGAGAGATCTGAAGAGAGATACGGTAACAACTCTGGCAGACCAAGATTTAGTTGGCCAACAGCCAGGAAGATATTACAGTCAGATATATAGTAACACAGATGGATGCACTCAGCCTAAAGAGGCTGACATATTGGCCAGCGCTGTCATAAGAATGACATAATACCTATCCTGACAGGTAATGAAAATAAAGGCCGCTCCACCGCAGAATTGCATAAGCGCTTTAACTTTAGCTCATGCAACGTAAAACATTACCCCTGACATATGGGATATCCCGAGGGAAGTTTTCAGAGTGGTTGGATGTTTAAGGCGGAGCTCTGACAATTGGAAGTGGTAGCCTAACATGCTGGAGATGTAACTCTTGATTTTGTCACTCACAACCAAAGCATCCACTAAGCTCTACATTGTGGCTCCCTGATAAAGAGATGTTTTTCCACATTTCATTAAAATGCATCTCACTAAGACTATCTGCTCTCTTGCTCTCGTCCTCAGAAAATGCAGGCAAACATATTCAGCCTGAGAACTTTCTTTCTCAGAAAGCACAAAATTATTCAAATGTGTGGAAAGTTGTAACAATGCATGCACTTTTTATAGCTCCAAATACGTCTCTTATAACAAGAAGTTACTGTTCATATCAGTGGTGTGTGAGCAACTGACTTCTTAGATCGTTTTAAACATAAAGGGCACACAAATACAAAAACATACATTTATGGACATAGTTATATTTGAAATTACGCCCGTATTCAATATAAAGTCTTGCATCATTATGGCAAAATGCATCCCCGAGGTGGTTGGATCACCTACCCCAGTGTATCTTGGGTGCATTTACACGTGCACTTTTATGTGGTTAAGCTCAGTCGGGACAAACTCCAAGTTCATTTGAGTCATTTAGTGCCAGATGTAAGGAGGGGTTTGTTTCACAAGATGAGATGAATATGAAAAACTGCTGTGTTTTGGCACCATTCCTGCAAAGTACATCAAAGCATAGGACTAAAATTAATACCAAGGGAGTATGGCATGGAAGCAGAGGCTCCTCTGCTCAAAAACAAAAAAAAACCCCTCCATGTCTTACAGTGGGGGAATAGTTGAATGAACTCAGAGATGAGGAGCCATTTATGTGCATGTGGACATGTTAAAGTGAGACTTTCAAATGCCCACATGCCAAATGAGACATTTCAGTGAGATAAAGTGAGATTTTGAGAGACGAAATACACATACAGTATACACGAATTCTACATTTTATTGCTTGCAAATTTTTCATTTGGAGGAGTGAAAAGTGAAGCTTTGTTATCACGTTGACTCACGATGCCTTCAAAGACCACAACCCCCTAGGTTTGACTGCATAATAAGAGAAAGTAAGACAATGAACACTACCAAAATAAACCAGGAAAAAATAGAAATATCAGGTCTTCATTCAGGTCTTCTCACCTCCTGCTCCTCTTCCTGTCCCAGTCTCCCCCTGTTCGAAGGGAGAGGCAGCTGGAGATACTTTACAGGTTCAATCTGAAGGAACTTTTCCTCCATTAATAATGAAATCGTATTCCCCTTTCCTCCCCTCTTTCTCACTTCCCCCAGGAACGAACCCGGTGCTGCACTGTTGCTGCTGCCTGAGATTCTCTCTCACACATAGTTTCTCAGCTCTCTTCTTCTTATTCTGAGCTAAACCCTCCTCTGTGTTACAGGAAGGAAAGAAACAGAGTGGTCTGAAAAATGAAACAGATGTAAATGAAGAAAGGAGGATGGTAAAAGACAAAGAAATGAAGAAAACCGTAATGGAGATTTAGCAGAGAAAATATGTGAAGAATTGAGCCAAAGTTCAATTTACGTTTCAGCACATTCACTGTCATGGTCACCGATTCAATTTTTCTTCCTTTTCAGTTTTCACTCGGCTTTTTCTTGTATATTGAACTGCAGAGGGAGCGAGCTTCACATTATCACAGGCCACTGAATAGCGGAAGACATCAGTGTGAATATAGGAATGAATGTGAGTACTAAAAGACAAAGATGAGATGAGATTGACATTTCGGCCGGCGTGTCCTTGACGCTTGACAAAGAATAAACTTCCTTTCTGCCCTGAGCGTGTTTACTTGTTGACATGGCGTGTGAACATTCCTCTTGGTGTTTGAGTGTGGGCAGGCTGGTACAGTACATGCAAACATCAGCACTCACATGTGCGCGCGTGAACACTGCATTCAATCACGTGCATGTGCATATTTTTGCCTCTTAAGTGTGTGGGAGTGAGAGAACATTCACATCGCCCACCTGGGCTCTAGCTGGGAGCCAATAGAGCTGTCTCACTGAAAAACTCCCTGTTGTTTCTTTGGCGGAGCCTAACAGGCAGATTTTGACTGTATCACTTCCTTCTTACTCCTCCTCCTCCACTCGTACTTCTCTCTTCTCCCTCGATCTGCTCTGTTCCTCTGTTCCCGACACTCATCTCTTTCCCTCTTCTTCCTCTCTTCCTGCCTTTTCTATATTTAATCAGCCGTGGAGCGTGGAATTAGTGATTATTTGATGGAAATATGCAGGCAAGAGGAGTGTCTGTGTGTGTGTGTGTGTGTGTGTGTGTGGGTGTGTGTGTCTGTGTTTGTGTGTGTGTAAGGAGAAGAGACGAGAAGAGCTGATCTCTCACCTATCTGTCTGGATCTTCTCATTGGCTTCTGTCATTTCAAGGCAGAGCAGAGTGTGGAGAGAGCAGAGCAGTGCTGAATTTATGTATGGCATAAAAGCCCATATAAGGTTTTGGTTGGACAGCACAGACAGATGAAAAAAAAAAAAACTGGAGTAAAAAAAATCTGTTACAAGTAAACATCCTGCATTGAGACTCAAATTTAAAGTTATAGAGTTTCATTTTGTTAGCAGCTAAAGTAACTATTAAATTATCCAATAAATGTAGTTGAGGAAAAGTAACATTTTTCTCAAGCATCAAAATTGTACTTAAGTACAGTACTTAAAACTATGTCTAATACATACAAGGCAACTATAAAAAAACTCTGTCCAGTCCTTTATTTCAAAGAGACAACTGCATTGAGGTAACTGCAGGGGTTTCAGTGTGTGGGGGGGCTCCAGAAAACAAATGGCAGCAGCATCTGCAGCAGACTATCCGCTGTATATGTGAAAGGTGTATTCCTGCTAAATGGAAGGGTTTTTTCATTCTTTCTACTGTGTCACTATCAACTCTTTGTTTCAAACACTCTCAAACAGGCTGCTTTTAATTCTATTTTGTCATCTCACCAGCACCTGAAGTTACGGGGCCACACTTACCCAAAGCCTTTCTCACGCAGTGCTGCTTCCAGTTAGGATAAATGCACGGTGACTACATTTGCAAAAAAATTACATGAATTCATTCAACGTTTTCAGGTAAAAAGGATCTACACCCACACTGAATCACAGAACAACAGAAGAGATCTTTTCTTCCTCCAATTGCAGTCTGCAGTCACAGCTGGTTACAGCAACAGCGCAATGTCCCTGTTTATCTTATGGAGAGAGAGAGAAGCCAACCTCATGATTTTTCTTTGCCTCCTGTGCTGAGATTGGCTAGTACCCGTTACTTTGACATCCTCTGATTGGGTGGGATGCGTGCTGTGAAATTTGTGTTACCACAGATGCACTTCAAGATTCAAGATTTAAGAATTAATTGTCATTACACAACAATTACATCAGCAATCATTAGTAATGAAATTCTTAAATCCCAGGCTCCCCAAACAATGCTAAAATATATAAATATATAACTATATAAATATACATACACACACATATATATACACACATATATATCTATGCACATGTAAACATATTTATATAAAGAGAGAGTATTAAGCTAAAAGAGAGAGTATTAAGCTACTTGTGGTATGTTTCTGTTTTTTTGCTGATGCAATTGCACGTGTTTCCATCAGATTTTCTTAATGTAGCCTTAGCATATATTCATTCTGCAAACGAGGCGATCACATGTTCTCATTCAGCCATTTGCAAGTTTAGAAAAACGATAGATCGTCGTGACATCTGAGAACCTCAGTTTTTAGTCTTCTGCAGGACGAAGTATGTACAGATCAGGAGGAGACATTACTGTTGTGCTAATATTGTGTATTAGCAGCACGTGTTATCCAATTGTATTCCAGAAAAAAAACACAATCGTGGGCCGGCGTGTGGGCTAGACAAAAGTTCAGAGCTGATTTTTTTGTCACAGCACATCCCAGCATGGAAATACTTTCATTTATTACTTCTGCAGCCTCATGCTGACTCTGTTTTTATCTTCTGCCTCTGTATTCATTTTCATTTATATATTTTTTTCTAACTGTGTCTCTCCCTGCCTTTTTCCAATACAAGGGCAGGCTATTGTGAGTGACAGCTCATTACAACACCATCTCCTCAACCCCTAACCTCATGAGACAGAAACAAGAGTGTCTTTATGCGCGTGCCCGTGAGCGAGAAACCGCGCGTGGGCGTTTGTGTGTGATTTTTGTGCATTTTTGAACATAAGAGTGGTTGCATTTCCTTGCTGAGTGCACTTCATTGTGTGTTTGCCCGTGCTGCTATTTGTATCTATATTTACATTTGCATATGCTGTAAGGTATCTTTCATATGCACAGGCCTTTCAAGTCAGCTCTCACTCTCTTCTTCTCACACGCACGCGTTCAAACGCACACACAGTCCGCCGATGTGCAGCTCATGAATACTCCCAATTATGTGAAACCCACTCATCGTCTCTGTACCTCAGTGCTGGCTGGAGAAGAGCACAAAAGTTGCATGCAGGGGGGTGGGAGTGGGGGGGGGGGGGCGGTTGTAGGCGCAAGCTGTCCGACCGGTTCGGAATATGACAGCTTTTGAACTTTTTTTTTTTTTTTTTTTTTTTTTCCTTAGATAAGTGAAAAACAAAAACCCAGTGGTGGCACGCCAGTCCCAGCCATGATTTATTTTCACCTCTGCAAAGAGAAAAGTAGAATTTC
>JBAJHX010000096.1:19714167-19746667 GCA_037176925.1 Amniataba percoides
TATATATTTATTTATTTTGCTCCCGTCCACTCAGCCTGACTGCAGTGTGCCACTCAATCCCAGCCCAAACAAAAACAACGGGGCCAGGCCGTCCCGGTGTCAGGAAATGCTCTTCTCATCCTTGATCTGACGTGAAACAGATTGGCCATCTCGGTTTGAGAGGGGATAAAGGGGGAGAGGATGCTACAAAAGGAAAGAGATTGGGGATGTTTTGCTTTACAGTCCTCTTTACCCTCACACACAGACATTGATCTCACTGCGATATGTTTCACTTTAACATCAAAAGAGAGGTTCGGTGTTTGGCCATATGTCAGGATGAAGAACTACGGGGAAAGGAAAGAGGGAAAATACTCAAAGAGATGTGGAGACATTAGTGGAGATTAAACCTGATGGGAATCCAAGCGGGATTTACCCATTCATCAACTCTCAAGCCCTTATCAGCGCTGCTAACCTGAATGTTCTTGTCCAAGGGGGCTTGGGACATCACACTGCATTCTGGGTATTTTAGGGGCACTGGCGGTTGCTGTTTGTATCCAACAGATGCGAATAAAACAGGTACCTTTTTTTTTCCACAAATGCCCAGTACAGTAAATGATAAAAACGACAGTCAACCGCATGGAGAGGTCGCTGTTAGAGAGGCAGCGAATGGGCAGCGAATGATGTCATATTATATTCTTCCTGTAACTTAGAAAATATAATGCCAAGCAATTAAGAAAATATTGTAGAGAATGTTTTGAAAATATATGTTTTCTCCTAGCCTGACAATTAAATTGCAGCATTTTTAAAAATGTACAGTAGTCGTGAATATCGCATCAATGGCACGTGGCCAAATATATTTCAAACCCAATCAACAAAAAAGCCTTCACCACTAGCTTAATTTAGTTGCCACTAAAACACTCAGCGGTAAAAATACTTTTTGTCAGGCATATATTAAGAACAGCAGTTACAGAGGTATATTTTTAACTGCAGCTCATGTCCTATTCAGCACCACTGAATAGGACATGAGCTCAGATTTCGTTAGCGTCGTTATTGGGTAAATTTAGTAAATTACCGACCTTAATATTTATACAACAGCAAGTGCTCCTCTGGCTGCGGCTGCTGAGAGAGTTTGTTGGCTGGAAATAAAAAGAAAACCAAAAAAAAGAAAGCATTTGTTACCAAGATTAGCCGTGCGCTCACAAAGAGGATCCCTGAGTGTGAGGTGAGGCGATGCTATCTGACTGACTGACCTGAATTTCGCTCGCTGATGAACACGTCTTGCGCCATGGGAAAAATAACTCTCCTCCTCACAGAAGCCGATTCCAGTTCCATTAGTCACATTACGGCGCTCCTCTGCAGTCTGCAGTGGTAATGGTGGTGGACGGCTGTGAGCTGCCCTTTTGCTACAGATGTTGTAAAATAGCTCTGCGACTCGAGAGGTTGCGAAAGTCAATAAAATGGACATTTTACATGTGCGGTTGGAGGTTTGATAGAAATGTGCACGAGTGTGCGTGTGTGTGTGGCTCCACCGGAGTGTAATGATTCTCTGAATTAATATAAAATCAATACTTTTAAAATAGGTTGTCCTCTTTGTGCCCAATGTTGATATCTATCATATAACTGTTAAATGTTTCTAGTTTTTCAGCCTTTTTTTTTTTTTCACCCCCCCGCATACATACAAGGGCCCACTTTCCCAAAAGCATCTCAGGATTATAACCATATTTGTTCAGCTAATGTTTCCACTGGCATGTTTCCATCCCAAGATGAGTGTTGTGCATGCTGAGATACTTTGGAAAGCAGGTCCAGGTCGAGTGCCAGTGGTTCATTTGACAGTATGAATGCGGGCATTTGGTTACACTCAGGCCCGGCGGTATCGCTCCTGCAGAGAATCTCAACATCTGGAACTGCTCCCCCTCAGATACTTGCTTTCACACACGGTCTACACTTGTGCGTCGGTAAATATATGTATGAACAGACAGCTCAAAAGAAACCCAAACACCTCAGCATTCAAATGAGACGGAGACAGAGTGAAAGTGATTGGAACGGCAAAGAAAAAGGCCCTTCAGCTGCAGAATGTAAAATAGAGCAAGTTTTGACAATAGTAGAGGAGGAATATTATAAAGGCAGCCCTCCTTGCTTTCCCTGGGAGAGTTTCATGGAGTGCTTTCTCACTGTGATAATGAAATGACCTGGCCTGCACTGCTCCTTTCTCTCTCTCTTTCTCTCTCTCAAAAACACATCTGCCAGACGAGGGTGAAAATGAGAAAATCCTACCTCCTCTCTCGAGTTTCGTAAAGCACACTTTCAATATTCTCCTTCGCAGGCAACAGCAGGAGAGTGAGCGACCGCAAGCCGCATGTGCATGTGTTAGTCTGTGCGCGGTTTTTGGATGCCGACACTTGAGCAAGTTGTAATAAACTGTATTTGAAGCACATTTGACATAACAAGGTGCCATAAAGACATTCAGAGTATAGAAATCCCATAGAGTTGTCATCGTAACAGTGTTTTTGTAACTTCATTTCTGAGTTTTGCACGCAGCGAAATCAATACAGTAAGCAGCCAAACTCAGATCAAGGACTTCAATTTTGTCCCATTTCAAGGTAGAATCCAATATAACAAACTATAGTCCCACACTGTTTTGAGCTAATCTTGTGGGCCTCGCTAGACATTCAGGGCCGTACTAGACTGATTCAGAAGAATGACTCACCAGTTTGGTACAGCACAGACTGCATGCAGACCATGTATTCCCTCAGCTTCTAGTTAGCAGGGAATCTATGGCAGCACTGAGGCAGAGCGCTGTCATTGAGTTACATAATCAACAGAGGAGTGTAGCAAGAGTGTGCACGCTTTTGTGTCTGTCTGTCTGTGTGTGTGTGGGTGGGTGTGTGTGCCTGTGCATTTGTGTAGCCGCAGTTCTTTTTGAGCTGTCGATCATTTGGTATGCCAAGGCCACTCTAACACAAGGCTGCTGAGGTGGACTTTCAGCAACAATGGAGCTTAGCCCGTCTGTGAATATGTGTGTCCGTGTGTGCGCGCTCGTGTTTAAAGGCATATGCGTGAATAAATAAGCGGCCGTACACATGAGGCTGAGGGCAGGAGGAAAAAAGAACACTACATGCGAGGTATTAGGCGCGCATGCTGAGAGATGAGCCAATTTGCTGCACATGTTGACTCACCAGGACACATTTACATGTCTATTGTGTGCGCTTATTTGTATCCCGTTGTATGTTTCCACGCACGCTTGGATGCATAGGCCTATTCGTGATTTTGCATGTTTGTCTATGAGCCAAAGCCTGTGTGTACAATCGTGCAGGTCTAGTCGTGTAAGCCTTCCCCCGCGTGTGTACATTTGTTTGTATGCATATGTATGTCTGCAGCTCGCTGCCTATTTGTGCAAATGTATATATATTTCTGGCATTAGGCTACAGAGAGCTTGTTGTACTGGCTGTGTGTTGTTCTGCTTCTGCTGCTCAATGATGCCATCTGGCTTTGGCCAACACCACCGCAGACATCCGAGGGGAGCTATCCACGCAAGTCAGCGTCTGGTTTTAACAACTGTTTGGGGATCGGTTGTCTGGTGGGCTGGTGCTAACTCACCCTATTATGAGTAGGATGATAAAACTGACCTTGAAGCAGTTTATGGGCCCAGGATAATGGAAACCACTGATAGAGAGCCAATGAAACTCCACTCAGCCCTCGGTGACAAAAGAAAATAATGGTTCAACCACTTAACATTATTTTGAACTGTGTCTAAAAATTTATGAGCGGGCATCCTGCGTGTTTCCGCTCAACTTGGGTTGACACATTAAGAGATTTCCCTGATCAACCCGTAACGTCAGCTTGTGGGATTCTAGGTGTTAAGAATGAATATTAAAACAAAATCAATACAATTTTCTTCGAGTTTGACCTCATAACTAAAATCAATGTTGCAATAAGGGGCAGTACAAATATTATTGGAGGGGGAGGGGACAGAAAAAAGCGAGAGGGTGGTGTAAGTTTTCTTTTTTGTGAGCGGGGGAGGGGGTTTTATCTTTTTCTTTTTTATTGGATTTTAGGGGGAGGGTGTTGCAGTTTTGTTTTTTTATTTTCAAAGTCAAGGGGAGACTCCAAGGGAAATATAAACTTTAAAGAAATCATTTTTTTGAAAAATTAACCACATTAATTCTGGGTCCCTAAAATTAAGACCATCAACAATTAAACACAAGCTCATTGCAAACTGTGCAGGTTAAGGCCGGTGCTCGCATGTAAAACCAGCGGAGTTGGAGCACAATTAGGTCAGATTGAGGCCAGACCATTTGTACGGGTCACGGTAAAAGTACTCATATGTATGCAGGCTTATGGACCCCTTGGGAGCACTGGGCTGACCTTGTCCTATACTCTGATCTATGTCCTCATCTCCCCCTCTGTCCTCTTTCCCTCATTCCTCCCTCCCGTCTGTTCTTTCCCCCCCACCTCCTTTTTTTATTACCACATTTCTCTCTTCTCAAACACCCTGCTTTTTTTTTTTTTTTTACTGTTTTCAATTAGTTTCTCTTCTTTCTCATCCTGTTTTGTTCCACCCCCCCCCACTCCTAAAATCCCCTCTTTCCTATCTAGCACTAATTTTTAATTCACATCCTTCTTTCTCTCTTTCCCTTTTTTTAAAACTCATTTTAACTCCCTTTTTTTTTCCCATTCCCCAATTCCTTTATCCCCTGTCGTCCTTTTTCCATATCAACAGCCAGTCTGATAAATAATGCATCACAGCACATTAAAAACATTAGTAGGGTTCTCTTGGCTGTCAAAGAGAGGGAGGAGACGCGGGAGAGGAAGGAATGGGTAACTCCATTTTAAAGTGTTATGGAGAATGATGTGATTTAATATTAGCAGCAGAAAAGGGTTGAAGGTCCCAGCATTAATTGTGTTTGCGTCGTGACATTGTGCTCAAAGGTTTTGCCTTTGGCGAATCATCTGAAAGCCGCGAGATTCATTAAGATGATGACTGTATCAGCAAACTCAAAATAAAAGATTTTAATGACATTTAGCAAAACACTGATGCCGCATCACATGGAACCTTGACCTTTCTCTCCTCCCCTTTCATCCTCGGCTTTCTCCTCTCCTCTCCTCTCCTCTCCTCTTGTCTCCTCGCCTCTCCTCCTCCCCCTCCTCTCCTCCGTTCCTCCTGGCAGCGTGGCGATTGGCATTATTAAAAATTGATTGGCGGCGAGCGTTTAGCAGGGTGGCGAGGCGGAGAGGGAAGGTTTGACAGGCAGGAGTGAAATGAAAGGAGGGCCTCGGCGGACACACTGTGGAAAAGGTCTCACTGGGGGACAGACAGCGTGCGTGTGTGCGCATGCATGTGTGTGTGTGAACTTGTATGTACAAGCTCGTGTGTGAGGCGAAGAGAAGATTGCGCGAGAGCACTTTGTGGTGAGGCTGAGGAGTCTGAGATGTCGTACATGCTGTGATTATTATGTGTGCATGGGTGGATTTTGCTATGTGTGTGTGCGTGTGTGTGTTTGTGTGTATACATCCAGCACATTACATCTGAATGCAACAAAGTCCGCACAGACCACAGCGCGATAAGGCACGAGCATCCAGAAGCGCCCGCAGAGAGGATACACAGTCACGGTAGCTGCTGACCCAGTGTTACCTCTCCTCCACCCTCCCTCCATCCCTCTTTCTATCATTCCCTTCATCCCTCTGCTTATCCCCCTTTCCAACCCTTCTCTCTCCTTTCATCTCAGATCAAATAATATTTCCAACCCATATTCCCAACCAGCTATTCCCCCAATGGCTATAAGTGCTACAGCTTTGGAGATTTTCAATACACTTTACCCGCAATTTGGCTGAGTGATTCTAAAAAAGTTTTTTTTCGGGGGTGGAGGCGGGGGTGGAGAGGGGTAAAAGCATGTGGTATTACACGAGTACATGATGCTCACTGGCTTCTCTTGTTTTCTTCCCTCTCTATTATTTGTCCCCTCTCCCTCTCTCTGTCACAGATGAACAGACCGATCCAGGTGAAGCCAGCAGACAGTGAGAGTCGAGGAGGTACTGTACGCCTTTCCTTCTCTCTTTCCCTCGTTACCTTCCTTCCTTTGTTCCAGCCCTGCAAACACGCTGCCTGTGCAGATCAGGCTCACCATTATCTGTCCCATTAGACGAAGCCCTGTGCCTCGACGCGGGCTGACAGCACGGCCTGGCCGGACCCTCCAGTGTTCAGAACACGTTATGTACACAGCGCTCGGACCTCCAGCTCCTTTCTTGGAGTTTCATCATATGCACTGACGCATGTACATGTACGCACGCGCGCAGAAACATGGGTGTCTTTTCATGCTTGAGGGGAGAGCAGGTCCCTTCTTTTTGTCAAACACCTTTAATGAGGCTGCCTGCAACAAAGCAGGTCCCATTGGACTCGCATCACAAGTCCGCGTCGTCCAAATGGACTGCAGATTCAAATGACAGATGTGTGTGACTGAAAGCGGATGTCTGGTCTGGCGTTTTGTGTGCGTCGTGCCATGCTGACAGCTAAGACAGCTTAAAGCGCATTTTCTATGTCTAGACATGTAGTGACCTGCTCCTGACATCAATCAATGGACTGTACAAGAGAAGATTGATGCAGTTTGACCATTTTTGGCTAGAGTCTTTCAAACTTTGCAGTTGTTAATATAATTGGCACCAGAGCGATTCTTCAGCCACAAGAAAGAGGGAAAGGGAGAGTGGGAAAAAAAAGAGGAAATAGAGCATGCAAGGAGCTGAAGGTTGATAAGAAGAGAGAAGCGTAAGGACTGAGAGAGAGGTGTTAGCCTGTAAAAGGGGGAAAAAAACTTTAAGGGAAGGAAGAGAGATTGTGCGACATCCTCTTCTATTTAGTTTGGGGGTGCTCTGAGTATGATTGATGGAGCAGGAGGGAACAGAGGCGAGCACTAAGCGTGAGAGAGCAAAGCGAGGGCAATGCGGGACGTCCATACGTCTGTCTGTTATTTGGGTCTGTCTTTCTTTGTGTCCCCTCAGCCTACTTCTATTTATTCATCACATATTTCTTTTTTCCCCTCCATCCTTCGGATGACTTTCTGAGGCATGAATGCAGAGCAGAGTGTTACGTTTTCTAATGTTCAGCACTCAGATGCTTTACTGAAGGAAAATACACCATTACAAGTCCCGCAGTTAAAATCCTACTGATGTAAAAGTGCAGACATATAATTTGTTGTTCACTGTTATTTGCAAAATTGCCCCAGTGACTGATATACTGTTTTATTATATGTTACATTGTTAGCCTGCCACTTGACCAGTGAATCTGGAATAGTTCGGACTACTTTTAAATACTTAATACTTAAAACTAGAAACAGCCTTCCATATATACATACATATGTGTAGATATATATACACACACACACACATATATATATATATATATATATATATATATATATATATGTACACACACATATATATATATGTACACACACACACACACACACACATATGTGAGAGAGAGAAATATTTTGGGAGTCAGTGGTTTAATCTCTAGTGATGCCTTGAATTGCAGAAAGTTAACCTCTTTTTATTTTGGTATAAAATCTTAATTTGGAAAATGACAAGTTACTGTATCTGTCTAATCTATGTAGCACTATAAAAATAATCATATTCCTCCCTGAAATGGAGAAGTAAAAAGAAGCATAAAACAGAGAGTAAAGTATATGTACTCTAAAATTGTTCACAATATAAGTAAAGCACTTGCGTAAATATACTGTAACTGATAATGCCATGATGAAAGGGAAAAAAACTGTTGTGAAGAAAAATAAATGATGAAATTAAATTGTAATTCATTTTACAATTCTTGGTAATACTCCTGCCTACTAAATATTACATTGGAGAGAAATCAGGGAGTCATTGTCATATGGTGTGTGTGTGTGTACGTGTGTGAGAGAGAGAGACAAAGACAGAGTGAGAGCTTTACATTGTTGTTGACACTCTGGTGGATATTGATTTGCTCTATTGCTGAATATGAGTGTGAGCGTGTGTGTGAGTGTGTGGTAACGGTCTTTTCCCAAAGAAAGATGTAATGTTTATTGGCGTCTTCCCTGGGGAACTGTAGGCTTTGTCCACCAATGAGGTGTGTGCTGTGAGTGTGTATGTGTGTGTTCATAAGAGAGAAGGCGGGGGGGGGGCAAACATTTCAAGATTTGGGTGTGTGTGCATATGTGTGTGTCCTCCGCCCCCGATGTGCGCTCCACTCTTGTAAACACCCCCCCCCCCCGCCCCAGTGCAAGGCCAGAGCGCAGATTAGTCTTGTTGACTCGGCAAGGACACCCTGTCAGGCGCAGGCAGTGGGGAACGGACACTAAGCATGCACGCACGCAAACACACACACACTGATACCCACGCCGACACACACGTTCATTTGCAGAGCGCATTCAGAGGCAACTGCACAGAGGCTCATTAATTTCCCAACATATACATCCATTTCCACAAAGCTCGGATTCTGCGTGACGTAGAAACAGACGGCCTTGCACACCGACACATCTGCTACTGTTGTGCACTAACACACTTTCGCCGTCTGCCTCGCAATTTCCCTCAAACACTCATTCAGTGACTCAATCATGCTGTCATGGTGAATAATGAACTGATGGTGGACCTCAGTCTGGCCATATTTTATTAAAACCCATACATGTGGAGTTTGTATCTGATTATATCCTGCAGTTCTTTCTGACAGCGTAAAAGTTTGTCGGTGGAAACATTTGAAAAAGAAAAAATTCAATATAGGTTATGTGTTGCTTTTAGTCCGCACATTTTCTGAAATGCCAATTTTAACTTAACAAGATAGAGGAGGACAGCAGTTGCTATGTGCAAAAGACCGGTTGCTATGCTCCGTGTTCATAAATGAGAGCTAGACCAGCAAATGTATTAACTACGTGACTTGATAATATGAAAAAGTGACTTTATTATCTGATGTATCCCCGTGCAGAAGGTGGGCATTTTATTTTGAAAGTGGTTATCAGGAGGACAAAGCTTGCGGTGCGACAACAGGTCACACCAGGCACACTGAGCCCCCACATTCATGTTGCTGTCTGCCGGATTCAACACAGCCTTTGACTTATGCATATTACTTGTTGTTTCTGTTTTATTAAATTTATCCAATTTATTTGTTTCCCAGCTAAACCTGCTGCCTCATTATTGTGCAACAGGCCACAGCATCCTGTCTGTAATGCATATTTAATAATAATAACAACCAAATGTGCTGTTACACGTAAACAGAGCCCCCTGGACAGACTCGCCGTGGAGCTTAACTTAGACTTCCATTAAATTTTAATCATGTCCTGAGTGAGGACAGGCAAACCAACGCGTCTGTCTTGTCTAATACCTGTGACAGGCACACTTCCTCACAGATGGTAGTCAGACCCATGGACTGTCACTCAGCCCATTGTTAGTTTCCACCAGATATCATGTCCCGTCAGGTCAAAGAGTTACCAAGATGTTGAGCGTGGGTGTGCGCGTCTGTCTTCACATAACATATTCACAACTATGTAAGCATAACAATCTGAAAGAAGAAAATGGAGTGGAAAAATTTATTTACTTAACATTGTAACAATGAGCAATGCTTTGTTGGTGTTGGGTAAAAGGAAGATGCTGCCACCTCCGTGTGTGTGTATCAGAGGCTGGCTTTAGCATTTTCAAGCCATTTGTGGAGTACGCAGTGAGAAGAACAGCAGTGCAAACAGCACTTTCCACTATAAAAATGGAAGAAAAAAGGGAAAAATGTCAAACATAAGATTGTGAAGAAAAGACCATCATAGTTGTAAATTTTCCAATGTGACTGGCTCCGAGAAATAAATGAGCACAAACGTTAGCCTTGATTCATTCTCTAGTTTTGTGCACGGTAGTGAAGTAGAAATAGGGATTCACGCCTCACACTGCTCGCTTTTGGCATGAAACGACATTATTACAGGAGGCAAACAGTTCAGATGGTACGGAGCAAGATGCTACAGATACAGGTCTGCAGTAATTGGATAACTACAACATTCACTCACTGCACTCTCATGAAGAGTGGAGTATCATATTATCCTCTTATCTAAAATTTGGAGCTTCTCTGCAACTGTACGCAAAACAGGTTGGAGGCCCAGTCTGATTGTAAGTGAAATATTAGCCTGAAACAATATTCTTTTTGTCACAAAGAGATTAGGCACACGGTCATAAACACGCGGTGACTGCAGGCACAGCTCGAGCAGGCAGTGTTAAGTTGAGCGTTGTGGTGTTACCATCAGACCAGACTTTGAAACAATAAGCATCTTTGACCACAGCTCGCACTGAGAGGAAATATACAGCAGTAAAACCAGCATTTAAAATATGCATTGCACCAGACATTCTTCTTTTTTTTTTCAGCCAGCAGTGAAAGTGGCGTGTGTGCAAAGACGGCTTAATTAGAGGCTCTGAAATGTGCCTACAGTTAACAGATTTCAAATTCTACATGTTTAAATTTATGTAATGAAATTATCGGCATCTGTCAGTAACTTGTTATGAACATTTTAATTGTTATTGTATTGTTATTGCATCGCTGATGTTTTCCTAATGGAGCTGAGTGCCTACGCATGACCATGAACTCCTTTCCTCAGAATACTCAGCAAGAATTTGTGGTGGTGCAAATAGCTTCGAGCCCATAGCTTCATTCAAATCTAATGGAGATGTAAAGATGTGCTTGCAACATGAATAAATGGGTGGATAACATATGTCATCCTGAATAACGCATATAGCCTGTGGTGTCGCAAAACCTGTTTCTGCATGCAGCCACGGGGGAGCAGAAAACACTGCTGTTTCAGTGAACACAGTGTGCCTTTATGTAGATGATCAAAAGGCATCTCTGACCCGCTGATCGTGACCTGTTCCTTTTCCTTTTAGAAGACAGAAAGCTCTTTGTGGGCATGCTCAACAAGCAACAGTCAGAAGATGATGTGCGGCGCCTTTTCGAGTCCTTCGGCAGCATCGAGGAATGCACCATCCTCAGAGGTCCCGACGGAAACAGCAAAGGTGAGTTTATAGCTGTTTATGACTTTGAGCCAGCAGACTTTTTTTTCACAGGCTACTGCACAGAAATGATTTGGCCTTTCAAAGTTGGTGACTTTGCAAAGTTCTCCTTAAACACTCCACGTTGAGTGATGTCAAGGCGGGCTGTTTCGCAATCATCAGAGGAGGGGTTACCTAAGAAGACTGTGGATTCGGTGAATTTCAACAGTACAGTAAATGCCATTTGAAAGCTTTACCCACAGAGGTGAGAGATATGAACCACCAGCTCTTTACAGATGAACCCCATTAACCTCGTGAGTCGACCTACATGGCTCTGATAAGGGGAAAAAAAACAAGTCAACCTCCTTATTAACCACCAAGCTTCATGTCATGCCTGAAAAATGTCCTTTCGAAATGTTGTCAGGGTGCTACACAAGTTCAGTGCATGAAGTTCATCAGTGGGCTTAGCAGCCAATCAATGAGGCCCGATGATAACTAAGCCAGATGATTACAGTGGGCTTGATCATTCTGATTCCTCCGTGAAGCTCCATTAACAAGGCCTCATCAGCCAGCTTACTCGGCTAAGTGGGCTTTAGCTCAATAATTACTGGGAACTTGATCATTCAAATTCATCAACGGGGCTTGTCAATAGTAAGCGACACCAGAATGCTGTGGCATTTTAAGCCCCGTCAGAGGATCCCAAAGTTGTTAATGGTGTCAGAGCGGCATGTTTAGCCCGCTTATTGAGCGTCAATCAGCGCTGATGCGACCCTCCTCAGCAGAGAGGGCTTTGTTTACTAAATGTTTGCTGGTGTAATGCTGCAGGAAACTTATCCTGGCTGCAAAAACACGGGAAGATTTTCACTTTTTGTCTTGTTACTGCCTGTGTTATTGCTTTGATAGCGGATGATATACTTTTTCTCTTTTGTTCTCACTGTCTCTTTCCCCCCTTTACTCACTTTCTGCCCTATCTCTCTCTCTCTCTTTAGGCTGTGCATTTGTAAAATACTCCTCTCATGCTGAAGCTCAGGCAGCCATCAGTGCACTACACGGCAGCCAGACAATGCCTGTGAGTACAACCTTACCTTGTGTGTGAGCATGGAAATTTATGTAAGGGAGGTGAGTCACGCAGAGAGATGAGTCACATAGCACTTAATTACCGTCTTAAAGTTAAGTTAAGTTATACTTCATTAATCCCAGCAAGGAAATATATCCCTTGCACGTGACCCCTCCTTAATGTTTCGGTGGAACAGGCAACAGCTACTGCTCCGAGGCCACTGCCTTTGCAGGACAGTGTGTGTGTGTGTGTGTGTGTGTGATTGTGCTAGTGCAGATACAAGCTTATGTCATGTGTCTATCATTACAAAATAACACGTACTGTCTGGCGTTTGTGTGTGTGTGGGTGGGTGGATGGGTGGGTGCACAGGGGGCCTCATCCAGTCTGGTGGTAAAGTTCGCCGACACGGATAAGGAGCGCACCATACGCCGCATGCAGCAGATGGCTGGTCAGATGGGCATCTTCAACCCCATGGCCCTGCAGTTTGGAGCCTACGGAGCCTACGCTCAGGCAAGACGCCCCGCAAAACGGCTTTTTTATCCACAGTTATTTATTCAGTGAACCACAGATATTAAATGCAGAGTTCTCAAGCTATGCTCACATTTGAATGTGCAACAGCAAAGTAGATTAGCTCCTTCCAGTTACATTTACTGTATTTCCCTATGAGATGATTTAAGATGCTCTTATTAATGTTAGTTTGAGAATGATAAGACAGTTCTATCTAGTGTCCTTTCTTTACTGTTTCCTCCTTTGTTCTTTCTTAATTCAGTAACCTCTTCCTCCTCACTCTCCTCCGCTGTGCAGGTGCAGCAGCAGGCAGCGTTGATGGCGTCTGTAGGCCAGGGAGGCTACCTCAGTCCAATGGCGGCCTTTGCTGCTGCCCAGATGCAGCACATGGCCACCATCAATGGCCTCCCAGGAGCACCGCTGACCCCAACGTCAGGTAGCATCTAGTACTCTGCACACATACGATAGATTATCAGCCACCCATTAACCAAAGCTAGAAGTCAAAAGGTTCAAATTATATGTTCAGATCATTGCAAGGCAAAACACACACGGTCTAATCCCTTTCTACATCTTCCTGTTACTTCTGTGGTTTGACGTCGTGATCCATTCAGCACAGAACACACTATTATACATTAGCGAAGACAACAATTGATCAGAGTGACAAACGCCCCCTGTGGGGTTCAAGGCAGAGTCTGTCGCGCTCACACACTGAGAATTTTTAATTTGAGCAGATCATTGCAAATCAAACATTTCATGTATAAAAAGTAGCTCTCCAGATAAAATGTGACAGTCTTATGAGCTACAGTGTGGTACACGGGGTGTGTGATAGCACATACGGCATTGTGCCATTTCAAATTTACAGAACATACGACCGCAACTAAATATACTGTATGTGGCATGGGATCTAAATGTCAGACATTAAAAATTAGATGGAGAGAAATCTAATCTTCAAGATGCATGAGGTGTTCAGTAGTCGCAGCAGCAGTGTAATATGTCCTGAATAAAAAACAGTATGTTCCTTTAATTGTGGCATTGCAGTGGAAAAATACAGTGCACTGAATTTAAATATTTTCACGCAGAATCTATAATGTCAGTTTTTCTAGGTGCACTGAGGGACTGTAATTGTATAATGCATTGTGGGATAACATGCAGTCATCTGAGAGAAATACATAATTGGCGCCAATGAGATATCATCAACACAGTGTTCACCATTCTTCCACAATATGTCTAAGATTCAGATCTAATGGCTGTTGTGTCACAGTAAGGACCATACTGGGACAAGAAATCAGCCCTGACATTTAGTGTCTTCACTGGCCCACTGGACCGGCCCCTCTGACATTTCCAAGAGTTACTATGTGGCCAGTCAAAGTAAAACTTCTCCATAATGTCTCAGAAGAAAAATACAGTGGGATGCTCACTGTCTCTCTCTCTGTGTGTCTGCCCCGTGGCTCCAGGTGGCAGTACTCCTCCTGGCATCAGCGCCCCCACAGTGACCAGCATCCCCTCCCCCATTAGTGTAAATGGTTTTACTGGCATGCCGCCCCCCCAAGCAAACGGGCAGCCTCCGGCAGAGGCCGTCTTCACCAACGGGATACACCATTACCCCGGTAAGTCTGACAAATTCAGAGGCACGAATGCAAACACACAAAATACCTCCTCAGAGATAAAGAACAATGTAAAAAAAAAAAAAGAATGCAGTGCCTATTATGCACACAGTGTTTGTTCTGTTAAATCGTGACTTGAGGTTAAGCCCGTATAGACACACTCTGCAGTAAACATACTCATTGTAATGGGAAAGTGTTGCATGCCGCTGGCTTACAGGCGTGAATAGCCTTGAAGCATGTTCAGGAGGCCGAGGCCAGACGAACGTAGCCCACAGACAGTCAGCATGTCGAGGAGATGAGTGTTTGGCAAAGGTGCTTATGGGCTGCAGGAGCCGAAGTATGCGCTTGTGTCATGAGCCGTGGCTGGTGCCTCACTGTGAAGAGGTGGAAGAAAAATCTGTCTTTTCTTTTCAATTTTTTTTTTTTTTTTTTTTTACACTCTTGTCTCTCCAGTGTTGCAGGAGGTGGTTTTTAGGGAGGACTCGGAGAAAAACGGCTTGGGCGTGGCTCCGCGGAGTTGTTTTGGGGTTCAGGGTGGCTGCTTCCTCTCCTCTCTCTCTGAAGGTAGCGCTCTCTCCCTCCCCCCCTATTCCTGCCCCCTCCTCCCTCACCCTCTTTAAATCCCTGTGAGCTCAAATAAGGTTCAAGAAGATTTTATATCCCCCTTTGGAAACCTGTGGGGGGGAAATAAAAAAAAGCACAGGAGAAATTTGAGGTCTCAACTGTTCCGTAAGGATTTGTAAAAAAAAAAAAAAAAAAAAAAAGAGTTTAGATGAAAAACTTTGTCACGCTCCCCACGCACTCACTTCAGTGTCGCACACACATATTTAAGTTACAAGTATTGTCCTGCCAAAAGCAGGGCCAGACAATTTAAATGTGGGTGTTCATGTGCAATTCTGTGTCACACATGGCGTGGGAACTTTTATTGATTTTCACAGTTTTCATCTTTGAATCTGAACTTAGGTTTTATTTTGTCTTTGAACATATCACCCTGTTGATATGATTTTTATTTATGCATTTTATTTAGACAGTCACTGAAAAAGAATTGTACTACACGAGATATTTCCCATACGTCCACACACACACACTTAATTTTCTATCCAAACATCTATCACAGGTTTACAAAGGATGATATTCAACCACAGGCTTTAAATGAATCCTGAACATGATTAAAGAGAAAAATGAAATTGTATTGGCCTTTGTTTGAACCCATGCTTCTCTCCTGTCTTCCGACTATCTGAACCGCTGTTTGGTGTTGTTGTTAGTCCTCGGTGTGCTCAGTATTCTTTTGGTTTTTGGTAATAGTGGAGTTATTAGTGTGTGTGTACGTGTGTATGTGTGTCGTTTTCTTAGTGGTGTACTTAATGTGCATGTACTGTGTGTACAGATGGGCAGTTACAAAGTGTGGCACAGCATCTGTGGTAGACACAAGTGTGTTTAGAGAGGGGGGATTCTTACTTCACATTTCATTTTTAAATAATTAATCATTTCCTACATGTGAGGCCAGAGCAACAGGTGCATCCCGTGTTGTGTTTATCGTACTTGTCATGTACTTGTTGTTTTACATGTGCTGTGGCAGATTGTCGGAACAACTAACGTATTTCTTCTTCATAGTATTTGTTTATAATAGGCACAAGTTCATGACATTTTTTTTTCTCTTCCCCTGTGGTGGCAATGTGTTTGTTTAAACTGTGGTCCGTCAAAGTTTTACTTTTACGTTTTTCTGGTTAAAAAAAAAAAAGAAAGAAATAGGATTTGAAATGCTTTGGGAGGAACGTGACGTAAAAAGCCCAGCAAAAGAGAGATTCAGAATTCAGTTCCTCACACACTGAAAGCGAAGCGAGTTGACACCTCGCTGTTCGGCTCTCTAACCTTTCTGCTTTTCTTCTCCTGTCTGTTCTTCCTCTCCATCGCCTTTCCTTCCATCCCTCCTCCCTCTCACCCTTGTTATATATTACTCTCGCCTTCCCCCGTGCCCTCTCCTCCCCTCCTCCATCTACATTCTCCCACCGTCTCTCTCTGCCTCATCTCTCTCCCCTGACGCGCGCACGTGCACACACACACACACACACACCTCCATCCATCCATGCTCCCCTCCGCCACCTCCTTCCTCTTCCTCTCACTGTGTCTCTGATGGAGCAGCTCAAAGTCCCACTGCAGCTGATCCTCTCCAGCAGGCTTACACAGGAGTCCAGCAGTATGCAGGTCTGTCTGTCACTCTCACCGCAGCACTGATCTGCGTGTGTGTGTGTGTGTGTGTGTGGAAGGGAAGGGGAGGTGGGGGGGTGACAGAGAGAAAGGAAAAGAAGATAAAGGTGCCTTTGTTTGAATTTGAATTTTGATCATGTAACATTAAGTGTTTCAGTCTCACTACATCAATTTATTCTCTCTGCTGTGTTCAGTGTGTGTGTGTGTGTGTGTGTGTGTGTGTGCAACACGTAGACCCCATTGTCTGTTATCTGATCGATTGCCTGCTGCACCCTGCATATATCACATTGTTTGTATGTATCCGCATGTGTGTGTGTGTGTGTGTGTGTGTGTGTGTGCTCTAGTCATGACTGTTATCTGATCTGCGATATGTGTGTGTGTGTGTGTCTCAGCAGCCTACCCTGCTGCATATGGCCAGATCAGCCAAGCCTTCCCCCATCCTCCACCTATCATTCCACAGCAGCAACGAGAAGGTAACACACACACACACACACACACACACACACACACACACACACACACACAGACGGCACACCATTCACTCCTAAATATTCATACATGCTGCAAACATTTACTCATATTTACTTCTCTGTTTGTCTTTAATCCGCTTGCCAATATAGTCTTGGAATAAACACCCACGTTTGAAAAATATCCAGAGCAATTCACAGCCCTCACTTTGTTTTCAGGCATCGTTTCACCTCTTGCCAGTCTGTCAAAAGCAAAATATTCAGAAAGCTCACGCTAACACAGAGTATAGTATCAGTCTGGGCTGAATAGAGAAAACTGACTCTCATTTTTCATAGTTTTTTTAAAGCTGTCAAGTTTGAAATGAAATAATAATGAAAAATATAAATAATATTTAGAGTGTCTGGTTATTCAGGTTATGATGCGGCGGCTATTCTTGCTGACTAACTTGAGTATCATTACAGAGTGTTTCAAACCGAGCCATAAACCCTAACCGTGAACTCGGTGACCTCCACGCTTGGGATACCCATGCTTAGGAACTTACTGCCCTCTTGTGGAAAATAAACCAAACAATGCAAATCACTTAACAGCTGTGGCATCCCAGAGGCTACCATGCAGGCATTTAGTAGTGACTTCATAGGGGATGCCCGAAAGCTGTGAGTGCTAAACCTGTGAGTTTCCCCTCATAGCTGAGACTGTCACACTACCCGAGCGCCCAAAATCACACCACTGCATGCTGGGAAAAACTGCTCTGCACCTCTGTTTTTGGCAGATTTGGTACCAAATGATAATCACAATACAAAAACAAAAAGAATTTTCTTTTATTGAAAAAAAACATCCTTGACCGTTATTTATGAAGATTAACTCGTGAAAACAAATTTGCAGACACATCTGCGATCGTGTTCGTGTTTGCTCATGTGTGGGTGTTTGCTGGGATTAGCGAAAGCTGGAGAGGAAATGATGTCACGTTACTGATCAGAGCTTTCACCTTGCATACTTGTTTATACAGGGCCGTCTTCATAATTATAACACAAATTATTATTGTCCAACAGTCAATAACCAAAATATTTTCAGTTTATAGTCACATAAGACAAAAAGACAGCTGAGAAGCAGGAACTTTGGAATTTGGGGTGTTTTTGCAAAAAAAAAAAATCTTCTAAACAATTATCAAAAATTCTAAATTTAATTGATTGATTTTAATTGAATGAATAAAGCTTTTCTTCTTCAGCGTGGTTTTCATTGTAGGCGGAGGAGCAAGAATTTCACTGTGCAGTGAAACCTGCTTTTATCTGTGCAGATATGACATTAAAACAAATCCTGAATCTTGAATCGTGAATGAAATGTTCAAATGTTGGTCATTGCTGATCGCAGCACGGTGCATGAATTTAAGTGACATCACATTTTTGCAACCACTAAATATCTGTGAGAACAGCTCAAATACAGGCATTTTGTGAAATAACCAGAACTTTTATCACTCTGGCAGCAAATTGTGTATTTATGTGGGATCAGAAAATCATGTGTGAGAAACTGTTTTGGGGCCTTTAACTGCACCTTCACTAAGAGTACACTATTCTGTCCACTTTATTTCTTTTTTTACTCTCTGCCCTCAATTTTCTTGTTTTCCTTGTTTCGTATTTCCCCCCGTCATCACAGTCTATTCTTGCAGTCAACCTTTTATGCATCTCTCTCTCTCTCTCTCTCTCTCCTTGTCTCTCTTTGTCTGACCTTTGGCCCTTTTGTCTTTTTTTCTCTCCTTTCTGTATCTCTTTCTCTCTTTAACCATCTTTCTTTCTCTTTCTCTCTCTCTCTCTCTGCTTCTCTGTGCAGGACCAGAGGGTTGCAACCTGTTCATCTACCACCTCCCTCAGGAGTTTGGGGATGGAGAGCTGATGCAGATGTTCCTGCCTTTCGGTAATGTCATCTCCTCCAAAGTGTTTGTGGATCGGGCGACAAACCAAAGTAAATGCTTTGGTGGGTAAAAATGACCAAACCAAAAGATTATTGGTTATTTATTCTGATTATTCTTTTTTACTAATCACCTTCTTTACCGCAGTCAACACCCCCTTCCTAACCTCTCAACACCCCTCCCTTAAACAAATGAAAACAAAACAGCAGAGAGTTTCTCTACAGTTGTGCAAAAGCCAGTTGTTACCAAAAACGAAAGAATAGAGAATGAGTGTTGGATTAGTGGATTTTTTTCCATTAATCAATCAAGCTGTTTCTTTTTGAAGTACTTTGATCAATATTTCAGTAATATATGTATGTATATGTACTCACACAGTTTTAACACTCATATCAACAGTCAAATTAATGGCTGACAGAACTGAGTTGTGTTTTAATGCCATATTTGCACAGTCACATTGCCACTGTGCTCTTTATGACATAAAGTGCAAACACAGACTCTCAGTCTCTAACTTACTGTAAGCAAAAGCAGCGCATGCTAAGAATATAACCGCTGCTCCAGCACGCAGAGATAGAGAACTGCTGTCTCACTTTGTGCCACTGACAGCACAATTTAGCCGAACGTATAATTATGTGGCAAATTATAAATGGATTGTGGAGAATGTTTAATGGAGAGTCCGTCAGGTGCAACCTATTTGCAAAGTAGCTTTTGCTCATTAATACAACACAACATTAATGTTGTATTATTCATGTTGCAGTTTTGAGATGCAGGTTTTAATTTGTGATTGGATGTTTGGTTTTTTTTTCCTCTTTCAAGTGGAACTTAAAAACCGAATCTCAAAAATAGCACAACCATATTGATGTTTTGGTTTTACATCCCATCACCAAGTTCATATTGTGCTTTTGACTGCATGCTGTGCTCTCTGTTATAACTGTGATCTACTGTTGTTGTGACACACTATGTTAGCTATATTTATGCTCATGAAATACTGTATTATATACTTTATTAAAGTGTCTGTTATATTAATGCTTACAACAATTAGCATGGATGTTACCTGCTTTTAGTTTTATGTACAGAGGAGAGAATTTACATGTACACGTAAGAGACTGCTTCATCTTATTGAACCCATCGTCATTATCCATTCTTTTGTGACCCCAAACTGTCCTCGCTTCCTCATCTAACCACGTCTTCCTTTCTCTCTCTCTCTTCCGGCCTTTCCCCCAGGGTTTGTGAGCTTCGACAACCCAGGTAGTGCCCAAGCTGCCATCCAATCAATGAACGGCTTCCAAATCGGCATGAAAAGACTCAAGGTGCAGCTGAAGAGGCCAAAGGACGCCAACCGCCCCTATTAGCCCCCGCCCCCGCCAGCCGCCGCCACCCTGGCGGCCGGGGCAGCCGTCGCACACAGGGAAAGACAGGTCAGACATCGATCCTGCCTCGTCTGGAAACATTCGTTGTCACTTTAGTTTGATGGGTGATTAACTGAGCCAACGCATGCACAAGCACAGCATGTTATATTGACAAATGCTCAAATGGCAAACTCATTTATGGCACTGCCTGATGTCGTTTCAGTAACCTTTTATAAATGTCATAAAACATTTGCAGATGCCTAATAACGAGCTGATCATCTGCAAATTGCCTGTAAAGAATAGCGATGAAGTTTTACCCCTTTTGTGGGTAGTTCAAGTACACATTTGCGAATGCTAATTCCACCCATGTAATTATGTCTCATTATTACGTAAGATTCACTGAGGTTGTCCCGCTAATCCACTTCGTACCAGTTACTACACCCGCAGCGATACACGCACAAATACAGCACCCTCACACGTATGAGGACAAATAGTCAACATAGTTTTGCCAACATAAAGAAGCAAGGCTTTTCAGTTTCTGGGGTGATGGCAGTATACTGAGATTTAAAAAATGTTAAATATACAAGT
Organism: Amniataba percoides; assembly: GCA_037176925.1. NCBI lineage: Eukaryota > Metazoa > Chordata > Actinopteri > Centrarchiformes > Terapontidae > Amniataba > Amniataba percoides. The sequence continues at coordinate 19,734,808 of JBAJHX010000096.1, forward strand.
ATATTATGAAAATTTATACCCTCTATGTTGCATCTGATATAAATGTTATAGTCGGTTTTTATGGCGGGTCGAAACAAACAAAGCTGGAGGAGTGCTTACTTACACGTAGCCTCTATTTGTAGAACAGCTTTACAGTAAGTGACCCTGTATGTTACCCCGTAGGTAAAAGATAATTGGTAAATGGTTCTGCGTGTTGCGCGGGGAAGGAATTGCTTCCAAGGGAGAGGCATTTATTACCCCTCAGGCGGGTAATTGTGCTGTTCCTCTTTGTCTCCTCCCTTCATCTGTGTGATGGAGAGTTTAGGCTGTGTCGTTCATTCACCACTGATGACTTCATTCAAGGGCAACTTATCACCCACTCACAAACTAACTGAACCGCACCAGACGGTGTCCCGAGGCAAATCACTGCGGGAAGAATAGTGCGATCTCTGTATGAATGTGTCACAAAATATGTGGCACCATTACTTTTGATATATAAAAACATTTCCGAGAGAACGGCAGAGAAAACATCTCTTTCTGATTTCCTTTTTCTTTTTTGCCCGAAAGTGACGGTTCTAACAGAATTTCAGCTCCACGCGAACACGCTGCCATTTTCACACTTGAACTCCCTGTTGTGCTATTATTCACCTATTGTACGATAATAATACAAATAAAATCATAAGAAGAAAAAGAAGAATAATGATAATAATATCAACACATTATTATGGTACACAGTTCTCAGGTTGATGAGTCCATATTCAGACAGCAAGTGGAGTGCTACTTAACATCTAATGACACACGCGGCTTAAGGTGTGGCTTGATTAAAATCCCTTCATCTTTTCAAAAGCAGGATTAAACAGTTTGATTTGAATAAAAAACAAAACTTAATTGTTTATCACATCGGAGATTACAACCGCGTCACTGCCAGGGAGCCAAATTAATTCACTGCAGGATGAGCACTGATTTGTTTTCAAAATTGTCTCCGCAAAATTATCTTTGTTTATCCACACCAGAACTTAGAGTCTTAGTGCCAGGCGAAGATGCTTGGGAGAGGCAGGTGTCCTGTAAATATGTTCCAGCGCTCCATCTGCACGTAAATACAGCAAATATCAACAGGAGACGAGCACACGTAAGGAAATATATCGTGGCAACTTTTAAGACTGTAACTGCGCAGGTGTGAGAAGAATCTAAACAAAAAAAAATCCTTTTTCCCATTAACTTTTTTTAGCTTTCTAATATAAGGTAAAGATGCTGTCTGTAATAAATATTTGTCTAACCCCAGAGGGACTTGCTGTTTCTATGAATTGTTTAATAGAGATCAGAGTAAATACCGAAATGACAAAAAAAACACACAAAAGTAACCAAATGGTTAGTGAATACTTTACACTCGAAACAAATAAGACTGAGGTTATAATGACATGTTAGCACCTCTGTGCTTAGCTGCAGTCGTACGTGTTTACATAGCAGGTATTATGGTTACCATGCGCATCATCTTAGCTTATTATCTTATCTAATCTTATCTTAGCTAATTATCACTTAACAAAGCACAAAGTACAGATGAGGCTTTAGGGAATGTCATTCGTTTTGCAGGTATTTGGACACACATGCACAATGAAAAATCTGACCGGATGACGGTGCTAGATTTCTGTATTTCATTGTAAGAGAGCTGCATCACGTTTGATAGCACTCTGTTTTATAACTTGTCAATTCCCGATTCATTTCAAAGCATTAAAGTCAACCCGATGGTGGTGCTGCAGAGGAAAATTTGAAAAATGAAAATACATCAGCTCAACCCATGAAAGTCTCATCCAAATCCAGCCTGAAGATGTTTTGATAGTTCAGTGAATATGTGGAAGTTTTGACCAGATAGAGAAGTAAGATGAACAGTCAGGGGGTCATTAGGATTTATAATCTGGACACCATGAAAAACCTGAACCAAGTGTAACTTCAGTCTCACAACCTTTGCTCTTCAATTTGATTGTTCATTCGTTTTTCAAAAATTCAACTTCATAGTGGAACTAAAGCAAAAGTGTGAATCTTCTGGGGACCATGAATTTCAGTCTGGTCCAAAGTGGTGTCCAGCTGACTGATAGAAACTGTCATTCCTGGAGCCACAGGCCACCAGCATCACATGCTTTAAGACGTTCAGATGTGTGTGAACCCCATCTGCCTCACGTTTCTTTTCCCTACATATCACTTTATTTATTACTCAAACCCTCCTCTCTTCTGTGCTTCCCAGGTTTTGTTGAGCTGAATCATATGTTGACTTCTCGCTGAGTGCAAACTCAACATCTGGACCACTGAGGCTGCTTCAGAAACAGAGGAGAGAGAGAGAGCGATGACCGAGTCAAGGACACCTCCTTTTGGATGTACTAAAACTTTGGAACTCAGAGAGAATTTCTACCAGCCTGGTTAGCCCCAGGACCTTTTTCTTCTGCACACATATACACACCTCTTTCCCCCACAAAACCCTGCTTGAATGACAGCTACCTTTTCTGGACCACAAAAAAAAAACACTTTTACTTGAACAATGAGGAAAAAGAGTAAAAGAAACTGTATCAAACCTACTTACAATGACCAACCCCACTGAACTCTTAAAGGGAATATGGATGTCAAAAGTCCAACAAGAACAAAACTTTTTAAAGACTGAATAGAGGATTGCCGTAGGAGATCTTTCTGTAAGATGGTTTGAGTTTGGGGCAATTGACTTTTGAAGACCAATTTATAAGACTTGAAACAAGAAGGGACAAGAAATTTCTCGGAGAGAGAACTTAAGTAGGGAATGTGATATTTTCAGGACACAAATTGGCTTCGATTTGGGATGGCCATCTTTAGCTCGGAGTGCCTGTCCGTTTCCAGGGGATACCGTTGCCAAGGAGAGCCATAGCAACGGTCTCCAGGGAGTCTTACCTGTCATTCCTTAGTTGTTTTAGGGACCAAAAGACCAAACATTTTTATTGCTGAGGACTTGTAGCTCTAATATACTCGGACCACTGCATCTCTGTCAGTCAGTGTTAACTGGTTGAGGAGTTGCACTTAAAAGAAGTGTACATTTCGAATATATACAACACATGTATATATACATATATATTGCTGATATGCTTTTTGAATACAGGCAAAACTATTTCAGATGACCAAATGGGGTCTCTCACTTCGCTAGTTTACAATTACTCAAAATGTTTATTTTTTTCTCTTCTCATTTTGTCTTGGGAGGGATGGCGAGTGCATGGGAGGGGCTGCTCCGTATCACAGCCTTATCTTTTTTAACTTGACATCCTAACCTCATAGATAGAATAACATCAGAAACGTTTGAAATATATGAACTTGTTTATATTTGCAGTACATATATATGTATAACAAGCATTCAAGCAAATGTATTCATATATACAGTATATATGGATAAATAGATATTAATCACAAACAAATATATGTATTTATATGCACATATTTTATATATGTGTGTCTGTATATAGAACGGCTACTGACTATGTTGAGCTGTAATTTTTTGTAGATTTTAGCTGGAGTTTGAAACATTGCTCTGCTTGGGAAGAATCGCAAATCTGGCAGCTCCCAAAACTGCAGGCATTCCTATCTCTGATTACCTATATGCTGACACACGATATATTGCGAAAAGATACATGTGTGAGAAAACACATATGGTGTAAATATTATCTGAAAATGCAAAAAGCCACATCTCAGTAGCAGGCTTTAAGAGAATCAGGCTAAATGATTTTAGAGGAAAAGGACAATTATCTTCGACTCTATTCCAAACATATCTTTTGAGCTTACACACGCGTACACACACAAACACAAACACACACACACACACACACACACACACACACACACACACACACACACACACACAAACTTCTCTTTGAAACTTGAACCAAAATGAATACGTCTCACAACCCTTGCTCTCTTTTGCATTCAGTAAAGTGCATGTAGCGTATGGGCTGTCACCATGTCAAGGTGTGCCTTGTCACCTGCAGAATCTGCCATCAAGCACTGTGCTCTCAGAAAACAAAGATGAAAAAAAAAAATGAAACACACACTACTGCAAGCAGCCAACGCGCTATTATGATGTCAAAACTACAGCCAGATCCATATCATTTCTCAGCCGTGTAGAGAGCTTCAGTGCATGTCCAATATAACAAACCGTCCGACCACTGTTGGTCCATCAATGTCTTTAAAAGAAAAAATCATTTAGAACTAATGTAGACTCATGCGATGACATCTCAGATAAAAGCGGGCATTAGGTAACCTGTTAGCACAGGTACTAACTATCAAAGCTGTGTGCAGGGCACCTGCGTTACACTGGCTGGAGTCAAAACTGGGGTACAGTTCGGGGTTACGACGGACATGACGTGGCTTGATAAGACAAGTGATTGAACTTATTGGACCTGATATTGGGTTTTAATGGTTATGAAGGTGATGTAATATCGATGGATATGTTATAATTACAGAGCTGGCTTCCCACTGAACAGAATGAGGGAGGTTTTATGTACCTTCCCATCCAGCAGTTACTGTGTGGCTCTCTGCTGGTAATAGTTGACACGAAGCATGTCCTTTAGAAGATGTTGTATCGCCTTATGCTATATGTCCTCATACAATTAAATATAGGCATAAAAAGTATAATGAAACTGTAAAGTGAAAGCAATAAGTGTGAAAAGCCATTTACCCATCACAACTGCAGCATCACTGAGGCTGGTTTCATATTGCTTTAGCATACAGTTTCTCATAACAGGCTACAAAAACGGTATGAACACCTACTATATACCTGCAAAAGGTCAACAGACTTGGATTTATTGGACCGTGCATTCAACACATTTTCAGCTGGTGGAGATTACTCAATGAATATTTATATAGATGAATATTTATAAGGCTATATGACACTTTGGAAGACAATGCTTCCTGTTGGGTGCTGTTACTAGTTTTTCCTATAAACTGCTCATTATGCCATTTCCCTAGTGTCTGTGTCTAACCTTTTTAGCAGATTGAATAATTTAACATTTACCTTCCAAATCCAGTGAGGCTAAAAAGACGCCACTACACAGCCTGGGATGCCACCGTTTGTGTGTGCCACATAACAATGCCCAGACCATGGCACACCGTGCAAAGCAGGTGACCATCGTGCAGCGCGGCTGGTTGGTACAAAAAAAATGTCCTGTACATCCACCTGAGCTGTGTTTGAGCTAACAGGAACATCTGAGGCTAAATGTCATGTGTCTGGTATCCCTGATCGCCACACTGTGCCCTCTTTGACTGCCCCCCCCATTTTCCACTGCTGCTCTAAGAAAATTGAAAAAGGTGTCAACACGGTCTGTGCTTTCCTAATGGTTTGTTTGAGCAATCACTCACGTCTTTCACCTAGCCAGTGTTTTCATGTCAAGTGAAATAAGGGAGGGGAAGCAGAGCGACCGCGGGAACTAGAATGCCGAGCACCTCTTCTTCATTTGCTCCAACTTTAAGCTGCAAGTTTACATGAGAAAAGTAAAACAAAGTATAGTGGTTCAGAAAACAACAAGAAACAGAGCAGAAGTTTGAATATAAATATATATATATAAATATATACATAAACCGATGAATATACTGTAAATTGTTTCTTTTTTTGCTCTGTTTTCCTCTGTACATAGGTTTGCATATTTTATAGGACTTTTACTTCTATCTACAAGGACTGGATAAAGTACTTTAAATACTTAAAAAAATATATGAATGAAAACATGATAATGCTCAATAAAACCAGGTACAAAAAAAAAAAATAGTCGCTAGGATACGGTACAAACTGTAGGACCTGACCAAGGCATTTATCCAGAATACAGTCAGGGAGAGCATTGACCTCAGTTAGAGCTTAGACACACATTGACCTATTTTATAAAAAAAAAAAAAAAACTACTTTGATGGGTTCTATTCATTTATCTATTTGTTTAGATATTTATTTATAAGTCATGTCTGAGATAATATGCATGCTTTCATGGCATTATTTTTCTATGAGTTGGTACGTGACCAAATAGTTTTTATATGACATGCATGGGCCACTGTTGTGGTCCACAGATGATCATTGTTCCTGTCTGTAGGACCATGCCTTCAGCACTTCTTTGATGATGGAGAAAAATGCTCCTATTGACCAAGTGATGTCAAAAGACAGATTTTAATAATTTATTTATGTGTCTTTTATTTATTTATTTATTTATTTATTTGTGTTTATGTATTTATTTATACGTGCTGTTTGACTCAAGATCTGAGCTCTATTATTGCCACTGATCTTTTATGCTTGTTAAGTGCTACTTTGTATCACTACATCACACGATATTGGCAAACTTTAACATCTTCAAAGACTGATTTGACATTTGCCGGATGCTGAGATCAACAATTCAAAACAATGCAGTACAATACTAAAGCCTTATGTATATTTGTAATTATTAACTCATATTGTTCAGTTAAAAAAAAAAAAAAAAAAGCTTTGTTAAGATTGTTTAAAAAAAAAAAGATCGCCAATTGGATGACTCCTTGTCCATTTTGAACACCTTTTGCTTCCATTTCAAATCCTTTAAATGATGAAATGAAATAGTTAAATACTCCCTCACACAACCAACTGTTTAATCAGATTTAATCACAACAGAAGATCTGCCTTGAGGTCATCATAAGTTGCTGCTAATTTGTAAGGAGCTAATGTCTGATGAATTGCTCGTCACCGACTAACTGCTTGCATGAAACGCCAGATTCAGTTTTTAAAACTTTTCTCCCCTCCTATTTTTCCCATCCTGCTTTGCATTGTTTGACAGAGCTCTGATCTTGTTCAACTGATGTGTTCTACCAAGAGCAAAATTCAATGAAAACTGCACTATCTCATCAAAAATAATTGAGTTACTGTCATTTTGTTTTTCAGTGCTGTTGTCAGTGGTTTTATTTCTGAAGCTCAGTAGTGTTGCTAGAATCACATTTTCCTTCATATGGTTTTCAAAGTATTCTGGAAAACTTTTTCCCAATTTCAGCACACATGGAGGGTGGGGAAATGAATGTTGCATATTAAGCTTCGCCAGGTTCCCGATGAGCTCAGCTTCTGATTGGGCAGTGCGCTTTAGGCTCCCGCCCCCGTCTCTCCAGACTGCACCATTCTCTGGTCCCCTGAACTCTTTTTTTGTAATTTTAAATGAATGATGCGTCTCAGCTTAGCCCAATAATAAAGCACAGTCTAGAATAAAGTGTCCTGTGTCGTGTCATGATTACTTTGAACAATGCAAAACTGCCCACACCAAAGTCCCTTTTATTCTCTCCAAGGAGGAGGTGATGGAACAGTTTCTCTCAAAAACATATGAATAGATTTCTGTGAAATTTAGTGGGCATGTATGAACAACCCACAACTGGTGGTTATCCAGATTTCATTTAGAACGATTTATTTTAATCATAATAATCAGTCTCACTGTACAATTACACTCCTCAGAGACGACCGGCCCAGCTTAACAGTTTTCTTGCAGTGACAACGTAAGATATCAATTACAAATTAGAAGCATAACCAATTCTGAATAAATATGTCTTTATTTGTATTAAAACCAGTCCAACAAGAGTACAGTCAACAACTTCATGATCATTCAACTGAAAATGAATGAGATATTAGCAAAAGTAAAGACTAAACAGATAAGATGACAGAATGCTGTTTTTTGTTTTGCTCCCCATTCTTTGTCAGCAAATGAAGAATATATCTTCCAGCATGCGACTTTCTTCCAAGTCCTGCTGGGTATCCTGGGGACAAGGCCCGATGGGGGTAAGCAGAGTTCTGCTCACTGGCATGGGCGTAGCGGGGGCCGGCCTCCGCTGCGACGTCTTGGGTCTGTGAGTAGACAGCCTGCTCAGCTCAGGTGCGGAGACGGGACTAAAAATATCCAATAACTCAAGCACAGAAAAGTCCAACCTAAAAAAAAAAAAGTCACATTTTGGGGTTTGCGAGGTTTTGTTTCCTTCCAATTTAGTTTCTTTTTTCCTAACCTCAGTTTGTTCTACAGGTTGTGTTGCTACATTTGATACAAAGCCCAGAGTGTAAATGAGCATGGTCGTGCTGTTTTGTTGTAATAGAAATGCACACAAAGAGCACCAGTTACATGCGTGCCCTCAATGTTAAGCAGGTAAGTTGCAGGCCAAGGGACCAAGCCTGACCTGCACAAGGCTGAAGACTACAGCAGCCCGGCACCTCTACTAAAATATTTGTCATTCACCTTTCACTTGTTAACACAGACAATATGAAAGCAAATCTCTCTTCGATGTGTTAACAAAATCTTTCTTGCAGAAGTGTCTGCTGAACCCTAACAAGCAGCGTTAACAAGTCAAAACCACTGGGGCGTCCCGGCAGAAAAACACAGTTTCTTGCAGGTGCGAGAGAAAAAGAGGGAGAAAACCCGGCGCTTTCTCCCCTGGAATAGAAATGAGGGAATGTGCAGCGAAATAAATAAACCAAAACGGGGGAGATTAAGCTAATAGAGATTCAATCCCTCAGTCGGGCTGGCTTGATAAATTATTCAGTGTATACACAGTCGAACGACGGCCATTCCAGATACAAAACATGAATTCTTTAAAGCACGCTCCACTGATGTTGCTAACATAATTCTCTGCTCGTTTAAAGCTGCATCGATTTGCATCGCGCCGCTCCGCACACAGCTCTCCCAGGTAAGGGGCGATCTTCGGCGTGTACTTGTTGATATGCATGTGGGTGGTCAGCAGGCAGACACACTGGTGGAGCTTCCAATCAGGGCGCATTTGTGTTGCTCCACACGTAACTATAGACCTTGATATGTCATGTTTTTCCACACCAACTTGAGGCAGCACATATCAGTGGCTGAAAAGCTTTAAAAAGGCCTGATTTGGCTTGAGCAACATGAACTAATGTATGCACATGTTTGAGCGAGGGGGAGAGAAAGTGAATGAGGGTTAAGTCGGCTGAGGGGTGATAACTGATGAAAAAGGAGACTGAAGCTCAAGTAAGTAAATCTGTCTTCCTCATTTGGTCTCCTGCCTGTCAACAGCAGAGAGAGAAAGCGAGAAAGGGAGAGAGAGCATGAGCGACAGTGAGAGAGAGCGCAAGAGAGGGACTGGAAGCGAGTGCAGCTTTGTGGATAGAGAGGAAGGCAGAAAGGGAATGTGGGGGAGGGACTTTGGCTGGGTTCCTTCTCTGGAAATGTGAGAATTTGCATTTTTATTTGTTGATTTATTTAACGGACAGGGCTCTCAAACAGCCATCCATCAACAAACGACATGTTGGTAATGAATAATGCATCACTTACCGGCGGTCACAATCTATAACAAGAGGGGAGCGCGGGGGGGTGGGGGTGGGGGGGGCGGGGGTACAGTTTGGGCAGGGAATGGGAGCCGGGGGGTGGTGGTGGTTAGGGAGGGGAAGGTGGCACAGAGATTGCGTGAGGGCTAGAGAGAATGCCAATAGATTTTCAGAGGGGTATACAGTGCAACAAAGAACTTCATTTCTTGGCTCCAGTTTGTGTGAGGTAAAGTTGTGAATTGCTTCTTGGTATTAATATCCCCCAAGGGAGTCTTGGCAAATGTATTTTACTGCTACATGCATAGGGAAAAAAATGCATGTACATCAGTAGCAGGAACATAAGTTTCTGTCATTATATATATATATAAAAAAAACGCTTTGGCCTGGAAGGTTAAGTCATTTTGGTATCATCTAGAGACGCTGCATTCCTAACATTAAAGTTTTGCTGAATGTTTTGCACCCCTTGAACATAAAGAAGCTTTTTGGAGAAACTGCAGAAAGTAGATTTGGACAGTATTTCATAGATACTCCGCAGACTCTTCATTGACAAACTGAAGACATTGTATCTGTGAGCCCTTATGTAAAAATCAAAAAAGGTCTTATCACAAATGCTCTGAAACAAACAGTGGTTTCGAAGTCCTTTGAACACATAAAACTGTAATTTTCTTGGTGGAATAAAAACCTTAGGGCTTTAGTCTCCCAGTGCACCAGTGCTGTTTGTCTCTTTTCAAGCTCTGTAAGGCCCGATAAAATTTCCACAAAACTCCTCGGCCTGTGCTCCCCACCGCCTTCTTCCCACTCGTAACTTTCACTGCTTATTTGGCTCCTCTCTTTCATTAAAGATAGCCGTCTCGCCCCGGCGCCCCTTTTCATTTGCAGTCCAAACAGTAAGATAAAAAACCTATAATGGCCACTGCGTATATCCCGCATGTCAATTTCCCAACCAATCAATAGCAGGCGGGCAATGGCAGGAAGGATGGAGATGAGATGGGCGGGGTGTGCTGGAACTGTCTCATTACTAACTAGCGCAGGATTCATGAAAGGATTAAGAAGGTCACTTAATGTTAACCCTAGCTTCATTTTGCAATTTGCACATCAAGATTGAATTGGTTAAGATTCGATGGCCACGAGGGGTTTGTTGTTGCCAAGTGAAAAAGAGGGGGGGTGGGTGTTCGGGTAACATGGTGTAGCTGACAGTAGTGTAGACTTTTCTTTACTAAAGAAAACCATTTCATTTAATCTTGCTTATGAGCCTAAAACAATAGTTTGTTTTCTTTGTAAAACACTGACAGCATTTTATATATTTCCCATGTTTTTGCTTTAATAGAACGTGCATCATGAGATTAAAAGCAACCAAAACAACATGTAGTTTAACTTCAAATATTAAGATTTGGTAGTGTTTTTCTTTTTTTAATTTAATTCATTCATCTTTTTAAAAACATATTTTCATGCACAGATTTTTTGGACACCGACTGAGAAAAAGACATATGTCTAATCCAAATCAGTGGATTACCAAAGGATTACAGTTATCTGAAGAGATGCACATGAAAAAAACATGTTGCAAGAAAACCACAAAAGACATCTGAGAGGCAGATTTCCTCATTACTGGCAGCAAAAAAAAAAAAAAAAAAAAGTGTGTGTAGCGAAGAGTCCAACTATTTTAATAGGCTTTGGAGGTGTAAATGGATGGTAATAGGATCAGATGCCCCGGGTCCCCTGCTGGAATTAATGGGCATCTGCTGGAGCTCACAGTTCAACTTGGACCACGTACCGCTTTGTTTAAGAGTTACTTATCTGAAGTTGTAAACTTTGAGCTGTTTTAAAGAATTATTCTTGGGGGGGCTGTCTTACAGTCTTACAGTTGCTGTATCTCCTATCAGCCGCAACTGTTACTAAAGGAAATTTAACATTATGCAGAAATCATTTTTTAAAATATAGGTCTGCAGCAACACTGTTACAAATTGCTTCTCAGCAGCTGATATTTTTTGCATTTACAATTCCACAGCAACTTACAAGTCCTCACAGAGGCAGGCGCACGCACACATACACACACACACAGTCAGGTTAATCACCATACCGTGTAAGCGTGTAAGAAAAAAAAGGTAATGAATGTCCTTTTCTTTTTAGAAAAGTCTGATGCTTGCACTCAGTGATTCATTCCTGTCCTCAGAGCCCCTCCCCCTTCTTATGTCTTTTTTTCACCATTTCCACTTCTATCTATCTCAACCCGCTCTAACTTTCCTCGCCTCCCATTTCTCACTTTATCCGATGCTCTCACCCCTCACTCACCCTCAAACACACTTTTAACATCTCTCCCTCACTCTTGCTTTCTCTGTCTCATTACTGTGGCAGAGAGAGAAGGGAGGGCAGTGTGTGCATCCAGAAGTCTGTTCAATTACACCTGCTGCAGGGTCCCTGCTAGGCCGACTAATGGAACGCAGCATGTCTCCTGACAGGCTGGCCACAGCGCTAGGTAGCCCAGTAAAAAGCTTCATTTAGCTTCTCACAGCTCGAAAAGTTAGCTAGACTAAGAACAGACATAATTCAGCCCCTAATACTGCAAGCCCAGGAAAAGCTTTAAGATTGAAATTTTAAACCTCTATTAGATTTACG
>JBAJHX010000096.1:19748294-19758497 GCA_037176925.1 Amniataba percoides
TACATATACACACACACACACGTGTATGTGTGTGTGTGTTTATATATTTATATATATATATATATACACACACACACACACACACACACACACATATACATATATATATATACACACACATATATATATACATATATATACAGTATATAAAACATATCTTGCAACTAACTACAAGGAGTAATTATCAACTTGTGCCCCCAAATGTTATCTAGCAATATCATCAAATGTGGTTAATTTCTTTTTGGCTTCTGTATTCTACCTGCTGTAATCGAGACGCGATTGGTGTAGCTGTTGATTCTGTCTGTTGAGCCTCTCCTCCTGCTCAGCCAGCCGTGCCTGCAGCCTCTCTCTCTCCATCTCCAACTGCATCTTCTGCAGCAGCAGCTGGTGCCTCTTCTCCTCCCAGTCCTCGTGACCCAGCAGAGGTCTAGTCAGGGCTTCTTTGGCCTCTGAGCCAATGGCATTCCCACTTTGGGACCTGTGTATGAATAAACATTTCGTTTTCGTTTGTGCCTGGTTAAAATGCACAAGTTGTTTAAAACTACAGGAAGTAATTCAGTCATGTAGGATGATGGCTCATGGCCATGCAGAGCACTACTTTACCTTTCATGCTGGTTAAAGGTCTCGTGGTTGCCATTTTCTAGACGAGAGCTATTATCACATTTCCATTGCTGTGTTAAATAATCACTGTCTTGACCACTGACTTGGCAGTCCACACATCTGTGGTGGGACTCTCTTTTTTGACTCCTGTGATGTTTGGTCAGCCCATCGGTTGGACCCATCTCTCCAGAAAGAGAGACAGAGTTGCTAAAAGTTTGCACTGCTCCTCTTCCTCCACCACCCCGCCTGTGCACTTGAGGCTGTCGTGCTTGATTAGCAGCAACACCGAGGTATGAGCCATCAAAGAATGAGCCATTAGCTCTGCTAGGAGATGTACTGCTGGGGGCCTCCTCACTACTGAGCACCTGGACAGAGAACAAAGAGGACAATAAATGCATTTTGGCCAATTTAGGAAACCTCTGAAAAATTGATGGAGTATTTCAGCCAAATGCGTTAGACTGCTCCATAAAGCCCTGATGTAGAGCTGGGCAACAAAATGAAATTCACCAAAGCTGAATTAGGAGTCACTAACCAGCCTAATTTGCTCATGTTGAAATGTGCATCAAAAGCTTCCCCCATGTGCTTGCAGGATATGTTCTACAAGAACTTACATATCATTGGCACATTATGCAGGTTCTTCCATTTTATGCTTGTAACTACAGAGGCTGTGTTGGGCTCAGAGCACTACCAAAACGCGGGTGACATACACAGCAGCAGTGCCTGAACACATCCTGTGTAGAGACTGACGGAGAACTCACACTGCTGCTGCTGCTGCTGTGCAAACACGCTGCTTTCACTACGCAGCTTGTATAGACATGGTGTTACGGTAGGGCTGGGTTTACAGCAGCACAAATGCAAATCATCCATCAAAACTGTAAACTGGACGGTGGCCACAAGATTTAGAGGACAATTTTCGACTGAACGTAACTGGCAGGTAAGCCAAGGTCAGGAACATTATGAGATAAACATAAGGAGGAAAGCCCATCTTATAGTTGACTGGGGAAGAGACTGTGACTAATTTGCTGAGGGTCAGAGAGCAGGCAAACACACATTATTCAGAGGCACCGCGGGACAATGAGGTTGGCCAAGTCATCTATTCTTACAGAGGCTGAAGCCAGAGAGGCGTGTTTGCTTCTGAAGTTTCACCTTGAGAGAGTTTTCTCTATGTTGTAGTCATATCGAACCAGCGACTGGAGTGGACTTCTATAGTGATTTATCAATTATTATGGCACTTGGCCATGGGGCAATATTGCTTTTGCATGTGTTTCCACTGGATGTCTCTGTGCCTGGCAGACGGCAAACAAGGCTGTCCTCTGAATCCGTCTCATACAGGAGCAGCCCCATCATTTTGAACTGCGTGATGCACTCACATTTATTTACAACCTACCATACATCCACTCATCCCTTTCCTTACCTTGCTGTGGGCTGCTGCCTGGCTGAGCTGGGCAATGGATTGGTTGAGTTTCGCCTGTTGCTGAGAAAGGTATTGCTGGTAAAGCCCAAGCAGCTCCTGACACTCTCTGTACTGCTGCTGCAAGCCTGGAGGATCAGGGGTTAAGTAACTAACAAAACAGAACTGCTAAACACATTAAAACCCTCCACTGGATTCAGCTGAAAATTGGTAGACTGGGAGTCCCAAAAAATGTCTGCAAGCTTAAATATCATGATGAAAAAATTAAGTAAAAATGAAAATTATCAGAACTAAGTTATGTCTACATGACGTCTAAAAGTGAAATCACTATGTGGCACTGCTGAGAAGGTAACTTTGTGCGCAGTCATTTTGGTGAGGAGAAAATTCCCTTGTGCAACTTAAACGGAACAAAAGATAGATGCTGGATTTAGATTGACAATCTGAATTAAACCCTTGTTTCTGCAATCAATTACACATTGGACCAGAAAAGTAGAGCGAACAGCAAAGTTGAAAACAGAGGGGGAGAAGAGGCCAGCAAAATCAAAGTTGTTGTTGTGGCACAGAGCTTTCACCATCTGGGTCGGGCCAAGCTGTGCTGAGTTGAGCCGGGCAGTGCCGTGCCAGGCTATCTGCCAGACAGAGAGCTGGCAGACGCAAGAAAACTAATCTGGAGCGGAACCACTGCTGCGCCTCAGGAGCCCACTAATGACAGTGGCAGCGCCACACCACACCAGCACATACAAAGATAATGAGCATGAGAATGGAGAGACTACACACAGACACACTCACACACGTTCAATAATCAACCTCGGTGTGACTCTTTCTAGTACACACCGACACACACACACACAAACACAGTGAGACACGAGAACACAAACTCCCCACCTGCATTGTAAACAGCCCACACACAAATACTATCATGAAGCAAATAGTACACACTCTCCCAGCCAAGCTGACCTTAAAGTGTGTTCCTCCAGGCCATATCTTTTTATGACGGTGGCCCAGCTCCCCCAGCTGATGAGTTTCTCCGCATCCGTTTGAAAAAAAAAGCCCCCATTTAAAGAGAAAATCAAAGTTCAAAGTAGAGTCTTATTGAAGGAATAGTTGGCGGAACACTCCATAAGAAAACACTTTGGTTGTTAGAAGACTTCAATCAGGCTGTGGAAATGAAACAGAGGAAAAGAAAAGAGAGCGGGGACGACTTTGAATTGAGGACCGAGACACCAGACAAATGCAATGCAGCAGCTTTCAAAAACATTGGGAAAATGTGAGGAAGCCCTCCATCTAAGTAAAGCTCCCCTCCTGCTGCACTGATAATGTCTATGGAGATAGTTCTATATGGGAAACTTAAGGACATCACAAGGACATCACATCATGTAAACCTGTGCTGGTAGGTCTATTTATGCAGTGTGAATACGGGTCTTGAAGGGAAGATACTGAATATGTTTATACACCAACTCCTCACCTGAGCCTAAGAGAGTTGTGTGTTGAGCTGCAAACACACAACAACTCTACATAAAATACCATTTCCACATGAGTACTCATGCCTAAAATGTTTCCAAATACACACAAATATAGAGTACAGATCACAGCAACACAAATTGGGTATGGTAGTGACTCAAAAAAAAAAAAAAGAGTCTATCCGTGCTGTTGACTGCAGCATCATAGCATCCAAATGCCACAAATGTAGGTAATGTGTGTTAATGTGTTGAAAGGGTGATGCAGTCACTGGACAGTGAGCGCGAGGTAATCTGAACCGAGTGGAGCGACACTGATAAGATTCCACCTCTCTGCCCGTCGCCACACCAAACATGCTTCATCCACAGCCTTGGACGTCAGCCAATGGGGCCCAAGCACCCGGCAAGCCCCTAGTTTACATCAGAGCTGCAAAGTGCCAACAATGACTTACTCCTCCCCCTTGCTCCAAAAATACTCAGAATCAAGGGCTTGGGCTGAAGAGGCTTCAGACGGGGCCTGTCAAAATGATTCACTTCCCTGTCAGGCCGAGGCTCAAATGAAATAATGAAATCCACTTCAAGGTGGAACAAATTTGCACAGGAGGGGGGAATATTTTAAAGCCTGCTTTAGCACACTGTGCCAAATAGATTGAGTCTGAGCGGGAATGTGAGAGAAACGGGGGCGGGGACTGATGTGTATGAATGTGTGTGTAAGTAAGCAATGACAGGGAATTAATAGAAGAAGACAGTTTACATAACTGCTTCAATAATGCTGAAACCAGAGAAAAGACACAAGTCCAAGCAATACAATGAACCAATAAAAACCTCTGTACATCAGCTAACAATGATTTTAAAAATACCCACAGCAAACATACAGAAACAATTCTCATCCTCAGTGCTATATCACAGTACCAGATGTTGTAACTTGTAAGTTCTGTCTTGTTCACTCATTAAACATGATACCTGTATTAAAGACGTGGCTATGAAGCGTCAACTCCACACCAAATAGACACAAACATACAAATCACAAAGCCAAAATCTACACAATACATAGTATTACAACAATGTATTGATTAGCAGTTACAACAATCTTCAATTTTGACCCTTTCAGCAAACATTCAACACACCATGCAATATTCATTTCACATTAAGCCAATGAATGGTTTTAATGTGGTATTTATTAGGTTCAATTAGGTATTTAAACTGATTCCGTCAACAATTTTAAAAACGTTACACTAACGCAACTGCTGAATGAATTGAATGAGTGTTTGTATGTTTTAAACAATCTATTCATGGACACAGACTTTTCTACTGTTTAACTCTGCAGAAATACTACACAACTGAGGCAACAGTAGACTTTCACTAAAGAAATGGCACATGGCCTCAACCCAATCACTCATCTCAAGATCATGACAGTTCCCACAGAGCAGACATCAAGGAATTTTAGGGGTTAATCTGCCAAAAAAATAAGAGCTAAGAATTCTCTCAAATCTTCCGATACACCCTTATCACAAAAAGCATGTGATATTACCATATTTCCACATTTTAAATGTCATCCATCCAAAATCTGGTCGGGAAAAAATGGATTTAGCCCTGGAAATCCTCTATCACAACATGTAGCATTTTTCAATGACATATCCTAACAGGGCTGTTATTCCCCTCTCTCCATGGCCTCAGGATTCCCTCCAATTGTTTCAGCTCAATAAATGGCATTAGCTGTAGCACCTGCTGTGCCTTGTTCCGGATACAGTGAGTCGAACGGCGCACCGTGTTAGTAACACCACCTTGACTTCGGCCCATGCCAACATGCCTTGAAGTACAAAAGGCATCCTCCCTATCTGAAACACAAACACAGTCCTGTGTGCCAGTCGGTTCCAAATGTCAGCTGAACACCCCAAATATCAAGAGTACTTTTTCCCCCTTATCCTAGGTGGCTTGGGGCTAAGGTATAGCCCTACATTCTTTACACCCCTGACAACCCTGAATCTTAGTTAGATAAGATAAGCTGAGGCGTAATGGAATTAGACTTGACAAGACTCTCATTCAGTGTGTTTGCCTTTGGTGTCTCCTTAACCTTTCAGGGAAGTGCCGGAACCTTCTGCCTGAGAAGAGCCTTCATGACTCCTGCACACACTTTAAAAGACTATGTTATCCCCCCTGAGGTGCTTGGATCCGAACACTTTTTCCTCTCAAATACCTTTTTAATGGAGTTTAGAAGTTTGGTGTAAATGCCAAGTCTCCGAGCCAAAGTGCCTTTAATTGAGTTGTGCTTTCCTAATTTTCCCCGCCGCCGTTGCCAATCGTGCAATTTACCAGCTGGGTCAATTACTCTTCATATTTTGCAGCGTTTTTAACCTAAATTGACTGCTGGCCATGCTTTGGTTTGACCTGAGCAGAATTGTTATGAAGACAGTGGGAGGATTGTGGGGTGCAATAAACAGCAAGCCACCGCTCTAGCTCTCCTCATGCTAGCTACCCACCTGATCGTTTATCGTAAGGAGGAAGTGAGATTCTACACTTAACGTTCACCAAAAACACTTGGCATTGATAGCATATGCTGTAGTCTTCTCAGCAAATATCAAAATTCATCTTGGGGTGATAAGATGATTTAGATGGTTTGGGCCAAGGCTTCAACCATGAAATTGATTCTGTACACAACAGCGGGTAAGCTACAAGCACTTGCAAAAAACAACTGCAGCAGACATCAAATAATTTAAATGAATCTGCTCCATTTCTCTGTCTTTTGTATCAAATTGAAGACCCTTAGCCAAACACTGTACATAGCCTTACTTAAGACAACACTGCCCCCTGCAGATTTTTTTATGGAAGAGCACACAGAGCAATGAAATTGCTCATCACCCTGCAAGAAATGATTTGTCGGACTTTGGATACATCTTGGAGGTCAGAACAAGTTTTTATTCCAACCAAAGACTAGAGTATTATATTACTGACTATTCTACTTACAAGGTTGACGTTGGACTGATCAGTGAAGTCACTGTGAGTGTGTTCAATGGTACACTTTTTTTCTGGATAAAAAAAATGTGTTTTCTCCTGGGAATTCTCTAGGGAACGGGATAATGGAACCACACCACCATACTCTACTGTAGCACCATCAGTCCAATGCAAAATAAGGTACTAAGTGCATCTCATCATGGAATATTAGCATACCATCCAAAGAAGCGATAATCCTACCGTATCCTGGAGTTCTCAAAGGACTTCATAACAGGAAACACACCAAGAAGCATATTTTACACCATTAAACAAAGTCTATGTTATCCAAAAATAATGACTGAAGAATACCAGTTTGAAACCCCTGTGTATTTCAAGTGTATTAATTCAGGGCTCCACTATGACCCATTACTGCTACTATTTGAATAAAATAAATAAGACAAGCATAACAAATCACATCACAGTTATTTTGAAAGGATACTCTCCCTCTCCTGTGCTATGATCACATTTTGTTGCTCCAGCTGCTGGATCTTGCTCTCAAACTGTTCCTGTTCGTTTTTTAGTCGCTGCACCGACTCTTCTTTCTCCTCGCTCACTCTGGACAACAGGAAATAACAGTGTTAAAGGGCAGATGGTCTACATTATGCACTCTAAGAAGGACAGCTGATAAAGAGATACAGAAGTATAAAAATAAACATTGAATAGCTCAATCCGTGCATTCATATGAACTTTAACCTCGGCCTGGAGTTCAGTGGCGTGTGCTGCTGGCTACCTGGCTAGTTCTTCAATGAGGTTTGCAATCCGGCGTTTATCTTCAGGACAGAGGTCCTTCAAAGAGACCTGGCTCTTGGCTCCGCTGGTCTCAGAGATTACCTGTGAGAAGGCAGGTAAGACACTATTAACAGAAATTAAATTCTGTCGCCTCAATACATCTTTAATGGTTTTCATTAAGCAGTGAGATAATCCACCTGCTTTAT
The DNA here is from genome assembly GCA_037176925.1 of Amniataba percoides. Lineage (NCBI taxonomy): Eukaryota > Metazoa > Chordata > Actinopteri > Centrarchiformes > Terapontidae > Amniataba > Amniataba percoides. The sequence continues at coordinate 19,755,689 of JBAJHX010000096.1, forward strand.
TCCACATTCAAACATTTTATCTCTGGTGAGGCAAAAGGGAGAGTTTACCTGTGTTTTGAGGTGAAAAGTGCCATTTGCTGGAGGGACATCTTGCTCTGTGGCTGCAGCAGCACCGTGATGGACGGACACTTTTTCTTTGGTATAAGCCTGCGAGTGCTCGCTGCGTACGAGGCCCTGTTTCTTGCCACCTTTCCTCAGCGTGGGCTCACTCTTGCTGTTGGAGCTTCGCCTGGCTCGCATCATGGCACCTCTTTTACTGGAGGAGCCGGAAACGCCTGCTCCCGAATTTAAAGTCCTCGTCTCTCCTTCCACTCCTGGGACAGCAAGTAGGAAGAAGAGTGGCAGAAAGAAGAGGATACCACGTGTACATGAGGGGGTATGTAAACTTATCTCTCAGACTGTGTTCAGAAAATGTCCCAAACAATGAGACTCACCAGGGACAAACACCAAAGGCTGCTCCTCATCCGACGCTGTGATGAAGGCAAACAGAGGACAGGCACTTCAGTTCAGTCAGATGGAAAGAAAGTTTGTTAAAGTATGTGTTTTTATCTCTGCAATAACCCTCCGGCTTCCTTTTATTTGGTAAAAGTTCAGCTTCCCTCTTACAATGAGAGAAACAAAACAAAAGCTCCCCTTTGTCTTACTTTAAGCTACACAGGAAGCATTAAGAAACACAGCAGCGTTTACTGGCAGTGAGAGCAAACACTAACGCTCTCACAACCGAGTTTCAATACAAAACAGGCCGCTTTAAAGAGGTAAATGAACATTTTTAACATGAAATAAAAATACAAACTTAATGCCGAGCAGCTGCCTCACTTCCTCTGAAACTGCAACTGTCAAGCACCGACTCTAGCACACTCTTCAGAAGACTTTTAAGACTTTCTATAAGATATCGACGCACGTGAAGCTTAGCAAAAGTAAACATACCGCCATTCATCCAAAATATCCCTGACTTTCCTCCTCTTGCTGTCGCTGCCGCCATGTTGAAACAACCGCCACCACTCCCTGAGAGCCAAGCGTTGCTAAGGAATCGTAGCCCCGCCTTCCTCTCTGAACTGAGCAGCTGATTGGCCAATTTACCAAAGGGCGGCTTTCTATTCGCTAAAACGTGTGCCAGTCGTGCCGTCCAAAGCTGCACTTGACGCTTCCTGTGCGTCGCCTGCTGAGCTGCCTGCTGAGAGGCGCAGAGGATGCTACCAGGGATTTGTACTAATTTGTAAACAACGTCGCGCAAATGGACGAGACAAAGGAGAGCTTTGTATTTAAAGGCATAGCAGAGAGACTGACACTTGGCATCACGCGATTGCTCGGTTTGTATCCCAATTTTTTGCTCCAGTTACAGCAAATAGAGCATGTTAGCTAGCAAGGAGGTTGAGATCTTGCAGGGCAGCTAACTGAAACATGTTCTGAATGTGTCCCTGTTCTGCCAGAGAGCATGCCCGGTGTGGTCGATGTGCGTTTTGCAGAGAGGGAGCCTGCAGAAAAGAGGAGCCTGCTGTCATGGGAACAGGTGAGAGAAATGTCCACCTTTTTAAAGATACTAAAATGTGTTTTGTGCATTATTTCATATGAACATGTTGCATTTCTGCTTCAGAAAAACACCTGTATTCTGCCAGAGGACCTGCGAGATTTCTATCTGACAACTGATGGATTTACACTAACCTGGAGTGTTAAATTAGACAGTAGGTGACCTCATTAGTTTTATGTTCTGCATGTATTAATAATGCCACAAAAGTCTTAATTCTATCAAATGAAAGGCCACTATTAAGATTGTGTGATATATTTAAATGCAAATAGCTCTGAAAAGAATTTTAAGCCCCGTGATACAATCATAACTTTGTGTTTTTCAGATGAGTGCGTCCCCTTAGGATGCATGATGATTAGTAGCGTGGCCAGGCTCTGCCCACTACTCCAACCAGTATCTTTATTCTCTCTGCCCAATGCACCCTCGCTGGCTGACCTGGACTGGGAGGAGAACGATACAGAAGGTGGTAAATCGCACCTGTCAGACCCTCGTGCTGGCTCAGCTCAGCAATTTACAGCATGTCAACTTTGATTACGCCTGTTCATGTGCTCAGTTGTGCAGAAAACAGGCTAATGAATGACATGTTGATTGCAAAGTAAATATTTATTCAAGATTCATTAATGCTGTCTGCCAGGGACGGGACACTCTCTCGCCGCACCCCATTTTGATTCCCGGAGCCGCATCTTTGAGCTGGATTCCTGTGGTGGGAATGGCAAAGTGTGTCTAGTCTACAAAAACTGCACGCCAGGTGTCCTGTTTGTATCCACTAATTGCACATTTTGGGATTTCTCTGAAGAAAAATGTTGATCTTAATATAGACATATCTGAGTTAATTATGTGAAAGTAAAGTTTGCGTCATTCACTTGCTGGTATTTGTTTTTTTTTACAGGTGTCGTAGCCCAGCAGAGTGAAATTTGGTTCCTTGACCGCTCATTATGTTGGCATTTTATGACCGCAACCTTCACCTCCTACTACAGACTGATGATCACCCACCTTGGTCTGCCTGAGTGGCAGTATGCCTTCACCCCGTATGGCCCCAGCCCGCAGGCCAAGGTAGCAAAATGTCTAATCACTCTCTCAAAGACCACGTGGTCTCACACATCTGCAAGATTTTTTTTTTCACCTCAACATTTAAAACAGGAAATGTAATATTTTTCACAGAAGTCATGAAGTGAGTTGCTTGCTCAGCAAGTTGTGACTCCTCCAGTCAGCTTGTCAACATGGCCTTGGGCAACTTTACTGAACCTACTGAAACTGCTCCCAAAGTCATTGGTTTGTGTGAAT
>JBAJHX010000096.1:19762857-19773374 GCA_037176925.1 Amniataba percoides
TGTGTGTGTGTTTCCTGCAGGGCTGCAAGTGTGGGGTTGTAACAGCTGACAGCTAACATGTGACTCTCGCAGTCCTCTCCATGTGGCCCGCTGCCGGGCTGTTTCTCTGGTTACACTGAATTTCCTGCTTCACCCACTTCAACCCACCAATCCCCTCCCACGACCACCACCCCCCCCATAAGCCATGTGACTGGGCAACATGCTTGTGTGTGTTTGAGAGAGGAGGCATGTTATCAGGGTCAAGAAGGTAACATTAATAATTAATAGCATGTGGTTGTCGCAGATAAGGTGATCAAAACAGAAAGAGGAGCTCGTAAATGATTGATAAAAGAGGGAGTTAAAGTCTAAAAACATGTATTAATGTTGTAATAATGTGCGCTGCGAGAGCTCTTCAGACATCTTCAGGAGCGGTTTTCTTTTCCTTACCATCATGACATATGTGCAAAGGGATTCAGCAAGTCCCACGCGAACAAGTTCATTCTTAAGCCAGACTTTGGGTCGCGTGACATGAACTCCTTTCTTCTGAGTGACCCCGAGTTCTACTGACTCCACCAAGTCCTTCATTTTCTCTCTTCTTTAACTACTTGTTGTTGTTTTGGTCAAGTTGATCCTCTACTTTAATAAAAAAAAATATATAGAGCTCGAGTCCAGTTTCCTTTAAGAGTTCATGAGGTGCTTCCCCTGTCACACAAGTAATCCGCAAAAGAGTCTCTCTTTCTCTCTCTTCTTCTCTCCTCTTTACTTGCTCTTTTTTGACTTGTCTTCCTGTAATTCTTTTCTCTTTGTGTGAGTGTCTCTCCCCCCCCCCACTCTGTGTCACACATACTCATTGGGATTTGTCCACACTTTATAGCCCTGACCCAGCCCCCTCCTCCTCCTGGACACAGTCATGCCCACACAGTCAGACCTTCCCTCCTCCCCGCCAGCTTTGCATTATCTAAGGATATTTGGGCAAGAGGGAAAAAGACTGAAATATGAACCAGCTCTGGCAAATGTATAACTGCCCCCTGTCATTGAAAGTAACGTGATATTCAATTCAGATGCAATTTCACATCCGTCAGAGTGATGGTGTGAGACGTGTAGATGTTTGGTTTCGGTTTGAACATTCAGCGAGTGTGTATCTGGGAGACGTGTAGGTTTTCCAGCAACAGTAACTGAAACTAAAAGAACAATTTCCCTTCTGTAAAATGTGTTACACAGATTAGTTTGTGGGATGATTTATGTACCTGTATGGTGATTATTTAAATTGTTGGCTTCTGTATATTTATTCATTTTTCATAGACGATGTGACTTTTGGTTCCACATTATTTCGTGCAACAGGACGACCAAGTTCACCACACAGTCACATTTTCACTTTAAATAACAAACAGCATTGATTGAATGGAGAGTTTCATTGACCACAGTCACAGTCCACATATGCTTATCCTGTCTGGGCCGTTGCTCTTTCACTTACTGACATTGTTCACAAAGTCAACAATTGATTTACCAGACCAGACCTCAGCTTTTTGAAAAAAAATGTCAATATTACTTGATTACATGATGACTGTTTAAATATAGCCGGAAAATGCCACAAGTAAAATGAGTGCAACGGAAATGTACAAAGTTTCTTAGTCACAATAAACACCAGCGAACATGTCCAGAGACGTGGATTGCAAACATTTTGTTCATATGATTTCAATATTACTGGAGATTCTGGCCACATTTAGTTACACTGCTAGGTTGTTCATATATTTTTAGTGTCCCCTTGAAATGTGTGTTTTTAAACTTTTTTTTTGCAGTATGGCGCACTATGTATTCTGTCAAATATGTAAATGTCTGTTGAGTGTGAAGAATGTCAGTCATCCAGGTCATGGTAATTCTTAACAGTATGAAGAAAGTCAGCTGAAGCTGCTTGAGGTTCTGAATGTGCAGTATTAATTTGCTTGTGTTATTGATTTGCAGGGTATTGTCAGTCAATATAGTGAAAATTTTAGAGCCGCTGACTGCTGTGACACGCCGTTAGCAGCAAGAACATTGCCACGTCATATCCATCTTTATCTTTCTTTTGCTGCGTACTAGAAGGAAATACATGAGTACAGCAGACTGACACTTTGATCACGGGTGTGGTCAGCCTGCAGAGGTCAGTGCAGCAGTGCTTTTCCTCCAAGCACTCACTAGTGAGGAGTTTCTCGCATGTATCTCGCCACTCGATTTTTTTTTTTTAATGCAGACACAACATTGAAAATCATCACTGTGGGATAAATCAAAATCATCAGCTATGCATCAAAAAGGTTCAGCTTTGCTAATGTGCTGAGTCAGCAAAAGATACCAAAATCCCTGTGCTGCAAAAGATGATTAACCCTCAGGCCTAATGAAAAAAAAAAATAGTACCTCTGAGACCATTTGGGGCTGAAAATGTCTACATCAAAAAACTGTTATAAAATATAAATATGTCCAAATTAGTTTCCAGACATTATATTTACATGATGCCACTATCTCTAGAGCGTAAAAACACAAAAAGTGTTAAATGCAAGTTGGAAACCTCAGACTTCAGGTTTGCTTTTAATGCATTTCTATTTTTAGGTGCAGATGCAGAAACTCAAGTCTACAAAACCAAACTAAACCAGACTTTTATTATTAATTTTATTTTTCCCTGACGATGTGTCTTTGTGACACCTCAAGATGCCCGATGTTTTTATTTTCAAAGACTGCCTGTGTATGTTTTTGTCTGGACCGATGTGTAGGTGTATGTGTATGTGCACTTGCATATGATAAGAAGAATAACAGAGGAGTTTTGAGTTTGATCTAAACAAGTTCACTTTTTATCTCAAAGACGCATGATTCAGATTGAATGAAAGACAATGTCCTCAGAATCATTTGCTTTTAGACCAGTTGTGCTCATGTCAGCTACAAACATTTGCAGGCACACATATACATCCCAGCGAGAGAGAGAGAGAGAGAGAAAGAGAGCATATATCATAATCTATTGAGTGTGAGGGTCTGCAAAGGAGAGAGACAAGAAGAATAGATGAGCAACTTGCAATACAATTGAATTTCTAGCTGTCTTGCTGCACATACACACACACACTAATTTCTCTACACACACAGTCCACTCTCAGACATCCGTATCAACAGTCACATTATTCTCTTGACAAACATTTGTTGCAGTGGCAGCACTCCTCCGGAAAATAGCATGGAAATGCTCCGTGAGGCAAACCGTGCTATGGAGCTTTATCTGATGGCAAATAGTAAAAACTAGATTGAGAGCCCTATGTGATTCCATTCATTATTATTTACTATAATGCCACGGGGATCAAATATATGAACGGCTTTCTTGTTCTGCTGAATAATGAAAAATTCCTGGCAGGATAGCAGATAATTTAACCAGAATCGTTCTGTTTATCTTGATTGCTATCCAACTTCACAGTCATGGGATCAACAGCCAGGAATAATTTGATTAGTCAAGTATTTAAAAATCTAGGGGTTATTTGACTTTCTTTTAAATAATTTGTTTTATTAATTTATTTTACACCCTATTCTGTCAAGTACAGGTGATGAGCATATCAAGTACAGCAATGTCATCTGCAGCTAACTGCAGCTAACACATGAGGGCTATACAATATAAGAATATGTGCATATTCTGAGAGTGGACTTAAAGCTGCATTAATCAACAGCTTGATGTCAACAATGGGTGTCATAAAAATGGAATCACAAAGAATTAGCACCAACTGCAAGTCTTTAATCGTTTTGGTTTACGACCTGTGACTTCACTGTTTTCTTTTATTCTCCCTGCTCTCATCAGCCAAGTTTCCAATTCAGAGGTTGGCACGTTTACCACATTACATGATACAGGAAGGCGCGCAGTGAGGGAGAGTCACATTATAGACTGCTCACTATAAATATCAGTACAAAGAGAGACAGAGAAGAGGACATCGACCAACTGGTGCTCTGAATATTTCTGCTGCTGAAAAAGCACCGAGTTTTTTAATTGAACCGTCATCACAGATCTTGCTGGGCAACATTTTATCCATTGTACCTGTGTGTGTGTATGTGGGCATGTGGGTGTGTGTCTTTGTGGAGGTCATTGACCTGGTTCTGTAAATGACTTTAAGAGCCTACTTTTTGATGATTTTGTTTCTGTGCTTGAGTCTTTGTTTTAGTAATGTTTTAATGTATGACCTCCTTTGACCATTTCTAATTGTTAAGTGTCTTTGAGTACCACAAAAAACGCTCTACATATAAACTGTATTTGTTATTATTACTATAGAAGTAGTAGTAGTAGAGGTAGTATTAGTAATAGTAGTAGTGGGGGTAGTATTAAGTACAAATTCAATGTACTTGTGCTTCACTTTTGTTTTTCCAATTTATGCAACTTTGCACTTGTACTCCACCACATCTCAGAGGAATGTCCTTCATACCTCGCTACAAATTTCAGCTACTAGTCACTTTTTAGATTACAAATGTTGAAATCTGGTCAAACTGAGAACATTTTTCTGATGAATTAAAAGTTGGGTTTGGACTTGAGAGAACTCAGCACTCAGCAGCTAGGTCCAAAATTCATTGCTGTGGATTAAAAGTATCCAGCTGTGGAGTCACATGAGCTCAGCTTGAAAACAGCTGTAAAATGAATCACATACATTAATGCAGCAGTGATGGAACTCCACCAAGTGTGAGTGGTTGTGTTTAATGTCATTTAAAAAGTTATTTAAAAAGTGTGTGTGAGTGAGGTATTTTCAAATTAACCCAGTGTTTAAAACATGCAACATGCACTAAAATGGATAAAATACACAAAACCATACACTAAAATGCAAAAGCTCAACTAAAAACACTTAAAAACTCACTACAAACAAACAAAACCCACAAGTGCACAAATGTGACAAGTGCATTGCTTATTTATATAGCTAATAACTCATTATTAGTACTAATTGGGGGTGTAGGCACTGATATATAAATAAAACAGGGGATCAGAGGAGCAGCTGCAGATGATCTGTGTGTTTTCTGCCTTCAGTTCTTACCACACTGTGGCCACATGTTTTCATGACGTTACCATGATCACCCCCCTCCCAGTCCGGCAGTTTCCGCTCAGATAAGTCGCTGATCCGCTGCTGTGTGTTTGTGTTTGCGGGCACACCTCCTGCGGGCGGAGTAGTAAACCCGCTGCGCTCTCCGCGTGTCCTCGCAGTGGCTGGAGAGGCGGACGCGCGCACGGTGACATGAGCTGGTCGGATCTACTTTCTCACCCGCTGTGGGCGCTCTCCGCGGCGCTGCTGGCGGTGGTGGTGCGGCTGCAGCGGAGGGGCCGCTGGGACCCCCGAGCCTGCGACGTGCTGCTGAAGGGGAAGACTGCCATCGTGACAGGAGCCAACACAGGTGGGCTGGATTCAACCCGCCTCACCCCAAACAGAGCAGAGGCTTTATTTCTAAGCAACATGCTGCCCATATGATAAAGCTCCTTCTTTTTTTTTTGTTTGTTTATTTGTTTTTTATCTTGATCGCTGGTTTAAATAAAGTTTAGGTCTGGTATTTCCGTGCGAGCTCTTATCTGATTTGACCCTGTGCCATTTCCTATGAAGATTTCCTCGAATAACAAAATTGATTTTGCAGGAAATCCCTACCAGGACTGTTGCTGTGATCTCAGGTATTTGCAGTCATGGTTGTGTGTGTCAGAGCACACACAGGGCAACATTTCAAAAGGTAGACAGCATGGTCAGGCTTCAGATCTGACTGTTTCCACATCGCGGTTGTGGCTGTCTGAGCCACATCAAACTTTGTGTTTGCCATGTAAATTGTGAGCTTGAAATGTCAGTCAACCTTGACCTGATTATGTTCTGTGGCTGGATGAAATTCACAACTCCGAGCATTGTTTTAGAAACACGAGCAGACTGATCAGTAGTAAAAGTAATAGATGTTGATAGATGATCTTATTTTTGTGCAAATCTGCCAACTCCAAGCACTTGTTACACCTTTACTAAACCTGTGCTTTTATTAATACTATCTCTTTTCATCTCTTTTATTATAATGTATACAGCCCACAGGTCTGTATCTCTTAAAGGGATATGGTGTGTTTCTTTTTACTTTGAGGTGTGTAAGATTAGACTTTTTTCCCATAATTGTAATCATGAATAATCAGGTGGAGAACTTCCTCTGGCCTCTCAGTTGAACATTTGCCAGTCTCTGGTCCATGTCACATTAACTTTGTGGGGTTTCGACAGCACTGTGTCCTACGTCTACTGTAATTAGTTGCATGATTGTAATAACTTGTGTGTGCTTTGCAAAGGAATTTAAAAAGCAATACGCAAAGCAAAAAAAGATGGAAAACTTAGATCGGAGGTGCTGAAAACAAAGTGAATAAGAACAAAGGTTCCTGTAGTTACTTTGGGGTGTGCTGAGGGGTCTGTAATACTGACTAGTTGAGTGAATCACTGGCTGTTTATAACAGGTGCTTTCTGTATGACAGTGTCTAGTAGAAACAGAAACTGTTTCAGTATTGGTTATTGGGCTACTTTTTAAACGACCAGGCGGTTGTCGTAGTAGTAGTTTATATAGATGTGGAAATAATGACTTCAAAGAGGACAAAGTATCAGTAGTTATAGTGTGGGCTCATAACAGCCCACAGAAGTACGGCAGTAATTTCTGCGCAGCTCAATCAAACACTTCTTATAATGACCAGCGAGCCTAGATAATCTTCTCCAAACACTAAATTTCCTGTTTGCACTTTCACTGTCCACTCCACCTCTTTTTCCCTGTTTTTCAGCATGCCAGTCCCACACCGTCTCATGAGTAAACATAGCACTGCTTGGGGAGGCGTGAGCTGAGACACCATTAAACTCTGAGTCAGCATCATGCCAGATCCCTCCTCACACAGCGTCTTTTCACTGCCACTGCAATAAAAAACATTATGATGTGCATTGCCACACAGAGATCTATTTCACTCAAACCTAGAAATGGACTGAGGGTCTTTCATTTGAACATTGATGATGTGCTTTGAAAGTTAAGATTATTTAATTGTTTGGGTCTCGTGGACCCTAAAAAAAATTTAACGGGTTTATGAATCACATGAGAAACGTGAATAAAGAAGCACTGTTCAAAACTGTGTCATACTTCTCTCACAGTTATGAGTAGCAAACGTTTCACATATTCCATTATGTCACTCTTAGCCTTCAAAAACAGACTCATTATGTCCCTCTATGTGTAATGAAGGGGCAGACTGTGAATTTCAAATACAGTTTAAAAAAAAAAAAAACACACAGGGCACCGTAATTGTCCTGTGTTGGGCTGACGTAGCCCCCTCTGCAAGATTTTTCTACAAACGAATGCGCCAACACATGGAGAACACACACCGAGAGAGGGCTGAAATTTAAAACCGGAACATTCTTGTTCTGAGGCGTGTCAATCTTGTTGTGCTGATCCGGCTCCTTGAAATGTTCAAGTGAAATAAAGGAGAGATGTCCCAAATGCGCTTAACTCTTTCTATTAACTATTTCATTTCAATCATTTACAAAAATGTTAACAGTGGATGTGTGGACCATAAAGTCAATGGTGCTAAAGGCCCCATTTGAACCACAATGAGAAGGTTACCCTGAGAGGACAAAGGTGGCAGCTTTTATAGGGACTGCTGTTTCCACATACAAATTTTTGTTAGACAGTGTAAACAGACAGATAGCAACCAACCTTGTCTTTTGTCTGAAACTAAGAACTTTTGCTTTTGTGTCTCTCTAGCAAATGAGATTTTCCGTGTATTGTATATATGTGTATTTTCCCCAATTCAAAAAGCCACGTGTTGATTTTATCTACGTTCACGTTTGTGTTATCAAGTTGTCCAAGCTCATTATTGCTCTCCTCCACTCTCTTAGGGATCGGGAAGTTCATCGCCCTGGACTTTGCTCGGCGCGGGGCCCGTGTCATCCTGGCCTGTCGAAGCGAGGCCAGGGGGGCGGCGGCGCTCAGAGAGATCAGGGAGAAAACAGGAAACCCTGATGTCCACCTCCGTTTGGTGGACGTGTCTTCTCTGGACTCCGTCAGGGAGTTTGCCAAGAGGATTCTTGAGGAGGAGAAAGCGCTCCACATCCTCGTCAACAATGCCGGAGCATCAGGTGATCATGTCTTCGTCTTATTTCCAGGCGGTATTTTGGGGATCACAAAACCTAACAAGGGTTAACTTCATTTTGAAGATTTCGAAACCCAGAACCCACATCATCATGCAGTACCACTGTTAACGATATGTTAATTCATTGCTATGGGATTGGTAGTTATTCTTAAACTTTCCTCGCACTAAACATAACAGTAACTATACAAAAATATCACATCAACAGGAAAACAGACAGAAAAAAATCTCTCTTTCTCTATCTTTCATGAGCTAGTACATCAGTGGCTGAACAAAATGCAGTGAAACTTCCCATCTGTGGAACATCTGGAGGCAATATTGCGGAATGCTTATGCTCTCTGAGGCAGCAAACAGAAATGGAAAGAGTTTGACATGCTGAAGCTCAATCCTCTTTACTGGACAAGTGATTCATCACAGAGACAGTAAATAAAAGATGATGCACCACCAAAAATAATGACATTAGCAATGGATTAGTTCCCCAGATTCAAATTGTCCTCCAGAGATGTGATGGTTAGAGAATGCATAAAGTCCAGAAGAACTCAGAAGTACAAATGTGTTTATAATGTGCATATGTAGCATGTATGTACATTACTATATGTAATCTAAGTATTTGTTGATTACAAACTCAGGTTTACCGAGGGAGATAACAAAAGATGGGTTGGAGATTTCTTTTGCCACCAACCACCTGGGACCATTTCTTCTCACCAATCTTCTGCTGGGTAAGAGTCTGCAGTCTCTAAAAATATATAATCTTGAAGATTTTCATTTAACTAAATGTCACTTAACTTACTGTCTATAGCCGAATGAGGCAACACAGTGATGCTTCAGCCTATGATGAAGGACCTTGCAATTGCAGTATTATGACCCAGGTAATGGTGGCAGCTTTCCCATTAAAAAAAAATCTAAATCACTGGGCTTGATTGGCCCACAGCAACACAACAGGCTCACTCTGTGATTCACCAGTGTGTGAGACTACCGCGGGTGAAACTTGAAACCAAAAACACACCTGCAGTTGCCGATCGTCACCATAAGGGCCCAAATACAACAAAATGAAAGCCTTTGAGATTCCAACTTTAATATAGCATGTCGTTCCCGCTCTGTACAAAATATTTTGTCTTTCATCTTCTCCTCAATCTCTGCTTCACCCCAGACCTGATCAAGCGTTCGGCTCCAGCGCGCATAGTCACCGTCAGCTCAGTCAACCACAAGAAGGGAAAGGTGGACTTCTCTCACTTTCATGGCGAGAACCTCACTTACTTCATGGATAACGTCTACAACCACACCAAGCTGCACAATATCATCTGTACCAACGAGCTAGCACGCAGGCTAGACGGGACAGGTAGGCCAAAGTCTGTATAATTATTAGGACTATTACTTTCCTGTTGAGTAGCAGTGCAAATGAGAAGCAATGACAAGGGAAGGATGATGACCTTAAAATTCCATATATAGGTCAAAGTGGGCACCCTTTGCATGCTTATCTATCTCTGTGATCGCCAGGTATGCTGAGTCAAACACCCGGAGCTTTGAGCGCGCCTCTGATTATGTGTACCAAACAGTTACCAAAAGCACATTTTTGCCCACATGAAAGAGAAACAAGCTTATTTTCTGTTCTTTGCACTTCCCTTTAGTCTCCATGACAGTCACAAATGAGTTCAATCGAGGAATCTGACTTTATAACAAAAAAAAGCAAACTGCAGCTGAAACCAATTTGCCCGTTTAAAGTCAATTAAAAAGGAAAAAAACAGTCCTCAGAGGAATGTTGTTGTTCAAAGGCTTGCTGCAGAGACTGGCTCACAGATTCTCTGTCCCCCTCTGTTTCTCTCTCTTCTCTGCGTGTGCCTCTGTGTGTTCTTGTCCGTGCAGGTGTCACCGCAAACTCCGTCCACCCTGGTATTGTCATGACAGAAGTGCTGAGACACTATCCAATCATGGTTCGTTTCCTTTTCAACCTCATTGGATTTTTCTTTTTCAAGGTGAGTGCCTCTAATTTCAGAGTCACTGTTCTCATACTTTCACGTGGTCCAACCCAAGTGTGTCAGGTCACCATGCCATGTTAATGCAGTTTTCTGGAACCTGAAAATTCAAACACAGGTGTGTTCAAGGTGGAAATCTTATTAAACCAATGAAATGTGTGCAGCTCAGGGCAGGTATGCATAAGTTAGAGCAACATTTCCACTCGTGGCGAGACATCGAAATTCACCACACCGCCACGGCCACGCCCCCTGATGAGAAGTTGAAATAGGTAGAGATGAATGTGCTCAAGCACTTTAGAGAAGGCCATCATAATGTCAATCATGTCACTTCCTGTCCCCAACAGGTGGCGCTATATCCATAACTGAATATTGTCATGTAAATGTGCCTGGACAACAATCAAACCTGTGAAGTTTCAGCCTGATTCAACAATGTATGTGTGAGTTATAGCAGAATTACTCCC
>JBAJHX010000096.1:19773474-19811527 GCA_037176925.1 Amniataba percoides
TCCTCATTTTAACCCTTTAATGCCACAGGTATCATATTTGATTGATGAGTTTTTGAGGCCTCTAAATAATTTGTTTCTTGAAAAACTTTAACAATATGGTCAAAATGCAAGAAAAATAAATAAAAATGCAGAATGTAGCAAAAAAGTATAAAAATTAAAAATCATATAAGCCTTTTTTTCATTTTATTATTCAATTTCATTTTATTATTATTTGTCAGAAGGTTTAATAGACACTCAAATAAACACTCACACACAATAATTTCATGGGTCAAACTGCACGTCAGTCCTTATTTCTTCTTATTTGTCATCAGGTTAAAGCTTGCCTTCAAAATAAATGCAGAGCCCATCAAGTTAGAATTTGTATTTTTTTCATTTAACTTTTCACACCTGACATTTAGACATAAAAACAAATGCAGGGTGTTTCATGACAATCTTATATGATAAGATAAATGCTGCAAAATGAGCAGATACCTGTATAAAATCCCATAAACACATCATGTTAATGAAGACAGCAACTTATCTGACACAAAAGCACTTCTGATGAATTTGCAAAACTTTTGTGATTGTACGAGCATTAGAAGCCCCATCGGCAGCTGCTTCCTGTTTCATGGCGAAACATCCAACTTTGCCACGCCCCCACAGACACGCCGTTCAATGAAAACTAAAAAGCTTCGCAATTTAACATCACCCATGTCTCTAGATTGTACTGTCCAATTTTGAAGCCAATCTGATCAAATCTATAGGAGGAGCTTGTTAAAGTGTCAGACCTGCACATGACATCGATTTCCTGTCATAAATCAAATATCGAAATTGTCCACTCCGCCACGCATGCTATTGTTAAAGAAAATGGAAACACTTTGCAATTTAGTGTCATCCATGTCTTCAGATTCTACATTTCAAATTAGAAGTGGATCTGATGAAATTTGTACGTTAAATTTAAGTACGTTAAAATCCGAGGCCTCAAAATAGCTGAAATTATGGCAAAACTGCACACATAAATGAAAATATCTGACATCCCGTCAAATTTAGGATATGGGTCCAGGAGACTTTTTTGTAGATCTTAGAAAGATACATCTGTGTGCCAATTTTCATACATATGGGACAAACACAGTCCGGGGGCTGCTTTTTTGAAAAATTCTAAGTGGCGCTACAGAGGCAATTTGCATCGATTTGTCTAGCTCCAGGAAACTTTTTTGTAGGGCTTGTGATGTTATAAATGTGTGCTCAATTTGAGATGTGTAGGCGAAACAGCGTCCCGGGGCAGAATGTTTAAACATACACAAACCGGAAATTGCTCCCATAGTAAAACAATATCACACACATAAATCAAAATAACTAATTTCCTGTTGGTTTTAGGACATGGGACTCCGATCTCGGGATGTTCCATAACCTCCCCAAGTTTCAACCATATCCACAGAAGCATGGCCGCATTTGCCACAGAGCCGTTTTGCATCAGGCGGTCTAGCCCCAAGAGACTTTTTTGTAGGCCTCGTAATCTTACACGTGTGTGCCAAATTTCAGATACGTAGATGAAACGCTGTGGCGGGGCTGCTTTGTTAAATGTATCTAGGTGGCGCCATTGCACACTGCGAAAATTCAAATGCAGGTGTGTTCAGGGCAGAAATCATATTAAACCAATGAAATGTGGGGCAGCTCAGAGCAGGTATGCATAAGTTAGAGCAACGTTTCCACTCGTGGCAAGACATCGAAATTCACCGCACCGCCACGGCCACGCCCCCTAATGAAATGTTGAAATTGTTTGTCAGCGGTCATCTCCAAGGCCTTTAAAACATGCACAGCTAGGTAGAGATGAATGTGCTCAAGCCCGTGTCCAGGACCCATAAAATACTTGCACATTTTTGTGAGTTTTCGAGCATGTTCAGACCACGTAAAATGCCATTTATTTAGGAGAACAATTCTCCCATTCGAAATACAATAGGGCCTCGTACCGCGATCGGTGCCCTCGGTGCTCGGGCCCTAAAAAACAAAGAGACCGAAGTACAATTAGCTTGTATGAAGTGTGTATGCATGTGTGTGGCATTGTTGCAAGAACTGGTAGAACCACTTTGTTTAATTGACGGAGGTAAAGATATGCTATTTTAATAATTACCTGTGACTCAAGGTGTACGCCACCACTTCAGACGAGTTAAAGTATTATCACATGCCCCACTTTTTGGCAAAGGAAACTTAGGATGAACTTATGCAAGCGCTCATTGTTTTAGGAATCAACAGGAAAAGGCGTTGGAGGCCCAGTTAACAAAATACAGCACAGTTTGTCAGCACAAGCAATTCCAGACATATTTGGGGCTGGTTTGGCCTTCTACCCCATAAAACTGGATTTACAATTAAACAGTTAAATCACGTTGAAATGTTGAAGTCTCAGCTTTAATTTGCATGTTTACTTCCACATCGGATGAACGGAATTTAAGGACATAAAAGTATTTTGACACACCAGAGCACACAGCTGGCAATATTCTGCATCATTCTTACTGTTAACAAATGACCAACCATCCATTGATTGAATCTTCACCAGGGTTGTCATTGTTATTCAAATTTCCAGCATATATGCAGATTAAAATAAAAGCAATCCTTATTGAAATTCATGTTTTAAAAAACACAAAAAAAAAAAAACAATGAGTCCTTGAGGTAGACAAAAGCCACATTTATTCTGAATAGGCTCAGCTCTCGATTCTTTGTTACCAAATATTTTTCTCGACGTCGATCTCTGGTGGTTAATAATCCATTTGTAATTCATTTGTGACCCTCATAATGTTGGCCCTTCCCATTTTCTCAGCAAACTTTCCAATGGCATCATGTAATGTGACACACATACACACACACACACAGCTGGAAAAAACTTTTCACATTTTAGGCATTCACCACATTCATATACACTTTCACATCTGCATCTGGAGTCACCACTTTATTTGATGCAACCTGCTTCCCAGCTGCCTTTCTGTCAGCTGACCTCGGAGTTGAAACACTTCACTGAGCATTTATCCCTTCTGGCACGCATCTGCGATGTGCATCTGTGATCAACAACTGGTTATACCAGAAACACAGGGCAGAGATGGCACAAGCCTCCTGATCACATATCTGCACCTGTGGAGATTCATCTGTACTTTGCTCTCACGTTTCCTCTCCACTGTTCTTGTCTCCCTCTCAGTCTTCAGAGGAGGGCGCGGTCAGCACCATCTACTGTGCAGTGGCGGAGGAAATGGAGGGGATAACTGGGAAGTATTTCGACAGCGACTGCTCCCTGGTTCTCCCCGCCCCTTTAGCCCGAGACGCTGCCCTCGCTGTCAAGGACTTTGAAATCAGCGAGAGACTGACATCAAAGCTGTGAGACGACGATGAGGCAAGTGGGAGGTTTGATAACAGAAAACAGGTCAAATTCCACCCGTCACACGGCACTTATTGAGCCGACAGTCCAGACAGGGCAGTGTCTGAAAAATCATCCAGCGAATGTATTTTCATAGGCAATTTTTGAAGGGATGTGAAGTGACATGTTTTTTTGTTTTGTTTTGTTTTGTTTATTTAATGGAAGGACAAATTAACCACATGTGAATTGTAATAAAAAGCTTTATCACTCTTCTGTGCTTTGGTGTGAGTACCTAATATGTTTAATCACTTGATAATAAAGACAAATTTTCACATCGGTGGTGCTGCGGTCTGGGTGATTGTCATTCCTGAAAAAAGATGAATACGTTTTCCTCCTTGCAACACTTTGACTCAGGTGTGTGGGCGAGTGAAGTGAGAGAGATGCTGACACCGTGTGGCCAACTCAAGCTGGCATGCGCCTCCAGAAATGACACGGAAGCTCCGATAAGTGACACAATCACTTCCCTTTATTGACTGACTCATTTAAACACAATTAAATATTTGAGCATTCAGTACTTTTTTTTTTTGAAGAATTTTTACAGCGTTCCCCCACTCGTGTCTTCAGCATCACTATTTGGCTGCAGAGACAAGAGATAGTGGGAGGACAGTGTGGTTACCAGAGAGGCTTTTAATCAGAGCGCTATCACTCGTGCACATGTGTCTACTAATCACTTCTGGATGATAAAAGAAGACTGGAGGTCATGACGTTGGTTCTCTTTTTTTCTTTTTAAACAACTGAACCTTTCTGACGTTCCTCCACTATTTCATGGATGATCTCCTCGAGCACAGGAGCCACATGATCCAGCTGTTTGGTTGTAAGACGAACGGCAATCTCCACTGTTTTATCCTGGACACACACAGAAAAAGTGGAGTGTTTTATGACACGGTTCGTTGGTGAAAAAGACGACGATGCTGGAGATGAAGATGAAGGTGTGTGTGTGTGTGTGTGTGTGTGTGTGTGTGTGTGTGTGTGTGTGTGTGTTCTCACAGGATTTCCACCACCTTCCACCTGAGAAAGCTGTTGAACGGTCACCTCTTCAAACTGTCCGTCTTCCGACCGAGGCTCCATGTCCTTTCTACCCTCTCGCTCCTGCACAAATAGTAGATATCAGCACAAAAAACGGAAAAACGACTAACATATGGGGGAACATTCATCCCTTAGAAACAATTTTTTTTTTGTTACTAGAGTTATAGTAAGTTTATCAGCTACTTACACTGATTTGACACTGTGGGCAACCCAACTTGAACTTTTTTGTGATTTTGTGATTCAAACTTTGCTAACCCAAAACATCATGCAGCTAAACACTCATGAGAAATGTCATTTCATCTTTCCTGGACCAACTACAACTCACATTTCTAAATGACTCAGTTTGTGTTCCTTATTTATTATTCTGCCAATTGTTTATTCAATTAAAATGATTAGTTGCTTGGTCTTTAAAATGTCACAAAATACACAGTGCCAACTGCAATTTTCTATAAGCCAATAGGTTGTCATCAAATTGTTTATTCTGACCAACTAACACAACAAAACCCCAAGACATTTGAGCTACTATAACAAGAGACAAAGAAAAGAGGTAAACTAGCTGAAACAAAAGAAAGTGTGACATTGTGGTTTGAAAATGATTGTTTAATTATCAAAATATTTGCTAATTATTTTTTTTCTGTCTGACTTATCACTTCAAATTTATTTGTCACAAACGTCTTATCGTGGAAAATCACATTACATAATCAGACTTAGGTTCATCCGCTGAAGCCGGTATCAGTATGCTGACACTAACAACAGACACTAACACACATCACTCAGCCCCACTTCGCTGTCCAATCAAACACTTGCTGCTTACCTTCATCAGCAACATCTCCTTGGGGCTGAAGAAGGTGATGTGACCCTCTGTCCTCTCGGCCAGCAGCGCCACCAGGCACACCAGCACCAAGCAACCTGCCACGGCTCCGCGCATGCTCATTCTGCCCCGTCCTGGATGCACACACACAGACACACGTGTATACACACACACACTGTGCACAGGCATGCACGCTGAGCAGTAGGTTCACATGAGAGTACAGTGCAGGCTGTGTTTCCACATGATCAGGGGTGAGTAGCACTGAGGCCAGGCCACTTACAGACGTTTTAAGTGGTGGGAAAGAGAGGCGGCATTGGAAATATGTCAACATACAGCATTTGACCTGCTCTGTGTGTGTGTTTGTGCCAGAAACAATAACTAGAGTTTAGAAGAAGAAGAAGAAGGACACAGTGGATCCTATGTTGTTATGCAAGGGAGAGCTTGACACATAGATAGGGAAAGAGAGAGGCGGGAGGAGGAGGGGTGAGGGAGAGCGTGGAAGGAACAAAACAACAAACTGCTTCACTGACGAGCGAGATAAGAGGCCTGAGTGGACCGGCCATACTTAAGAACAGCAAGAAAATCTGTGGACCCAAACACGAGAGAATGAAGACACCAGAGAGGAGAAAGAGGGGAGTAAGAGAGAGCGAGGGAAGAAGGAGGAAGCAGCAGAGGTCGTATGTTACTCACTTTCTGTGTCTGCCTTGGTCAGTTGCTGAAGGAAGTGTGCTTTAAGATGAGCAGAGCTCCACCAGTCTGACGGTCAGATTGTCCCAGTCAGCCTTTATATGGAGCCCTCTCCTGATCGCTGAGCTTTTTACTGTCCTCCCTCACATCCGCTCCTCAACAGGCTCCTTCAAGCACTCTCCTCCATGTTCCTAGAAACACACATATTGTTCAGGAATCTGGCTTTTTATTAGGGCAGTAAGCTCATGGCGCCATATGTATGCAGGACTTTGACAAGAATGAAAAACTGACACGCTGGTGAGCGGCCCTGAGGTGTTAGTGCGAAACTAGACACGCTGGGTAAGTCTGATGTGATCCTGTACGTTGAATTATTTGCCAAATTTGGATGAGCCCTCGTAGAGCACAAAGAAAACATTGCTCAGGCTTATATATTCGAACTCATCTCAAAACTGCTAACTGAGAGGCAACATTCGATGTGTGTGACTTCCATTTGGGTTACTATGTTAAATACTAGAAACAATTATTTTGATTGACATACTGGCTTGGTGTGTGTGTATGTGTGTGTTCGTGTGTGTGTGTGTGCAGCAGCCACAAACACGATCTGTCCAAAGATTTCCGTCATAAATTCTATACCTTAAACTACTATCCAACACAATGTGGCATTTATGACCTGGCAGTCTTTTATACTTGTGTACAAACAGAGCCACATCCATCTGCTCCTTGGAAACCTCGTGACTCGAAAGAACTTTAATGATGCTTTTTCCTGAATACAACACTTGACAGTTTTCCTGCATGATGGTGAAATATTCTCGCGGCTCTGTTTGCGCTGCTGTCAGAATATGCTGCAGAAGAGAACAAATAAAAATGTGGCCACTGTTGTATGTGCTTTATTGCAATTTCAAGTACATAAGTGCAGCTTTGTAGCTCTTATGAAGCACTTGACCACCGCCGCAATGACGCACAAGCTCATTTTACATTTTTCCCTCACCTACTGTCAGGATTTTTACATTACGCTGTTATGTGCATGGAATTTCACAATTTTTTTCCACTCATTTGAATATTTTCTGATCAGTGAAGTTGTAGTTGAAGTTTCTGGCATTTTTAATGGCTTCTATATCTGCAAATCTTTACAGCGGGTTGGTTTTGTGAACTACATGCACTCCAGCTATCATAACTATGTAAGTAAGTGAGATTCTTAACTGTTGCCTATGTCCTTGTATTTTTTGTACTACAAATCACAGCAGGATAACGCATATCGCTGCAGACTCAATCTTTAACCGACCCAAATACCATCTGAAGTACTGAAGAATATCTGTGTCAGTTTAGTAGCATTTGAATGAGTGGATTGGAGAGTGGCGATATGGATGTCAATTGATTTAGCATATTTTAAAAGATATAGAGTAACAGACTTGGTCACTGGTCACCTTGAGGCAAACTGAAGTTACAGATTGGTGGATGTGCTAAAAAGAAATTCAGCTCTGTAGGACATACAAGTTGTTTCGATTTATTACTTTTGATTTATTTTTTGAAGATAAGAAATGTCTGAAACTTTAAATTTGCTGTAATAAATCACACCGACTTAAATCAATCCTTACCAAACTGTAAGCATCGACTGACTCGCGACCTTTGATCATGCAAACCAAATTTCGTACAAATCAATGCAACCCATTGCTAGATAAGAAACTTTTCTGTGGATACAAAGTGCAAGTAGTGCAATTAGCTCTAAAAGGTAAGCCTGGCTAACGTGTGTGTCAAATTTCAGTATAATATCTCAAAATCAAACTTTTATGAAAGAAAATGAAATTGGTTTGACGTCTGCGAATGAATATGTTTCGGGATGATTGGCCCCACAGTCTTTAGTGAGTTCTTGAAAATTGGATTTTGATCAAACTGAGAAAAGACTCAAAATTTGACATTTTTAAAGCAGATCATCAGATATCTGATGCAGAACAAAGATTAACATGAGAAATTAATTGTGACACTAAGCTAAGCCTATTTCGAGACTAACTTCGTTAATACAGCGCCATCTTTGGGTCATTGCGTGTCATTTTCTTATTTTCTGTTTTCTGAGTTGTGAGGGGAGAGTTGCAGCTCACTTGACAACTTTCGTGAGTTTTCGCCGCACGGTTTTTCCTGCACGGACACTGTTGTCGGACAAAAACAGGCAGACGAAGACGAAAAATAAGAAGGTGATTAAGAATATCAATGAAGACAAACACAACGAGGAGCGAATCCCGAACAACAACATAAGCTTTAAACTTTAATGTCTAATTTTACCTCAAAGCTGGAAACTGACTGTCTCCAGCAGGTGGGGGGGGTCTCGGCCGGGTCTCGCGATGTTAGCGCGCTCTCGCGGTATTTGGCTCATGTGGCAGTGAGCTGAGAAGTGTGCACGCAGTCTTTTCCTCGAGGTGAAGGAGCAGAGCAGACACGCGTTGCGTGCTGCTGCAGAAACGTAGTGATCATGGTGAGACACATGGATTTCTCTGTTTTTTATTATAGGTTACAGTCAGAGGCTGTTTGAACTTAATATAGCTTTAAAAGTACAAATGACGAATTTTGCATTTTTACTCCAGATTGAGGCCTTTGGGCACGAGCGCAGCGGTTAGCCTCCCATGTGGCTAACCGTTAGCTGTAACGTGCGTCTTAATTTACACTGCTCAGACTTAACAGCAGTAAGCAGGGACATTTGTGCAAGTTAAAAACTTAAGTTGTTTGTTCTTGTATCTGCTGCTTGTTAGTTGGTATTAATTTAGTGATACGAGACTAACATTAGCTTGGCGGCTAGCACAAGTTAGCATCGTGGCTCTTTCCTGCATGGGCCCAGTCAACACGTGGGTCCATCGTGACGACAGCGTCTGTACGTGGAGGTGTTAGTCCGCAGAGACAAACGCACTGCAGTGGTACTATGCACGTTTAAATGCCTCATCTGCTTAAAGTAACGTTAGCTGCGGTGCTACCAGAAGTGAAGGTTAGCTCGGGATTCAGCTCTTATCACGTGGAGACCGGTAAACACTCCACTCCGCGCGTGAAGTTCGGCCAAACATTTTACACGTGGTTTAGCATTATTTAACGTTACCTTGTGTCGGTAGTTGTTTGTCTCGAGCTTTGACCCGGTGCGTTCACGCTCCACAGGTGCTGCTGCACGTGTTGTTCGAGCACGCGGCGGGCTACGCGCTGTTCGCCGTCAAAGAGGTGGAGGAGATCGGCATGCTGCTGCCTCAGGTGAGTCTGCTCTGCTGTCTCTGTGCTGCTCTGCTCTGTTTTCCGGGCGGCGCGCAGGTGGTAACCGCGTGTGTGTGTGTGTTTCAGGTGGAGGAGAGCGTGCTGAGCCTCGCGAAGTTCAACAGCATGGTGAGCCTGGCCGCCTTCTTCCCCTTCAAGTCGGCCCAGGCTGCTCTGGAGAACATGAACGCCATCTCTGAAGGCAAGCTGACACCCCCCTCCCTCTCCTTTGTCTTTTGAGTGGCTCTGTAGGCTTCCTCAGTTGTGATGATGTTTTATAATCTGTCAATCCACTGAGTTACTGTGCTGACACCTTTATGTCAACCCTGAACATCTGAGGACGGCCCATTGAAACACAGCAGCACAGTGAAATATGCTGACCTGATAGTGGTTAGATTTTAATGATCAAAGTCTCAAATTCAAAGTATGAACACTTATAAACAGCCAAAATCTTCAATTGCAGAGAAATCTGAAGTTTGCTGTAAAAAAATTACTCGCACACTTTTAACCAAAGAACTTTTCCAATCGGGACTGCTGGTGCACATTGCAGTTAAACTGTGGTTACTTACTTTTCCCAAATTGAGTCAAGCTGTGCTTCAGTAATGGGTCACATCTTTCTCATAACACTGCTGCAGAATCAAAAGCTTCAGTTCAAAAAGGCAGACTAAGACAGACGAGTAATCTCCCCTTTGTCACTCCCAGGTGTGGTTCATGCTGACCTGAAGTTGTTCCTTGAGACAAATCTGCCCCTTTCTGGGAAGAAGAAAGCCACGTTGGGGGTTTCCGATGCCAAGATCGGAGCAGCTTTACAAGAAGAGTTTAACATTTCCATCCAGACTGGTGGAGCAGTGGCAGAGATAGGCAGAGGTGAGGAGATGACTTGCTGGTGATTTTTCTTGCCCCTTTGGGGAAACATGCTTTTTGTTTGATGGCGGTTAAGTTACTGGGGCTGAAGCTTAATGGTTAAATGAATAATTACAGAATTTTTTTAGAGGTGTGGCCTGTTGTGATGCGATCTTGTGATCCTGAAACTCATGAAGGTTCATACTGAAAATCTGAACAGCCACTGGCCTCGTGCATCTCTGCCAGTCTTCCACTTAACTCCCACAAACCCCTTGTACACCATCTGCCCCGCCAGGTATTCGTCTGCACTTCCACTCCCTGGTGAAGGGTCTGACCGGCCAAGCAGCCTCCAAGGCGCAGCTGGGTCTCGGCCACAGCTACTCTAGAGCCAAAGTCAAGTTCAACGTCAACAGGGTGGACAACATGATCATCCAGTCCATCGCCCTGTTGGATCAGCTGGACAAAGACATCAACACATTCTCCATGCGTGTCCGGTAGAGTTCCCTCCACACCACTAACATGAAACGTGTGATTTGAGATGTAGCACTGTGGATTGTGTTTTTTTCAGTGCTTGTACGCCGGTTGAGTTTGGCTGTCACTTCCTGTGTCGCATGGCAGTGTGGTTGTCCTAATCCTGTGTGAGCACATTAGTAATTTATTAACTAGCTGTGTTGAGGCAGCGGCCGGCCGAGTCTTAAGAGAAACACTTTTTGTACCCGGCTCCAGTTTGAGTGTGTGATAGATTAACACATCAGACTGTGATTGGCTTGTTTTTGGATTTTTTCTTTAACCATCCATCATTTGAGAGCAGCCTCCTCATGCTTACCACAGACGGTACCCCTTAAAGTGCTGGCTGTATAGAAACAGGAGGGACACGAAGCTCTCCTGACACATCTGCTCTGCCAGCTGTTGTCTGGTGAGGCAATACTGTTGGGTGAGACATCCATTGCCATGCATCCACACGTGCAGTCACTCTCAAAGCGTGCCGTTGATTTGCAGTGATTACAGATGTTTTGCAGCCTGTGCTCCTGACAGCAGTGGCTTCACATGTTTTCCCTTCTAACCACATCCTCTTTGTTTCCGTAGCGAATGGTACGGCTACCACTTCCCGGAGCTGATCAAGATCGTGCCAGACAACTCGATGTACTGCCGCCTGGCTCAGCTCATCGGAAACAGAAAAGAGTTGTCTGAGGAGAGTCTGGAGAGCCTGGAGGAGGTGGTGATGGATAACGCCAAGGCCCAGTCCATCCTGGAGGCATCACGCTCCTCAATGGGTCAGTACGCAAGGATATCTTCATTAAACATTAACATACAAATTTAAAAACTCATTACTTTTTGTGCCCCTTTTTTGCCCACCTTGGACCAATAATTGTCCCTGGTGTCTAACACAGGGGGGCAGAGTAGCTCTCTCATAAACCTGTAGTGAAGGCACAAATCCTCGCTGCGGATCCTGTCGGGAGAAACAAAGACACATTGCATTTCATTTTACAATGTGAATATTTTCACTATTCCTCTAAGGGAAATGCATGAGAATAGCATTGTCCCCCTCCTTAACTGTCTGCTGATTTGTTGTTTTGCAGGTATGGACATCTCTCCCATCGACTTGATCAACATTGAGAAGTTCTCCAATCGCGTAGTGTCTCTGGCTGCCTACCGGCTGGAGCTGCAGGAATACCTGCGGTCAAAGATGAGCCAGGTGGCTCCGAATCTAGCAGCTTTAATCGGAGAAGTGGTAAGTTCATTTTTTGTTCTACATTAAATGGGGACCAATGATGTTATACCAAAATCTGTCAATCCACTGAATCTATGTGATGACAAATCTATCCGGTGCTGATGGTCCTGCCTTTACGTGGAAATCAAATCCCTTCTCAAAGAGTTCCACTGGCGCTCTGCTTGTCAGAAACTGACTCTTTCTTTTTTTCAGGTGGGAGCTCGTTTGATCTCTCATGCCGGCAGTCTGACCAACCTGGCAAAGTACCCGGCCTCCACCGTTCAGATCCTGGGAGCAGAGAAGGCCCTGTTCAGGTACTGGGGCACCCCCTCCCTGCTGGGGAATGAAGTGGCTGCGGTGATGGCAGGGCTGGGCTGGCGCAGAGCAGGGTGACCGGGGAGACTCAAAGTCTCTTCTGGAGTGATCCCTCTCGCCCTAAAGCACCCCCACAGTCTGAGCAGCCACTCACAGCACTGAGGTAGAACATCTGATCAGTTAAAGCCCGCACAGCAGAGTCCGGGGCTTTCTAATGAAATGTAGAGACTGGATGTTTTTCATGCTTTAATGCCGATATCACCTCTGGACACAGGAGGGCGATCTTGAGTTGAAAACTATTACGTTTCTCGAGGGCCAGAAACATCCACACTTACTGAGTGTGATTTCTAAATATTGATTCATACAACAGAAGTTTAGATTTTATCAGAGTTGCTTTTAATTTGACAAATTGCCAATTGATAAATGTGCTTTCTCACAACATACCAGTCATGCACATATGACTATGGTTCACATTTCCTCTTTGGCCTTATTGGATGGTATTTTACGGTTTCTTTAATTGCCTATGTGAAATCAGCTGTATTTTTACACAGAGCTTTAAAGACTCGCGGCAACACCCCCAAGTACGGGCTCATCTTCCACTCAACCTTCATCGGACGCGCCGCCGCCAAGAACAAAGGCCGCATCTCCAGATATCTGGCCAACAAGTGCACCATCGCCTCACGCATCGACTGCTTCTCTGGTGAGTAACGAATACCTTGCGGCGTGGCTGCATCTTTGGCTAACATGTGGAGTAATTGCAGTGATGCTTATATTTTTCGTCAACAGCATTCATCCCTCGGGTTGATGTTGAAAAGCTACTTCCTGAGCAGAATCACATGTCTGTCAAGATCTGTGTACGCCTGCTGTCATTTTTGGCTGGCTCTCATTCCTCTGCGTTGTTTGTGTTGCAGAGGTACCCACATGTGTGTTTGGTGACAAGCTGCGCGAACAGGTGGAAGAGCGCTTGTCCTTCTACGAGACAGGCGACGTGCCGCGGAAGAACGTGGACGTCATGAAAGAGGCCGTGAAAGAGGTGAGATTAGAAAAACGAACCTTTGCCAAACGTAACAGGACAGGGATCGATTTGTCAAAGTAAACTCGTAGGAAACTTTAGAAAAGAAAAAGTAATTTAAAGTCTGTCAATGCTGTGAATGATGACAAGTCCTTCCCTGATATCTCTGAGGGTGAAAACTGATTTAATGAGCCTGACGCAGCATTATCATTCCAGAGTAAATCCTGATGGGTTTTTTTTACCCCCAAGGTGATTTTTAAATATTTTCTCTCTTGCGTTAGGCTACTGATGTTGCAGCTGAGGTCAAGAGGAAGCTGGAGAAAAAGGAAAAGAAACGCAAGAAGCGCGAGAAGAAGCTGCAAGAACTTGCAGCAAACGGCGACGCCAACGGCGAAGCTGAGGTGAAACCTGATTTTTAGCGTTCAGCCACGCATGTTTTGATTTGAGATTTGACCCCACACACATGGTCCTGTCTCAGTGTACGACATGCTACATCAGCCTGACTCCGAACCATTGGCTGGTCCTCAACAGTGGACTTGTTCACTGAAGAGAGTCAGACATTTCAGCTACTTAAAGGGAATTTAACAGATACAGAAGTGAACATTGCAACTGGCCTTTCACTGACCGCATTTATTTCCTTACAGGTGGAGAATGGAGAGGTGGAGACTCCTGTGGTGAAGAAGAAAAAGAAGAAACAAACAGATGAGGAGATGGAGGTCCAAGCAGAGGAGACCCCTGCTGCTGAGAATGGAGCAGAGGACACCCCAGCGAAGAAGAAGAAGAAGCGAAAAGCAGAGGCAGAGGAAGCCGCCGCCCCCACAGACAACGGAGCCGAGGAAACGGAAACACCAGCCAAGAAGAAAAAGAAACAAAAGACTGAGACTCTGGATGCTGAGCCAGCAGAAGTTCCAGAAGAACCAGTGTCTGAGAAGAAAAAGAAGAAGAAGAAAAAGGAGGCAGCAGAATAATGAATGTGATCAAAGACTGAATCTTTATTTTTATGTACAGTTTATTTTTATTTTACTCTCAATCTGAAGCTAGGTCATGTAAGCGACTTTATGTTGTGCTGTCTCCTTTTTTTTTCTTTTTTTTTTTGCAACCTTTTAAAGCAGTTTAGACTGCAAAGAAAAGTTTAACTGTGCCTTGAATGATGACAAGTCTTGACGTTGATAACATTTATTTGTACTTCTGTAAATAAGTTAAGCAATTAAACTTTTGGTCAGGTAACATCTTGTCTGTCATGTTTTGCAGATTGGCCTGTTTGGGGGCATCCAACGATTTTGCGACCATAGTGTGTAGTCCTGTGATCATGTTAATTAGACTTGTTGACAGTATTCATATAACATCATTTTTAGGGCTTGATTTTTATACTTCTATACTTTTTCAGAGCTGAGGTTATTTAGACTCATGTAAGCTTACGAAAAGCATTGACATGCTGCAATTAATAAACATTGCACACTGGATTGGAGTTGGGTTGCCTTGAATTTGTTGCAGACTGTAGAACTAACATAACGGTGAAAAATAATTACTGAATATACCTGTCCCTGTGTTAGGTTTTCTGGTTATTGGCACCTTTAATTTGATTTCAGAGATTTCTGGCATTAACACCACTGACACTTTAGGTTACATGATTGACTGTTCAACACCCCCTGGAGTTAAGTCCTTTGTGTATCTTGGTACAAGCCTAAAAGTACTGACATTCATTCAGAACATGTTTTGTACTGTGACATTCTTTGGTTGTTTAGTCCATCAAATATATTGTGTTGTTGCCATGCCTACCTTGCTCTGTGAGACTGAGAAAACTCCATCATGAATCAGTATTAGTAAAACTTCATGAATCTAGATAAACAATGTGGTTGGTAAATATTGATACCAGACCTGTACAAACTGTTCATAACTTTTAATTTGGACAACAAGGATTAAACCAATGTTAAAATGACATCAAATCCAAGGCCTGGCTGGCTAAAACCAGCCGACTAGTAAGAGTTGAGGAATGAGAGACAGATGGAGGGAAACGGGGCAGAAAGAAAAAGTCAAGCTATCAACTCAAGTCACCCTCAATAAAAGGATTCACAGATGCGGGAGACCAAAGTTACAAAAACGTATTTCTTCTAAAATAAAAAAAGGCCTTTGCCGTGAAAATGATGTGTAGAATCTATATACATCATTCTCGATTCATGTATGCATACAAAAAAATCCACATCACAAGATGCTTGTGTTCAAGTATATTCACCAACTTCATCTCCATGATTTAGCATTCTCATCGTTCCACATTTTTTTGAAATAAAATGTCCTTCAAAATAAAAACAAAATGCAGAAAACCACATTTTATGTCCTACCAATACATATATACTGTATAAATACATACATAAATATATTTTACATACAACAGCCATAAATTTGAAAAGGGGGATATACAGAGCAAAAGGGAGGGGGTTGGTAGTGTGTGTTTTAGCTTGTGTTGTAAAATGGTTTGTCCCTCTATGATCTCGTCAGTCAGATACGCAGGAGTGTGTGTTGCTGTGTGTCGGTGTTGGTCCACACGCGCACACGCACACACATCGGCCATCTCAGTTGGCCCAATAGGGGGAGCTGCCGTAGCTCGACTTGTTGACTTGGCTCTTCTGCTGCAGGCTGCTGGACTGGCCGCGCTGGCTCGGACCACCCTGAACGTGGAAAAGACGCGCAGGTTAAAAACATCTGAGGAAAGTTCTGACCTGTGAAACCTGCTCAACGGCGTCTGCGAGAGTTACCTGTCCGTCCTGAGCTAGGTGGTGGTGCAGCAGCTGCGAGTGTGGTTGCTGGTGAGGCAGGATGTGGAGGAAAGGGGCCGGTGCATAGCCTCCAGGAGCTGCTCCAGGGTTCAGAGGCCCTGGACCCCCCAGTGCTGATGGCAAGCTGAAGGGAGGAGGGGTCCCCGCATGGAAACCCTGCTTATCAAAAGACTGGAGTCAGAGGATAAAACACAAATTAAACTTATTTATTCAACTTAATTATTAGTATAAACTCTGATTAAATGTAGCACAACAACAAGATGGATGATGTGGGGGTGTTTAATGCTCACCTGGGTCTTATTGTAAACACTTCCACTGATATCTGGCACACCCGAGTTACTGGACGTCACTGAGACACCTAGAAGAATAACATTTATACATTATTATTCCAAACAACTTGGAAAAAAAAAATCAAAATGACAATACAGTAGTGCTTTGACTTAAGAGTTGAATTTGTTCCATGACGGAGCTCATATCTCAAATTACTCGTATGTGAAATAGTTTTCCCCATTGAGATGAATTGAAATGCCCTTAGTCCATTCTGGACCTCCAAAACACCACAAATATTCCTGTTAAAAGTTTTTAAATAAGAAAAATGTACTCAGAAATAAAGAATATGTATAAAATTATTTTCGATTTTGATATTTCAATCATTTCTTGCTGGGCGGCATTATCTTTGGCATTCACTGCGCCAAATAGCGATGGGATATCTGAAGCTGGCTTGTAACCTCAATTTTAGCTCAAGTCAAAGCAAAAAAACAGCTGAGAGACAGCTCGTATCTAGAAAAAAAAGTAAGCTGGGACACTTGTAAGTCAAGGTACAACTGTATTAGAAACAGTGAGTGTTTTTCATTGTTCTCACCTTTCCCGGGCCCAGTAGCAGCGGATTTGGCTTGTGCCTGTGAGGAGGAGTTGTATCCTTTGCTGTAGTCCACTCCTGCTGGCCCCGCTGTCAGCTCCTCGTACCCTGCACGGCAAAAACATCCAACTTCAGAGCAAAAATAATACGCAACCTTTCCACTGCACAAACGTGCAAAGTTCGACAGCTAACCTGAGCTGAAGGTGTGCTGGCCATAACCACTGGGCTGCTGCTGCGTCTGCTGCTGGAAGGGGCTCGCCGAGGGGTTTCCCAGACCGAGGCCCATACTGTGCTGCTTAGCTGAGGCTGGTCCCGGGCCCCCCGGCGGAACAAACATGGTGGGGCCATACTGGAAGGCAGCGGCACTGGGTACGGCGCCCGGCACCCCGGGGTAGTAAGGCAGGCCTGTGTAGCTGTAGCCTGGAGGCAGAAAAGCCTGCTGACTGCTGTGGTGCTGCGGCTGGCCCTGGGGCTGAGGCTGGGCCTGAGGAGGCTGAGGCTGGGCCTGGCTCTGCCCCTGGCTCTGGCCCTGGGGGGGCTGCGGGGCCGGCAGGCTTGTGGGGGGTGCTGGGGAGGTGGAGTCATTCCTGCCAAACTTTGTGACTTCACCTGGGAAACACAGGCGGGGTTAGATGAGACGCAAACGCCAGATTTGAGTATTAAGTGACTAAATCGGCAAAGGGTGGAGGTGCTTTACCTGAGTAGGGGTTGTTGGCAAGGCTCCCTTCTCTGCCAGAGAGAGTCGCAGTGGGGCCAGGGAATGTGATTCCATAGTAATCCTGCAAAGAGGGCTAAAGGGACAGGAGACGATTAATAGAAGAGTCGCACAACAAAAACAAGCTGAAAAAAATCTGAGTGAGGAAGAAGAGCATGTTGGTGAGACTCACCATTGGCAGTCTGGACTGGAGCATATGGAGGTCCTCGTAGCCATATATCTGCTGTGAAGCACAAAAGGACAGGTACAGTCAGCTAGAAAGTCTGCAACGTGTCAACAAAAAAAAAAAAAAACACAAACTAATGCATAGTCACTAAATCCTCATCAGTTCTCCAAGGAGACTCCAGATTTTCAGGTGTATAATCACCAACAAAATAAGTGTACAGCTGACCTGCAGGGACTGACAGATTATACATCTAAGAAACTACTAAGAAAAATATCATGTTTTGTGTTCACTGAAACAGGGAAACTGTAGATCGTAAAGGGCTACTTACTGGGTATGCTGGCAACAGCCCCCCCGGGCCCATGATATACTGGTTGGGCAATAGAGGCGGCACTCCCTGGGACAGGTTAGGAGGAGCTTTACCTGCCAATACAATAACGAAACAACCATTCACGCACTTTCCTTTCATGTGATGAAATGGCAACAATTCAAACTATTTTAGCTTGTGCCAACATGAGAACAGTGAAAACAATCCATGACGCATTAACATTCCCAGTGTCTGAGGTGTGTGTGTGTGTACCAGTGGAGGAAGAGAGCAGGGGTGTGGTCCTTGCTGCGGAGAGGTTGGACGTGGCAGTAGCTCCATTGGAGCCAAGTCCCAGCACAGTGCTGGTGGCAGCGGCGGTGGCAGCAGAGTGGAGGCCGCCGGTGCCCGCGATGCCACCGACTGTGCTGCTCATGTTGGCCAGGTGGCTGATGCTGCTGCTACTGTTGCTGCTGTTGTGGGTGGAGTGGAGGGCCGAGGGCTGCGACGACGTAAATGAGCCGGACGAGGGGGCCAGGGAGCTTACGCTGCTGCTGTCAACACTGGTGTACTGAGGACAGAGGAAGGGGGAGATGAAAAAAAAGGCTATTTTTCTAATTTAATTTAGCAATGCATGCACACGCTGTCCGTGCACTGCCATTTATAGGCTGCAGATCAGAGGTCTTCCAAACTTTTCTAAACTGTGGACACCCAGGTGGCACAGGTCCATTAACCTCCATGCTTTCATGGCATCAGTCCTTTTTTTAATAGTCTCATTTATTCTGGCAATAATAAAACATCATTATGGAAGTTGAGTCATCATACAGAAAGTGTAATGCTTGCTTGAGGAAGACTTACAGTGAGAGAGCTGGAGCCCAGAGCTGAAACTGAGGAATGACTGCTGACATGGCTGTAGAGTAAAGGCAGAGACGACAGAGAGTTGATCACTGTACTGTTTTGGCAATGACAGCTTCATAATATTTTACATTATTACTCAAATTAATTACTTGGCTTATTTATTGTTGGATACAAGAGACAATTTTTAGTAGAGTATCATCATGTATTCATATATGAATTTGCATCCAGCTTGCTTAAAAAGGCTAGAAAAAAAATCAACTTTGCCGTGCGTGTCACCTGTTGAGGGAGTTGAGCTGGCTGACTGAGGGCAGGTCCTGTGCCAGGTTGGAGAGCGTGGTGGAGCTGTGTGCAGGCAGCGTGGAGGGTAAGTGGGAGGAAGGCCCCGAGGCACCGTTGGAGCTGACGTTCAAAGATGGCGACTCTGGCTTCGGTGTGGAGGACGCTGATGAGGCTTGGCGGGAAAGAAAAGGGTCTTTATTTTTATGCATTTCTCAGCAAAAAGATGGACATTTATGATAAAGAACCATCAGTACGTATAAGTCAGTAGTGGGTTACTTACTGTCTAGAGCAGCAGACGTCCTCACACCATTTAGACCATTCTGGTGATAAGAAAACCACAGCTTAGTGTTTGTTACATAGATACGGTAGAGATCTTGATCTCTTATCAGTACAGACAAACACACAGAATGTAAACAAGACTCTGTGGGACTGACCTCTTTTATACACCAAGGTCAAAATCAAACCTAATCAGATTTCATGCTACAGGTTCGGAGGGCTTTTCTATTGACTGCTGCGATTTACCATGACTGGTCCCGAGGCCTCTTTGCTCTGGGAAAAGGCCAGTCGTGCATGGGGGGGCATGGTCCCATCATAACTTCCCCCAACTGTGGAGAAGTGGGAGGAGGAGGGTGCCGAGGCAGAGCTGGTAGATGTTGTCGACGAAGACGGGGGAGGGTTGGTGGAGCTGCCTGCCCCTAATGAGGAGGGAGTGAGGCTGGGCAACGCCACAGAGGAGGAGTGATATACTGGCTCTGATGAGGAGAGGGGCAGGGCAACAGAGAGAGGGTTGCCCAACGACTCACTGCGAGAAAGAAGAACACCACGTTATTACATCTAATTGGACCGGATGATGAATTAAAAAGAAGTATTTGATATTTTAGTAAATCAAGTATTTCTTGTGCTGTACAACAACTCACTGTGAATAATATGTAGGTCTTTGTTTTTGTCAGCATTGCAGCTTTTTGGTAATGTATGCATTTTATATCTAATCTGTGGTAGCGTTTGTAGAATTACACTCTTCAAATTCACAGCGTCTGTAATAATATGAACTAAAAGAGATGGAGCTAGTTAGTCGCCAGTGACAGTACCTTAGCGGTTTGGAGTACAGGCTTGTCTGGCTCTGTGTCCCTGGTCCTGCTGCCTGTGGTGCTGAGGCAGGGGCCGGCGTGGACTCCCTGGATGCTGCACTCACACAATTGTCCACAACTCCAAACTCTGGCAATGCCGACTCTGAGCCGAAGTCCAAAGCTCCAAATTGGAGGTTTAGCCCGGGGACGTCAGCCGAGCCTGGCATCTCTACCGCTGTGGAGGGGATCTGCCGGGATGTGGGGAACACGGTCAGGTTTTAGGATCATGCTATCAACTTCATACTACTTCTAATTGGTCATTTACAGAAGATTTGTTAAAATACAGACACTGCTGCTTTGATAATCAAGATGCAGAATCACAAAGCAGAAAGTTAAGGACATTCATCCCCTACCTTTGATGTGGGAGGTATCCTTCGTTTCTGGCCTTTCAGTTGCGCCCGTTGCTGCTGCGGTGTGCTGCCGCCCTGAGGGTCCAGCCCTGCATTGGGGGCAGGAGGTTTGACACCAGCAGCAGCCATCACTGGGCCTGCCGTGCCGATGTGCTGAGGAGCAGGCGAGGCTGAAGGTGGCGCTTGTTGTTGCGATGGAGGACTGGGTTGATGCGCCAGGGGCAAAGGGGGGCCAGCGTGCCTCTGAACCAGCTGGCTCAGCACAAGAGATGGCTCTGGCTGCAGGCCAAACTCACCTGCAGACACACACAAGGATTTTTAAAATAGGTATATAAACACACACGTGCCTGGCCACACTGTGACTGTTCCACTTGATTACTTACGGCTGAACTGCGATGACAGCGAGGTGGCGTTGGATTCTGAGGCCTTTATGTCCCAGCTAGATGAAGAGGGAGGAGGTACAGGTGCTCCCAGGCCTGGCAGTCGGCCTATGGAGGCATTACCACCTTGGGTGCTGGCGGGAGGCGCGGCCTGGGATGAGGGTAGTGGACCCAAGCCAGGACCCTTCAGCTGTTCCAGTATCTGAGCTCCAGCACTGGGCTGAGTCCTTTTGGCCTGGCCCAAGTCCCCAAAACCAGCTCCCAAAACTGACGACTGGCAGAGACCAGAGGAGAGGGTGTAATCGTGAGTCTTCGTTTCTGTGTCTGCATGTGTTTACATGTGATCAATAAAGAAACGTATATGAAAAAAAGGGAGGGTGCCAAGCATGTATTTACCAGAGCAGCATGAGCGTAGCTTGTGCTACTGGTGGCATTGCGGCTGGGGGGAGGCTGCTGCGGCTGGTGGTGGTGAGAGTTGGTGAAAACCAGACTCTGAGAGGAAGAGGAGGATGGTTCTCTTCCTCCACCCACAGGCTTCTGCAGCAGAGAGGCGAGATCCAGACTACCACAGAGACAGTTGGTGAAGCCGATTAGAAAAGAAACCAAGTCCGAAGTTGCACACATAATGCACCCGTAATACACCCCAAAGTTAAGCTACTTTTTTTGTTCGTGACAGGAAAATAAAATCAATCAAAGTACTTTATTGGACAAAACAGCCAATAATAAATAAAAAGACATAGGGGGCACTGTATTATTTCAAAAATTGAGCCAGATGCTTACCTTTGCCCAGGTGTGATGTGATTCTCAGCAGCAGGTGCACATGAGGAGGTGAACACTTTGGTCTCCGAGAGCTGTAAGAACACACAAAGTCACAAGAGACAGACGTATGTTAAATATACACCAAAGCATGTTGTTGTGATCAACAAGCTTCTCCTGTAATTTGCTTTGTGTGCTTTGTGTCAGCTTACACTAACATCCTCGTTCCAGTCCTCAGCTGCCCAGTCTTCCACCAAAGTACTCCTCCAGGCAACTAGAGGACAACCAATGATGAGGAATACAGGAATATACAGGATGTCTGTGCTTTGTGTACACTTGCATCAAATACACAGTAATGTCTGCTCAATACACTGAATTCATTTGTTGAACACAGAACTGCCTTTAATGGTCAGAGAGTGGCGTGTATCACCTGTCCCATCTGTGCTGTTGTTGGCCACTGTGTCCCACACCTCAGTTTGTGTGGTCCCCGTTCCAGCCTCTGAGGTATAGTCCGCTGGATTGAAGGTCCTGCGGAAGAGTCAAGGATGGGTGTTTTTAGTTATACAACAGTAAACTGTTGAGGGGTTGACAGTAAGTGACATCAAAATTAGTTTAAACAGTACCAATAAACAGTATTTGTACTGTTCATTTGAAGATAATGTTTTCTGGCTTTTGGGTTTCTGCAGTGTAGAGGCTGAGGCTATGCATTATTTTATTCTGATATTCTGAATGGAATTAAAGCCTAAAGGCTAACAATCTTTTAGCAAACTTACTTACAGCAACATCTCACAAAATTAGCTGCAGAAAAGTGCACTGAATCAAACCAATTGACTGACAAAATAGCATTTTTCACTTGAAAATTACACATAAAAATAAGTGAAAACCCCTCTGTGTGTGTGTGTGTGTGTGTGTGTGTGTGTGTGTGTGTGTGTGTGTGTGTGTGTGTGTGTGTGTGCGTTCTGCCACCATACCCCATGCCCTGGGCTGAGAACCTGCTCCCTGCTGGTGCTCTGCCTCTGCCTCGACCTCCAGATCCTGCACAACATGCACACAGAAGTCAACAAACCCACTCAAGTGTGGGGCGACAAGAAACTCTTTTAAGTCGTTCGTCTGCTTACCTCTGCCACCTCTGGCCCTCCGACCTCGATCTGAACCTCTGTCCACTGGCGTCACCTCGACGCCATTCTCCTCTGGACGTGCTGGACAAACACGCAGATAAATGAGAAAAGAAAGACAGTAGCAGTGTGAAGTAATCCAACATGATACTGAAAGGCTACAGAGGAAACAGCAAACTCTGAGCTGGAGTTGAGTAAATGTGTAATTGAGGCTCCATACCCTGTCGGTTGCGACTCGCCCCCCTGCCCTTGCGATTGGCGGCCGCTCTGCCCTTGCTAGCCTCCCTCTCTCCTTTCTTCTCCCTGTTCTCCTTGTTCTCCTTACTTTCTGAGGGACCCTCTTTCACCAGGGGCTTCTTCTTCCCTACTGTTTCCCATGAGGTCTAAACACAGACCATGAACGAGAGGACAGAAGAAAAGAAATGCAGAAAGAATTATGTAAAATGTGAAAAAACAAAAGAAAATACGCAGGAATAGCGATTAAAGCACAAACTGTATAATTAATGTTCATTTCACCAACTTAGATAATACAGTCAGCAGTACTACAAGATAAACATGAACAATGTGCTTCAGTGAGCTTAAAACCTTATTTGAAATTTCTTATTTTGTTCAAGATGATAAAGACACAATGTACCAAACTCTAAAGGAAACTCTGAAATGTGCTCTACGCAGTTGTGTTATGTAACAAAAAACACACACACACACACACACACACACACACACAAGGTGAGGGCTTGCAAGAAGTAGATAGTCAATATTAAATGACTCCAAGGCAAATAACATTTCTAAAGCATCAAATAATTCTAACTATACAGTTATTACAATCAGTGTGAATATTCAATAGGCCACTCTCCTCTTTGCTGCACCTACTACCTTTAGTTTACGACAGCTAAGATCTCGAAGATTGCAGTGGAAGCAGATGTAATCAGAGGGTTAGAGTGTGTATCATAACAGTAGACTTCCACGTAAAAGGAAAACCAGCTATTTGCTATTTTGGGATTTCCACGAAACCAAAACAACACCATGGGTAGCTGTCTGGCTGCCCTGCCCTACAGCCTCTCCACGCCATCTGTGCCGGCTGGTATTTTTCAGAAATGTTGGGAAGCTCACGCGCGACACACAGGCAGAACAACACCCGAGTGTTTGACGGACATTTGGTAGCCTGTCTAACTTTGCACTCTGAGTAGAAGAGGGACAAATGGTGTGCAATGGTGTGCCTTCGTGCTAAAAATACCTTGATGTTAGAAAGAGTGAACAGCTCATCAGTCACTTTGGCAAAGGACAGCTCAGGGACGGATTTTACTGACTGACTGTATTATTACATGCCAACTGTTTTTTCTTCATATAAAGAACTACTTTATCTTTTCCACAACATTTGTTCACCTTCTAAGCATGTTAAATCTAGTCATGATGTGCCAGATTTCTTTCTTTCTTCTAAACTAAGAAAAGGGGGTAAAGAGAGATGCAAAATATCTTTGTGTACTTTTTCCTTTATAGTGGTGCTGAACATGCACCTGCGGCCTGACAGGCTGTCCACACCGAATGTGTTTCAGTTGCGTGTTTCACTCATCGGTTTTTCACGCATCTGACAGAGCAGATATGATTCTATTTTAAATCAATATAGCTGTCTTCACAGGCTTGCGTTTCACTTTACACACATTTTAAAAGCACTGCCTGGATTGCGTACTGAGCTCCGAGTTCAGCTGAAACACGGGTGACTGCACAGCAGTAATCTACCTCAACACCCTGTGGAGAAACTGCTGGAGGATGTGCTGCTTTCACCACATGGTCTGCACAAACACTGTGTTAATCTACAGTGATTAAAAAAATCTGCATGGTCACATTCTGGATGGATGATGCCACCTTTCCACAAATGTATTCAAATTGTTTAGATGTGATCATGTGGTGTGAAGCAGCACATCAACTGAGAGACTTCCAAAATGTTGTTTAAAGGTCTATTTGATTTGTGTCAGCACAAGTACAATTTAAAAATTAGACAATTATCTAGTATTCTATTCTTATTTTCACAGTTCATCCTGTTGTTTTTACCCTGTGCTCATAAGTTTACAACTTTTAAATCACACATTTAAGTAAAAACCTTCCAAACTAAATAAGTCTATTCACGCCATCCGAAATAGCAAATTCATGCTGCTGGCAGTTTAAAATGAGAGACAGTGTAATTTACCATGTCCGAGTTGCTCTCCAGGAGAAAGTTGATGGCTCTACTAACATCCTCGTTGCAGTCATGAAGCGCTACCATGCACTCATCATGGTTTTTCCCAGTTACCTCCACCAGCTGAAGAAAACAAAATCATATTGTTTATATTGTTCACATACCAGTACCAAGTCTTCAAATGTCTTTCATGGGATCAAACATGCATTTTTCACATTCCACATTAAAGGCTGGAGTCGTGGAACAACATAACAGCTCGGCCTGACTTAGCTTAGTCTTCCTCACCTGGTTAACTTTGTCCTCAAAGTCAGCATCATTCTTGTCATAGATCATTTGGGCAAGTCGGATCTGCTCAGCAGTAGCCTGCAAAAAGAAACCAAAGAGTAAAATGTTGGTTAACTAGAGAAACCTAGAGCAGCCACTTTATTAGGTGGATCTCTAATGCTTAAATGCAGACATTAATTACACCTTTACAAAGATAACACTAATTGACACTAATTGGTATTGTTTTAACTATGTTTATTATTGAGGATGTTTTTGTGATGGTGTTGAAGTGATTATATTGAGAGGCGTTTCCATTTTGCCCACCTCATTTATAAAGATGCATCCAGCACAACTCAACCTGAGATTACATCCTCAGCAATAAACATACAGTTGACATCTGTCAGAAGGTTTTAACAAAGCTTAATGCTTTAAGCTTGTCCTGGATCACACAACATTGTGTGGGTGAAGTTATGTGGTTTTGTTGGCATGGGTAGTCATGTGAACCCTGGTGTTTTATGTGAGTTTCTGTGGCTGAGAGAAGAATAGCTACATTAAGTGTATCCATGTTTGTGTGGTCGTGGGGCTCACCTGTATCTGTTTCTGTGGTTGTGATGTGTGAGTGACAGCAGGCAGCACTTTTTCCCGAGGGCCCCGGGCCTTCTCGCCGCCCAGCGAGCTCATCATATACAGTATATACAAAACTCTGTATGTACAAAATAGAAAAATCTGCAAGAGGAAACAGTAAACACAGAGAAGGATGAGTGAAGTCAGTCGACAGTTATTACACCTACAGATCATGTTCACACACATACACACATCTTCTCTCATTCATTTCATTTACAATGTTGTTGTAGCAGAGCTTCAGTACTTTCCCCTGTGTAAGCCCATAGAGGGAAATAAGTGTTTAATAAGTGTTAAATATGTGTTGTGAGCACAACTAAGCCATATTGCACAATCATGAATACTGCCCCTATGGAGGCTGTAACACACACACACACACAGCTGGCCCGGTGACAGAACAGCTTTGCTGAAAATCTAGGTCAAGGAGGGAGAGCGACCCAGTGTCCTCTTACAAACGGTGTGAGCAAACCAGAGCAAACACTACACACCCTGACCCCACATCCCCTCTGACTGTAAGACACTTTACAGCAACTGAGATCTACCCTAAGATCGCACATACAAACACACATCCTCGGCTATAAACATATGCGTTGAAATAATGAATTCCTCTACATGCATTTGACAAACCCAATACCGTGCTATTTGCTTCTTGTTGTAAATTGAAGATGGCACCAAACAGCCAAACATTACAAATTTTTCACCAGCAGATATTACAGCCACTTAAGACAGTCACAATCACACACGCACACAGGGCTTTTGTCACCTGCAAAATAAATGGAAAAGGTGATTTGCTCAGTATTTTGAAATGCAACTTGAATCAGAAATACCGACTGCTGTGTGCATTACTGGAATAATAAGCCCAGATATCACCACTGACCCATTTGTTTTCTGTCAGAGAACAATAGCGGTCCAGCTCACAGTGTCTGAGTGACGATGGGAAACGCAGCGCTGCCATTGGCTGCTGGACTGAACAAAGCTAATAGGACGAGCTGGCTTTAAATGCAATTTCAGTAAATAAAAAAAACAAAACATCATTATAAAAAAGCATTGAGCCGTGACACCCGAGGCAGCAGCTGCGATCTATGTGTAATGAATAAAATATTAACATATAATCAATGCAAGTACGAGAGTCGACGGACACAAACAAAAACAAAACAATGTTTCAGTAACTCTGCATCGCATTTACTAGAGCAAAACGTCAGAGAAATCACATGTATATGCTGCTTTTCTGTTGTATATTGAGATCCACTTGTTTGCAGCTGACTAGCTGACAATCAGGCACAAATATATTTGAGTAATTTATCGAGCGTAGCGTTGTTTTGGTGCGAGGCTAACGTTAGCCCGCCGTTGCTAAGGTTACTTATTTCTCCATTTGGAGCTGTTCGGTAACAGCGGAATGTAACGCCACATCTCGCACAAACAAACAAACACACAAGACATGTCATGGGTTTGTTTCCCGGCTCCACACTGACCGACTGGGTGCTGCTGGTGCTGGAGTCCCTTTGTCCTCACTAGCATGGGCTCAGGTTAGCTCCCGATATGCTAACACCAAATTGAGAGCAGCGGGGATGAGGCTAGCTGGCGATGCTAACTAAATCTGGCCCGAGTTGTCGACCAGCGGCCGTCCAACCGGCTCTCCGAGGTCTTAAAACGTATTTATAGATCCGCACAGTTATCTAACGACGGCTGCGGTCAAACCAGGCTTTACATGTAACAAACAAGAGGCTGCCCGACTGACAACATAGAGCTCGTGTAAAGAGAAAGGCCTGGCAGCGGAGCACAATCCCATCCCGACATTTGCTCGCCGGGAAACAAGACAACAGAAAAAAATAGCGAAAGACATCCCTCACAACCCGGTGTGAGGGACACGGTGAGCGCGGCCGCCAGTAATATCGGCGAAAAAGCCCCCAATGGACTGGTTTAAAGATGTTGAAATAGAGAGAAAGAAGCTGAAAAACGTGATAAATGTGTGTTTTTGTTACCTGCTAACACGCTTCAGTCGGCCAGCAGCAGACAAGGTGGTCACGTGACGTGCGCTGCCGCGGTGGATGCTCCGCTCTGCTCCACAACTTGTTCACCTTCAGTGCTCTCTGATACACCGTGACACTGAGCCGACTCACACTTTAATATCCAAATACTGTTTCTGTTGCTCTCAGCTGGATCACTTTCTGATCCAGAGACGTTCATGCTCTTAGAGCCACAAAGAAGTACTGACAAATCTCAAGCAGCAGTGAAAGAGGAAATATAAAACACGATAAAGAAAGAAGCATTACATCAATATACATTTTATTTTTATTATTTACTCTTTTTAAAGATTTAATAGCTTGTTTTTTTCAGATGTTTGTATCTTACAATATCCTCAGATTCAGTCATTTGTAAAAACATTCATGAGGCATGTATAAAAAAAACAGGGCATCACCAAGTAGACAGATCAATCCACACACTTCCTCAGACATATACATAAAAATGTATGCAATTGTCCCTATGTATTTTACACATACATATACACATTTATATATAAAATACACTTTAAAAGTGTTGGTTATTTGTTCAATTTGTCGTCGTCATTGGGGTTTTTCTTTTCAATTGGTCATTATCATGAAAACTGGAGAAAAGTTCCATGTAGAAAAGGAAAACTGATCGCCTGTGGCAGTCTTTCACAGAAAGACTTGAGGGAGGCAAAAAAAAGTAACTCAAGCCTCCCCTGCCTCTACCAAACAAGAAAAAAAGAGCAGAGTCATTCACTCCTTGGTACAAAAAAAGAAAAGAAAATGAAAGCTTTACAACTGTGACAACAAATGTACGTGCCTGCAGCATCTTAACTCCTGGGTAGAGTCCAAAAATTCTCTTCAGTTTCTCTTTATGTCCTTCTTGCAAGATGGTTGAGAAGATCTGAGTGAGCTACCACCAATCTTCTCCCCACTTAGAGTGGAGGAGTACCAGAATCACAAAATTAAATCCAGTGCGTGTTAGACTCCTCTATCAATAGATCATCACATTTGATGATGCCAAACTTGCTACCAAAACTTTAAATCTTAGGGTGCATTTTCTAGTAATGACAGAAAGGCTACAGATCAGGATTTGAGCACCACCAGTGAACAAATCTGCTGAAAGCATTCTGGTCAAAGAGTAGAGGAACTTAAGCGAAGGGCAAAAGACACTACATATCCTTCGAAAGAAGCAGATACAAACACCCCTGACAAATCCAATAAAGGTGGCAGAGAAACAGGAAAATAAATAGACACAAAGCAAATTAGAAATATCAGCAGGGGTATGCCTGTCAAATCACACAGAGCCAAAAAAAAAAAAATATACGCATTTGTTTGGATTAATTCATAGCAGAACAACAACACTGCATTGAGCAATCTTAATGCTTCTCCTTTACATCATCTCAGTGAGAAAAATATGAACACAAAGTCCCATTTCTGATTGGCCTCTTCATTTTACTTCCAACAGGAGAAGAGAGAAGTTCTTTGTGATTGTTGTGGGACAGGACGGGCTGTTCCAACCAATAAAATTCTCTATCAAACGTCAAACTGCACTCCGGTTCAGTCCTTCAAAGTCTATTGTCTCTTGAGTCATTCTTCCTCTCTCCCCCTCCCTCTCTTTTATTGCCGTCCATTTCAGTGAGAACTTTTTCTTTTTTGGGAGGACATTCCACAGGTTTTTTTTCCCACAGAGTCGACATTTATCACAGAGGAAGCAGCAGTAAACACTATCCTTACTTACAAAAACTAGCCAGCAAAAAAACACAACCTAATCTCTGTAGGTTGGATGTAAATGTTTTAAACAGTGAGACCATGTTTTACTTTATTCTTAATGTATCTCAAACCTCATTCTGAGTTCCTCAGTGGCAGACTTTGAAGCTCTTGAAAATTACTAGTTAACTGTTTGTACATTTCCATACTAAAAAACAAACAAACAAAAAAAAAAAAGAGTAGCTAGAAGGTGGAAGGAGCTAAGGAATAACTGGAGGAGAAGGGACAGTGTAATGGTGGACAGAAACAGACAACAACAATATCCAAAGCAGTGATACGGTGGGGGCAAGATCATGCTCCTGAGTCCACATGTGAGCAAAAAAAAAGAGACAATTCAATGAGTAAGGGGAACACCGAAGACGGAGACGCCAACAGACTTGAGGAGAGAGAGGGATGGAGGGACTGGTTGAGTAGAAATCTGGACGAGGACGAAGTGATGGGAGCGACGGAGCACACGAAGAGGCTAGCTCCACAGTCCGGCGTAGTTGCCGTGCAGGCCGGAGCAGAGGGGCCCACCTGCCACAAACAGCTTGGTGCCGGAGTCGTCGTAGCAGTGGGTGTACACGGCGTTGGGGAAGGAATGAATGTCTGAGAAGTAACTCCTCCACGTCTCATCGTGATTCTGAAAGCAAAACAAGGGGGAAGGTTATGGGTGAGTAGAGAAGAAAAGGGGAAAGTTGTGAGAATTCGAGCGATTTACAACCAGGCCATCTCCAGTCTCACACAAAAACAACAAACAAACAAAAGAATTTGTACCAGCCAGCCTTTCCCTGTAGTGAGCTTGAGGATGCCATCTCCTGGGCATTTCCGGCACCCCCCGCCTGGATTCAACGGGTTCTCCAGGAACCTCTGGGCCCGGATGTCATAGAAGAGTAGAGAACCTTGGCCAGTACCCACTGTCACGATGTGCTCGTAGAAACTTACTGAGCGAATCCCTGCACAGACATAGACATCTTCAATGCACAGCTACTTAGAAGTAAACACCAACCCTCCCCGTTTGTTTGTGCTAAATTTGCTACAGCCAACTTTGGGAAAAGTATTTCACATGCAAACATCTCCAGGAAGTAATTCAAGGGGGCAAGCTGCTGTCTGAGGAAGTTGACAGATCACCCACCGCTTCCCCTCTCTCTGGAATTGACGGACTTGATGCTGTGTGTAGGCTGCCGGGGATCCAGGAAGGACACATGGGCCTGAGAACCTACAGCGTACACCGACCAGTCCTGCCCGTATGCCAGACACACGTTCTCTTTGCAGTGAGGCAGCTTGGTAGACAATATCTAGAGGGAATGGGAACCAAGTAAGATTTTTGCTGAAATGTATCACATAATTATGATAGGCCAAACCGTGTAATGTGGTTTACCTTGCACAAGTTGTGCTCGGCTTTCCACAGGTGGAAATAGCCATCCAAAGACACAGCACCCAGTTCCTGGAAGGGGAAAAAAACCAAAACATAAATGACAGAAGCTTGCGACTGACTGGCGTCCAGTCCAGGATGTAACCTGCCTCTCGCCCCAAGATAGCTGAGATA
Source organism: Amniataba percoides (assembly GCA_037176925.1). Classification (NCBI taxonomy): domain Eukaryota; kingdom Metazoa; phylum Chordata; class Actinopteri; order Centrarchiformes; family Terapontidae; genus Amniataba; species Amniataba percoides. Next base: position 19,804,511 of record JBAJHX010000096.1, read on the forward strand.
GACTCCGGCAACCAGGCGACCCTGTGTGCTCAGGATAAGTGGGTTAGAAAATCGATGGATGGACGACGGAAGCTGAGGTGTGTGGAGCCAATTCTTCCTTTCATAGACCACTTCAGTTCTTTCCTTCCCAAATATGGAATAAAATATAAGTAAATACCAGCTTCCATCTCTTGCTAGTTCAGTCAGTTTGCTTAACTTGGTACAATCAGCTCACAGCTCAAATGGTAAATGGAGGAAGTGTACTTGCTACATGTTGATTAAATGGAAGTGAGCATTATGTATCTCCTACTACTCAAAACAACACTCCACCCACTCTTCTATGAAGAAATAGGGTTCACTGAAATAAAAAGGGGCTACACTGATCTCCTGACAGCAGTCAATTAATAATTAACCCTCAGGAATATTCATCATTATAAAATGACATCAGGCTCAAAGGTCTTTCTCATTTCCCGTTTTTCCATGAAAACTGACACTCTGTGAATTAACTTGTAAGAAACAGTTCACTGACAACACAATCCCGCGTTTCCCCAACAGCTGTCTGCGTACTTTATGGTTGTTGTTGAAGGCCAGAGCACGGACTTTACAGTTGTATGGGTTGGTGTACTCCTTTGGGATGTCCTTGAGGGCACGGTGGGAGATGTGTGCGTAGGAGGGTACTGACTCCTCATTCTGACTGCGCTCTGCCTGGCTCATTACTTCCTCTGTCACCTCCCACAGGCCCATGGAGCCATCTCTGGACCCTGGGAATTTCAACACAAGACATATTAGAACTACATTTCTGCTTCAACTATTTATATTTCTAATGACCAAATACAAGAGCCACAAACTGTCATCAGGGTATGAAATGAGAAGACTTGCGGACTTGCACAAGCATGTCCTGCCCGCTGACCAATGCAGTGTACATTCATAATGATCAGCTCACACTGACAACTTACCAGAGACCGCCATGTTGTCACTGATCCATGCTATGGAGAAGATCCAGTCATTATGACCCTCCTGAAAAAACAAAAGTGTACCATTAAAATCAAAACAATTAGTCTTGCGCATCCTTGTGAGTTCCAGGTTGAAAGGTGTCAGGGCAATTTTAACAGAACACAGATAGGGATCAAAAACAGACTCGCCTAGGAGCAATGTCCCTTTAGTATTTCCACAATGAACAAAAAAAACAACCAATTAAAGAATTATTATTTCCATTTCTGTCATCAGCTTTCTTATCACTAGTCAGGACATTCAGCTTTGATTAGTCGGTTGTATTTCAACCTAGTGAAACAGTCATCATTGTATACAACACCAGATATTCTTCAATCACTGACCAAATCAGTCTGTGGGCAAAATTAAGAGCTCTGAGAATTAATCTTCTGGGGGAAAAAAATTATAACTATCCAATAGTTGTGGACATTTTTCACTTTTGGAACAACCAACATTGCCATCTCTAGACTTCCTCCACTGCTGAGGTCATAAACTACCTAAATATCATCTGATATACAAACATCTCACTCACAAATTGCCTGAAGATATACATTAAAGGCTATTTTAACAATAATGATGGAAGTGGTAAAAAGTTAAGCCTTCAATGACAAACCCTCCATGGATAAGCAAAACACTGCGGCTGACGCAGTAAACTTCGAAAGAACCAGCAGACACAGATCCAAACCACTTACATCTCCAACACAAACAGGGTCCAGTGTGGGCAGCTGGTAGATGGCCAGGCTGTTGGGGTTGTCTCCTCCGGTGGCTAGCAGCGTTCTGGAGGGGTTGAGTTCAATAGCATGGATCCCACAGCCCTGCTGGTCCATTCGGGAGCGAGGACCCCCCGTGGAGTGGAAATGCCGCCCCGCCGCCACTGCACCCACCACCCCAGACCCTCCAACGCCACACTCTCTGTCCTTCAGCATGGGAATGCGTGTTATCTGCCCTGTCAGAACATCGGCTACAAAAAGCTGAAGGTAAAAGGACAGGAAGATGTCTGGTTAGCCTTTCAGGATCAGAAGAAGGGAAAAAATGCTGAAGCTGAGTGTGTGTGCAGGCATCGGATAGAAACACCAAGACTGACAATATTCATCTAAAAGAAACTGAACATGGGTATTACCCTGTTGTTGAAATGAATTACTGAATGAACACATACTGGCCCTCTCTCTGTGAATGCTTTATGGAAATGATTAGTAGTTAATGATTACTGTAAGCCTGGATTTATTATTCAAAACAATAAAAACTAATCAGCTTTGCATATAGAAACCTATTGGATGGCCGACACTTTATAAGGATGATAAATGCTGATAGACTTTCTTGAAGGTACAATAATGCTGAAGTGGAGGTGCTACATTACTCTGCCTGACGATCTTATCCTCAATTCTCACCTCACTCATGACCTAGATCTGAAGACAATTAAAATTAAACTCCTTCACTTGAGGCAAAATCTCATAACCAAATCAGTACCTCATAATCAAATTATAAGAACATGTATAATATTACTGATTAAGTGCCAGTACTCTCAGTTAAAGCTAAACATCTGAACAGTAAATGTAGGTTATTAACAAAATGACATCTCACCGTGTTGCACTTGGTCCCACACACCACCTGTCTGTGGTTGAGCCACTGTGAGGCAAACACCTTGTTGAGTCGCCCCAGAGAGAACTCCCTCTCCTTGAGGATTCCTGGGAGCCTGCCGGCTGCAAAGCCTCGCAGACTCCGCTGGAGCCGCAGCTCGTGCTGCTGCTGAGGTCTGAACTCCCGCCCCCGGAGGGCACATACCACTGAGCGCCGACTGCACCACCACTGCTGGGCATGACGTGATGAACAAGAAACACGGCTCCGCTTGTGTGGTGCCTGACACCAGCCCAGCTGAGGGAAGAGAAGAAAGGAAAGGTTAAGTGCCTGAAGATTTTCTGTGGGAAAAGCATGTGACTTCTGACAAATCTAAAATGTTATCAGCAAAACAATTGTGGAGAAGTTAGCATACAATTGTGTTCCTTTATCATATACTTAAATGTCTTAAAATAACATGATCTAACTGCACCACATCTTTTTCTGTTCAGCTTTCTTTATCTTCATTTCAATGTCACAAACTGCCATCCCCAGAGGCCTGTGGACACATCTCTGTAGCTCCTGCTGGAGAGCCTTTGTGGATCATGGGAGCATTACAGCAGAAACAAACACTTGCGCACCATCACTGACACTTCATCAGGCTGGGTCAATAAAGCTCTTGTGCTCAGAGAACCACTAATTTAATATACATCCTGCTCAGGTAGGCCGGGAGTACTGACTGTCTATAATGGCGGTGCAGACAGCACTCACTGGTTTTCAGTGTTAGCCAGTAAAGCTCGTGAGACCTACCAGTAACATCCTCATTGGTCAGGAACACATCAATATATCTCACAGAAAAGCAGAGTCACACTTTTGTTTTTTGTCTGTATATTTCACATGTGCAGCTCTAGTTGGCTTGTAGCGAAGTCTTGTAAAGACATATTAATAAATCAAACTTGAGTCACGCCTCACAATGGCCAGCCTCAGTTCACAGCAAAGCTTTTAAAAATGACTTCATAGGGTTGGTCTTATATTTTCCTTGAGACATTCAGGTACACAAATCAAAATACACTAATGTTACAAAGTATAATTGTAAAACAACATTACCTGGGAGTCTCTATAATTTAAAGTCACACAGAAACTGTTATCAGATGAAGGTGTTACCAGATGAATGACTTTTCATTCATGTTATAGTTGCTGACTGCACATTTTCAAAAACTCAGGTGCCCATAAGCAGTGCTCCTATATTACAGAGCTACTCACTGATTGCTAATTGTTGTTGTATATGGCATCTTACACTTATATGCGTTGTTCTAACTCTTTTGACTGCTCATTCAAAAACTATCAGTACTCGCTTCATAATAACAAAAAGACCAACTATGTTTCTTTTTACTGATTATGATTTTTTTATAGGTTTTGTGACAGCACTGGGACAGAGGAGGGGACACTGAAAAATATATTTATATTTCCTGCATCAGAAAATGAATTGGTTGTGCCATCTGCAGTTTTTCTTGTTGTCTTTTTTTAATTTTGTCTAGTGTGAGCGTGTAATAGACGGCTTAGGTGATATTGATGAGGTCTGATTGTACTGATGGATGATGGTCTCTGCTACAAACCTGTGACACTGCTTCTGGTTAAAAAGTCAAAAGATAATGTGGTATCTGTAGCTGTGCATCAACATCTTCAGTACAAATTGCATCTTAGCAGCATCTCGAGTGGCCTGAGCATAAGTCATCTGTTGGTTACAATTTAAATGCCTGGTGTGTACAGTTTTCCGTGATAATTATCATTATTCTGGATGTGATGTCAGGGTGACAGCTGATGATCCCGGCCGACCAAGACACTGTCAGAGCAATCTACCCACCACATCGTTGTTTGATGGTGTTTGAAGTTAAATAACAGCCATAAAGAAATGAGGTGTCGGTCCATTTGGTCAGCGTTAATGTAGCTGGCATACAGATAACGTACTGCCGTTGGCTAACACCATGCTAGCATTAGCCGGTGCTGACTTTCAAATAGAAACACACTTATGTTAACGTTTCGATAAAAAAACACCATAACTGTAATTGCCTTCAGTATGTTTAGTTGTCAGACATAGTGTGCTGAATAATTTCAGCGGTGCATCTGTTGAAATGACACCAACATTATGCCCCTGACACAGCCCGTGTCGGCTAGTTAGCATGCTAACACATACTAGCTATCTGCTAATGTTTCCGCCTACCTGTTGTTGTTGGTCCTTGGGCTCTCCTGCCTTCCTTTTCCTGCTAACTGCTTTTCTCGCCATAATCGGATACACACAGCTCCCTCACCCACATGGAGGGTAAAAGCGACGCTGGACACTGGATCATATAACGGCGTATATGCTGTTTTTGTTCCTCGGCCCTCGCTGGCGGCGTCCGACGACGAGGGAGAGCGATCACATACGGGAGAGGTCGCCTCGTCGCTGGCTAACACTGTGGCTCAGTCACCGCCGTTCGCTGTCCTCCACGGCTCCCAAAATGATGCAGCAGCCGGGGCCGTGTCTCCTCTTCAGCTTGGCCACAGTCTCCACTTACTGACAGACGGTGAACTCTCTCTTCTCTCTCTCCTCTGGCCAAGTCGCGTCAGCAACGTCCAAAGCATTGAGCAGCGCGCAGTCGCACTCAAATTAAACATCAACAAAAACAAGGTCGTACGTGAGCGCGACCGTCGTGCGTGCTCGTTCACGCCGCCTGCGTGAGTCCATTCATCAGGAGAGTCTTATCAGTATTTGTGTTTGTGTGTGTGTGTGTGTGTGTTAGAACATGTAATTTTGTTCAGTGACACAGCTGATGGTGCCATTTTATGCTGCAAAATGTATTATATTATATACACAAATGTAATAATACTATGGCTTATTTTTTTTAAATGTTTTAAAGCAATGTATACATACACTCAAATTTTAAGATATTATTATCTCTTAATTTTCATAAAATCCTTCACAAAATCCTTTTAATATTCCTAACATGTCTGTTGTTTGTCTCCTGGAATAATTATTATTGTGAATGTGCTTTTATTGTTGTGTCCACCTGGTTATTCTCAAAAGACAGTAGGGAAGAAATCATACATCTTAATAGTCTGATTTCTCCAGAGATCTGGGTAGTCAGATTTTACTAAAGATGTCCGTTACTTCCACAAAGCACAATAACATGTTTGAGACTGAAATCTGAAATTGCACAAACAACTGGGCACTAGCGCTATTACTGCTTAACATTATCAGACGTCATACATGTCTTCATAATAACCTGTTTATTAGCCTGTGTGAACCGAGGTGGGCCTCTCTTCTGATGCATAACCGTCTCCTTTTCTGCTGACTAGAGCACACAGTTGGATGTTTCCAGTTGTCACTGACAATACGTGGACAGACAATTATCTGTATTGTTGCTGTCTTGTCAACTGAATGGAGAGAATAAATAATGCATTCGCTGTAGACGAGAGCTAACAAGGAGCAGGGGAGCTGTACATGTTCACTGCTTTACGTGAAAACATCCCATCTATTGTAACCATCACTTGAGAGAATAAAACCATGTCATATGGAGCTCAAAAGGCAACACTGGCAACGATCAACAGTCTCACCACTGAAAAGATGTGCACATTTAATCATGTAGATTTTCCAAATCATTCAAGAGGAAATTGAACATTTGCAAATCACATTTCAGGAGTATTGGGAAAGAGCACTCAACCTGCCCACCTTTTTATTATACCAGTAAGATACTTCAATCTTCAATGGATTCATTAGCGCCCCATGTTCAATTGTGTGGTGACTCAGAAGTGGATCTGACATATAAACCCTTACACATGACGCCTTAAATAATGAGAACCTAGTTGCATTTCATCCTCACGCAACTAGATCGTCACACTAATGGGACGAGACGCCTACTGTACTGTATTCACTGCAACTTGTGTGGCCGTCAGAGAGGAAAGCTGGCATCGACCTGCTTTATGTATGATTAAAAGAAACCACACTTAAGTCATGTAAGGCGACAATAATACCACTTATGTGTCTGTCAGTGAGTTAAGTGTACCTTTCTTCTTTGTCACAGTAAATCAAGAAGGAAGGCAATCAAAATCAGAACTAGGTGAAAACACTTACTTGTTGATCATGTCAACCATTTATCCGACAAACTGCCTACTTAAACAGGGATACTAGTCCCATGACACCTTATTCAGGTCACGTTATTTGCCTGCACCGGGCACTGTCCTGACCAAAAAAAAACATAAGGGAAATGGATAGATGTCAGTTTTAAAGATGCTTGCAAGTTTCTTTCGGTTTATTTACTGCAAGCATTTGCTCATCCTACTGGTTTGGGTGGTACTGTATATTCTACTGACACTTGGTTGTGAATATTTCCTATTAGGAAAGTAAACGTTTACCTCTGTTGGCAATAAACTGTACTATTACAACCCCTGGCAAAAAATATGGAATCACCAGTCTTTGATGAGCACTCAGTCAAACATTTTATTCTGTAGATCAAA
>JBAJHX010000096.1:19825593-19838980 GCA_037176925.1 Amniataba percoides
GAGCACAAAACCACAAGATTCCCAATTTGATTCTTCCGGACTGTGCTCTATCTCATAAAAGCAACAAGGCATAAAAACTTTTTTTTTTAAAGAAAATTAAAGAAAGTAAGGTACAAAAAAAGGAAAACATGAACATCATGTGACACAGAGCATGAATCAAATGCAATTTTCAAATGTAGAAGGGTGTGAATTAACAGTTCACTTTCAGCAGTCCTTTGCTCGTTGTGTAACATCTTAAGAACAAGACACGACTGCAGGGAAGCTTTCAGAGTTTCTTTTAAATTCAACACGTCAGCAGGACTGGTTTTGTCGAGGAGTGGAGGTAAAGTGCTGAGTCTGTATTTGAAAATCTGAACGGATTGGGCGTGTAATTGAGCCGCAAGGGGAAAGGGGTGTGTTGCAACCTTCGTGTGGGCAGGGATGACGCTTACTATGACCGCGTAAAGCTCATTATACAGCGACAGGATGTGATATTTTCTGTCTGTGTGTTTTTCTGCCTCTCCCTCACAATCAGGACTATCCTGCTCAGTGTGATCTCCCTGCTCAATGAGCCCAACACCTTCTCCCCAGCCAATGTGGACGCCTCTGTCATGTTTCGCAAGTGGAGGGACAGCAAAGGCAAGGACAAGGAGTACGCAGAGATTATCAGGTGATACACAATAATCAGTTTCAACCAGACAAAGGCGCTAACAGAGAATCTCTTACCCCCCCCAAAAATGCCATTTCCAGTCAGTCCACTCAGAAATAACTGACTGTGATTTTATTTTACTGGCCCACAGGAAGCAGGTGATGTCCACGGCGGCAGAGGCTGAGCGCGACGGTGTTAAGGTGCCGACCACATTGGCGGAGTACTGCGTCCAGACCAGGGTTCCCTCCCAGGACAGCAGCTCAGACCTCCTCTACGACGACCTCTACGACGATGACATGGAGGAGGAGGACGACGAGGAGGACGAGAGCGAGATGGAGTCTGTAGGCGAGGCCGGCGGGATGAGCACCGTGGAGGACGGCGGGACGTCCACCAGGCATTACGACAACCAGGATGACTCTGGCAACGAAGACTCATGATGATCTGGATGATGACTCCTCCCTGCCAATTTCCCCTCACCCACCCTTCCTCTTTTATGTGTTGCGTTTTCTGTGTGTGTGCGTCCGTGGGTGTGTATCCACATACAGTGGGGGTCAAAGGTCTACTGCCAAAAACTTTTCATCATTTATGAAACTAATACAAATGATTAGTTAAAGAACAGTTCAAATGCTGTTGCATACTTTTTCAGAAGTTTGTTGATGCTGTTCACTGAAAGTCAGAATTTCCACCATTTGCCTTAATTACAGCTCACACTCTGTCCGGCATCAGATGTTTTGCAGAGTTTGGGAATTACTATTTTTCCAGCACTGTTTGACGGCACCACCAGAGAGTTTGATCTTATGTTATAATTTCACATTTTTAAAATGTCCCCATTGAGGAGATCGAGGCTCATCCTCTTCTGCACTTCTTTAAAGGATGGCAGGCTTCAGCAGAGTACAGTGGTGTTACTCTGTGGTCAGTGTACGATTAATCACGTGCAAACCACACACAAGGCAAAACATCCCCACACCTGAACATTTTCATCACCGTGTTCAACTCTAGTTTTTAGTCCCTGCTTGTGTTCTCTCTTTCACGCAACCAGCTCCTCTTGTACTGTGCTGTCAGTTGTTTGGTTGCGACCATGACATTTTCTGATGATGACAAAGAGTTTCTTCAACAGTGTTGTTCAACCCAATGCTGAACCATTAGACTTATTTTGCTGTTAAGGAAGCTGGGAATGCTGCAGTTTGTTGGTCTTTTAACTGAGGTCTTGTTGGCGAGAAACTTTCTTTGTTGTGTCGGTTTTGCATCTTGGATGCAGATGCAGTCTCATAAAGATGTTTCCAGTCCTTCTTTCATGGTTGGGCATTTCGTGTAGTAACAGTAACAGCTGCTTGGTTTTTAAGTGGACATAGAAGAAGAATAGAAAATCTCTTACCACAAAAAACAGTATTCCAGTCACTTCCCAAAGATGAAAATGACACAAATGAGTTCTATATAATGTTGTCTTTATTTGAAGACCTTCCAAAGTAAAGAATTGGTCTTAGTTTTTGATAAATGATGAAAACAAACTGTCCTTGTGGTGGTCACTTGAACTCCACTGTAGCTGACCGGGTCTTCGTCCGGCCAGTCCATGTCAGATTGTTTTGTCTCTGTCCACCGTGTCTTTTCTTGTTGCTGTTTTTTTATGTACCCCTTTTGTTCAGTTGGTCGACGTTCTGTCCCCCATGACTCGTCCCCTGTGTTTTCCCTGAGTTGGCTCAGACAGTCTGGCTAATGGACACTCTTCTGTTTGGCTCATTAAACAGTCGATGAGCTGGCCAGCTTGTCCTGTCGCTGCCTGTCATCATGTCCCGTCGCAGAAAGTCTGTCCCTCTCGCGCCTGTCTGTTCGACTTTGATGCAATCAACTAAAACTCGCAGGCTCTGCTGCGACTCCACCCTCCTGGACCCGCCCTCAGTGGCATCCACCACAACCGCTCCCTCATGACCCCTCGACGCAACGTCACTTGGATGAGTGGTGAACAAGGTCGCCTCGTACACCTCTCTCTGCCTCTTAAACCTCAGGGCCTCAATAGACTTTCACTGAGAGAGAGATAAAAAAATGAGTAACTTAACACACAGACTGCTCCTCACCTTCACTTCCTTTTTTCTTACGTTCTGCATCACTGGGTGGTTTTAGAGGGCAGAGCGTGAGCTGAAAGTCTCTAATCACACCGCCAGTGTGTTCACACATAACTGAGTGTTGCTGTTGGTTCTGATTAGGGTCCTTTAAGTTGTTTTCTTCTTGGTAGGATAGAGTCAGATAAAAAAAAAAAATTAAAACACACCCGTGGGGGCTTTATCCTCAAGACAATGCTGATGATGTTATGTTGCGATAGATGTGAAGATGTTACGTTCTTGCGCTGTGACTACAACTTAAGCTTAAACGCAACCTAGTCAAATTTGGACGTTGTTACTGTGCTACACCACATCCAGAGTCTGTTTCTCGACAGGGACAAAATCAACATGCAGCTTAGCTACACATTTGCATTTGAATGAATATGACGCTGATTGCCTGTTATCTCTGTTTGTGTGTGTGGTGTATATCTACATTTAATATTCATCTATTGACTAAAATGTCAGGGTTTTCTCGTTCCTGTCTCGGCGGAACCGGTGGAGACTTTTGTCACACGAGTGAGTTTTCTCCAAATGACCTTTTGGACTTTGTGCAGTTGAGAAAACATTGAGTGTGTATGCACTTTGTTCTAGTGCTGGTTTGGGGGGCCTGAATTGACGAGGAGTTGACTGATTTAAAAAAAAAAAAAAAAAAAAAAGCCCTCTGAGTATTAAACTTTCAAACACGCTGAACAATGGTGGGACTATTGTCACAAAATCAAGTAATCCACACGTTTTGAGCCGTGTTTTAAAGTTGTGGATGAATCTGTTGCTCTTTTCGACGCAACGAAGCGCTGCGCAAACCGCTGATTCAAATGGATGGATTTCATGCCAAGGAAACCAAGTGCAGCGTCACAACCGCTCATTTTAAAGACTGAGGAGCAGTGGATGCATGTGGTGGATTAAACGCTGTTTAAATGGACTCTTCAAGAGAGACCTTTTTGGATTTTAATGTGAAGCCAAAGGAGGGAAACATTTCCTCCTGGCCCTGTGCTTTGAAGGCTCACAGAGACTGGATTCTGTTGAGAGGAAAGCCACTCCTGAACCGGATCTCTAATTGATTTGATATTGAGACAGAACAGGAAGTGGAGAGATGCCAGAGATTCTGAACTTTTCTTGATGTGGTGCCCGTTTCTTTCTCTCTTTTTTTTTTTTGTTTTGTTTTTGATTTGCCCATCCATCACCACATAGAGAGGACGTAAAATCATAGTAAAGAAATGTACCAAATTTTGTGTGTCTGCTGATGGACTAGTTTGACACATTAACTCTATACAAAATATGCTTAATCACTTTGCAGCGGAGAATTAGATGAGAAAATCACTCTAAAGTCTGACTGTTAAAAATGAAAACAAAAAATTGAAATTGTGTTATACAAAGACTGGAAATGGGGGAGTCATCTGTCTCGTTTTAACAAAATACACCAACCAGCTTGTCTTAAGGTTGCTAATTAAGACAGTTCTGTGTTATTGTTTTAAATTCAGTGAAAAAACAAACTATAGAAATGGTTGTTTAATGGAGATTAACAGTGTAGTAACATCCAGCTTCTCATCTAATTCTCTGCAAGAAAGCAAACAAGCATATTTGCCAAACTGTCGAACAATCGCTTTAAAGCCAAGTTTTTGCCTCCCATGGTAAATTTAGAGATCTAAGTCATCATTGTTGTTTTTGTTAAGAGTGAAGCCTAGGTGTAGTGTAGCCCTTATGATAGCAAGTCAGAGATCAGCTTAGAGCTCTTCAATCTTAAAATCCTCCTCCTCCTTCAATTTTTTTTGTTTTACTGAAATGTATGCCTTGATTTTATTCAGAGGGCAAGTGGAGAAAAGCTAAGGAGGCCTTTTGAGGGAAGAGAGCAACCAATGAGTATCTCTGAGGGATGGCGATAATTCCCAAATTCAACCTAAGAAAGGACTCACTGAACGGGACTGCAGTCTAAGGTGTTGAGATGTTATTCCATACACACTGTTACGTACAAAAGACTGAATGAAATCATTTAGTTCATTTACTCTGTGTGTGTGTGCACAAGTGTGTTTTCTTTTGTTTTTCATTTTCTTTTTGTTAAGTGTGGGCGGTCACACACTCGATGGACTGACCTACGTGTGTCCCCAATGCCACCACAACGTGTCCACACCTGTTGATGTTAATGCTGTCTTTGTTGGTTTCTTTGATTTTTGATTTTTGTCATTCCCCCTTCCCCACCACGCTCCCTCCTTCATCATTTTGTGTTTGTGAGGATGCAAATGTCACTCATAAAGTTTCTATTGTAAAATAAAGTTGCATTGTTGGGTTTGTTTGCAATAATAGCTTTGATATCTGTTGCTAAGCCCGCGTGTCATGGAAAACAGACAGCTCAGCAGGGTGGTTTTTGGACTTAAATCAGAAGTGATATGCAAATGGAGCCATACAGTTACTGTGGTTAAATTGGAAAATCATTCAAAATAAAACAGTATGTCATTGAAGCCTGCTGAAAGGTTTATTAGTGTGTTATAGCACATTATTATATTCAAGTGTTGGTTCACCAAAATGAGATAAAAACAGTCCTCTAGCAGTATCTTGTCATGCATATAGTTTTGGTTTAACTTCCAGGTTGCTGAGGTATCTGGATCTGATCTCCACCTTCAGTCCTATCCAGTTGATTTGAACAGAAACTTGTTTGGTGTGCACCCAACAGTCAGATAAATTACATTAAAAGATTCCTGCTGGAACACGTATAAAAGAAAGTCCCTGTTGCTCTTGTGAGTCCACATACCTCACTGTGAACAGCTTCTATTTGAATACTTTCTTCTGAAGAAATAGTCCCTATGAAACCTGTTGACAGTGACATTTCTCTGGAGAAGTTGTGTTGCTGCTGAATGTATCTGTTATAATTTTTCAATGCCTTGAGCACTACAAGCAACATTCAGTTCACCTCCATTGAACTGAGCTGGAAGTGGAAACCTCAAAAATAAAATGAAGGAATCTGGATAAAATTCAACCAAACTGCCTGCACTTCAAAACAGTGGAGAGGGAGCACAATTCTCATCATTTTGGTGAACTGCCCTTTGAAGGTGGACAAACTTTAGCAATTTCATGGTCCATTATTACATCCTAAAAAGGCTCATGACACTAAATGCATAAAGATTTTAGGATATTTCACACCTTACTATAAACACAAACACATCAACTACCATGTTGCAAAGAAACATTTAATCACGGGGAAAAGCGCAGTTTCAATTCAGAGCAATTAGTTGTCTTCTATCAGTGGGAGAGGAGCTTTTATGCTCTTCCAGGCATGAAATTAATTACTGGTTCAGTGATGCTCTGATAGGTCTTAAAGCAATATTTCAGTTTTTAGTTAATGTACTGTGTTATTTTATAGTATAATGAAAATACCTCATGAACGTAGAAAGACACTTTAAGTTACTTTAGGTAACTTCCACTTAACTGTTTCTGTGTTTCCTCAAAGTACCCAGAAGGAAAATGGCAGTTAATTGAAGTGAGCTCTTCCCACTCGGCTTTGGAAGTAGAAGAACACATTTGTTTCTTTAATTACCCTTATTCCATCCCTTCAGCAGAGGCTATTAATGTAATCCTGCATGACGTACAGTGCTGAACATGTTCCTGTGTGTGGTACAACGTGGCTGTACCGCTGACCAGGGTCGAGTCCCGCTTGAGTTTCACCACGTGCTTCTCAGAGAACAAGCCTTTTGAACAAAATGTGTGTGTGCTAGACTACTGGTTTTTAGGTCTATACTAGATCAATAAAGTATGATTTGATTTCACAAAACTTTTAGATTATTGAACAGTACAAGGAATATGTGACTGGATAAAGAGATGAAGACGTATTGCCCAGATTTTTAACTGCGTTTGTGCAAACTGCCCATAAAAACATTATTTCTTTTCTTAAATCACTTGCTTTCTCACAGAAGAAAAGCTTAACTAAACCCTCATCAGTCAATGACATATGTCACAAAAAGTAAATAATACCTGGAGATGTGTGAAGTGTCCACAATGTAACTGATGATGTTAGCAAATAGTTTCATTAGTATAGTTTAATGCATAATTCATGCAAAGTGTTATTAACCTGAAGTTCATTGTTGGCCATTTCTGATGATGTGTACATTCACCCAGAATCATTGCATAATAAGTCTCTCTTAATTTTCTATGACTATAGTTTCAAACATAATGAAATGATCTCCATTATGGGCTTTCAGCCTCTGGACAGGGACTCATTTGCAGAAGTAAGACTGAGGTATATGTCGCTTTTATTTGGATGCTGAGAGCTGAAAAGAGTATTTTCTTCTCTATATGGTAGCAAATAAGCGCCTGCGTAGTTCAGATTGCTTGTTTTTGTCTCCACTCTGTGGCTGCATTGACCGCTTACAACTTATTTTTATCCACTTAATCTTTTTGCCTGGGCAAGTTCTTTTTTAATCCAGTATTAGATACTGATTATGAATTTATGAATGTGAGCTCCCTTTGTATTCTATTGTTCACATTTTACAAAAAAGATTTCAGAAATATCCAGCCACACAAAACATGCTCTAATTAATATGAACGGTTTTGATTCCAATTACACACATATAAACAGTTTTAAAACATAAAACAGGTCTCCTTGTTCATGCTGTTCCACTGAGTTAAAATGCGACTCTGTTGATAAGAAGGTGTAATTCATTTAGACACTACATATGACACAGACACCATCAATCACATAAACTGCACACATACTGTCACATCACCATGCTCCACCAGGCTAATCCACCAGGCCAGTTTACAGTTATTTATCATATTTAATCATCCGTCTGCATTGTGGTTCATAATTATTTGTCCTGCAGAGCTGCCAAGTATTTCTGTGCTGCTCTCAGTGTATCCTGCATTTCTTTGTACTCAGCCAGAGCGCAGGCCTCCTCCAGACGGGCCCAGCGGAAGTCCTGGTGCTCATCAGACAACGTCACCACCGTCTCTGGGTCTCTCAGCTCGGCCAGCCAGTACAGCACGTCTTTGGGTTTCCCTCGCACCTCGTAGTGTAGCTCCTGCACAAAGTCCTTGATCACACGCAAGTGCTCCGGCCCCAGCCCCGCCTCCTCCTTGGTCTCCCTCAGGGCTGTGGTGAGGTCATCCTCACCTGGGTCCACATGACCTGATGGGAAACAGGTTAGACATAACTGGCACAAAGAACATTGAAAGCCATATGTCATCAACTCTGTTTCTGAAGTTATAAATACCTTTGGGTGGTGTCCAGTGGTGTTTTCCATAAGAGGTCTGCAAGAGCAGATACTCGATGTTGTCTGGTGGAGGGACACAACTGGCCAAACGGCGAAACACTATAAAGCCGCAAGCACGCAGTGCCATCTCCCTGTTAGCAAATTCACGACAAAACATTTTGCATCAGGCTGTGCATTTGCTTTTTTGTTTTGTTTTACAGATAAAAGGTAAAATAAATTAAAATGGGATGACATCATTAATAATTAACAGATGTTCAGTAAAGGTACATGTGTATACATGTGTATACATGATGTGACATTTAAAGTTACCTGTGTGAATTCTGTTCATGTAAAACTTTGAAGAAGAAGACACAGAATATCCAGTACGACAGGGGGTTCACACTGACAGTCACCATGCTGGACAATATCACCAGCACTATTCACTCTACTGAGTTTGAAGTGCAGGGTTTTTTTGCCTGTTCAACATACTGGCCTACTTTTAATGTCGGCAGCTGAGTTAAGCAGTCGGGACAAAGTTCAGCAGTGTTGCTTCTGACTGGAGTTAGCCTGAGTCTGCCAAGAAAAGATTATGGGATTTGTTTAATACAGCAACGTTGGTGTTAAACAGTGTAACTACGGACATTTATTCAAGTACTGTAGTACAGCATAGTTACAAAGTACTTGTATTTTATATTTTCTGCTTCTTTATAGTGCTACCGTCGTACATCTCCCAGGGACATATTGTAACTTTTACTGCACTATGTTTACTTAACTCTTAC
This sequence comes from Amniataba percoides, assembly GCA_037176925.1. Classification (NCBI taxonomy): domain Eukaryota; kingdom Metazoa; phylum Chordata; class Actinopteri; order Centrarchiformes; family Terapontidae; genus Amniataba; species Amniataba percoides. The sequence continues at coordinate 19,834,274 of JBAJHX010000096.1, forward strand.
ACAGTTGGGTGACACATTAAAGGAAAAAACAACATAAAGTGTCTTAGTGTACTGCCAGAACAGCTTCAGTGCCCCTTGTCACTGATTCTCCAAGTCTCTGAACACATTTCTCCAAAGATATTCCTTCATTTGGTGTTTTGATGATGGTGGTGGAGAGTACTGTCTAACACACTGGTCCAAAATCTCACATACTGTGGGTGTTTAATTGGGTTGAGATCTGATGACTGTGAAGGCCATAGGATTTTATTCACATCATTTTCATCCCCATCAAACCTTCAGTGACCTCTGATCTACAGCTGTGTGTTTGTAAGTTTGTAGTGATAGAAACAGAACAACACAGTAATAATAAAACTCTGAAAGAGCAGCAGGAATACTTTTACTATGATACTCTGAGTACATTTGGTTAATACTTGTGTACTTTTATTTAAGTGCATTTTGAAGTAAAAGTAAAGTAAAATATCTGCGTATCAGCTGACTGTCAGACTGTCATCAAACATCACATCATTAAGGTCTGCAGCAGACAGCTTCGCAGACCCACATCCAAACTTTTAAGCCCAGTTTCTGTCCTGTTTGTTGTTATGTGGCAGACAGCTCAGGTGTCTCACAGACGGACAGAGCTCACTGTGACACTTCCTGCTCTCACTGCGGAGCTTTGTCACGAAAAGCCACGACGGCCGCTTCCCTGCCTTCACCTGAGAAATGTCTCACACTTACTGTTCACTGGTCAGGACGTGATGTGGGCCAGGTTTGTTTGTCACAGCCGGACAGCACGGCGGAACGGGGCGGTGCACCGATAAACGGGTCCGGGTGTCTCTGAAGGCGGACAACATCAGTTCCGCTCCACGAGTGAAACAACAAATACTACAAATATCAAAAATATTATTACTGCCATTCAGAATCAGAAGTAAAAGTACTCAATATGCAGAATGACCACAATCAGATATATTAATCTATTTAATTAACATATGATCCATGCATTGCACGCTACAAAACATAATATGGTTGCCTATTTTGTTCAAATAATTGATTGTTAAAGTTTTAGTTATTTTTTAGCAAAAGCCAATTATTAACTATTACCATACTGATAATAAATGCAATGGACAAAATAGTACAATATTTCTCTCTCTTAAATGTAGGGCAGCAGAAGTATGAAGTAGCAGAAAATGGAAATACCGGTAATAAAGTACAAAAAAATAATACTTAGGCACAGTACTTGAGTAAATGTACTTTTTTTTATCTTTACTGCTTATATTGCAATGGCAGATGATGGGATTACAATAATTAAAGGACACAAAGCAGGTGAACTGATACTGATACTCAAATCCCTGGTCAATAATAACAAATATATTTTAATAATCAGATTTAATATTCCTCTTGTTAAACACCTGGGGAAATGACAGATTAAACTAATGGTTTTATGATAAACTTGTGATACTTCTCTGCAATGAAATAGCTACTCTGCCTGTGGGAGACAGATAAGAAATGTAGCCGGTGTAGATAGGCCCAACCGAAGATGGCTTGTGTCTGAAGATAATAGAGATGGGGGCCTCCTTCCCACGCGAGCCGAGCTGTCAGCAGTGCGGTTGTTCAGCTTGACGGAGGAGACGCCGCTGAAGAGTTTCAAGGTAAAGACAAAAACTCAGCCAAAATGCACATTTGGTTATTTTCAAGTTAAAATATACAGGGAGAGAGACAGACTGACAGGCTGACAGACAGAGAGGATGCATTCTGTATAAAGGGAATTGTGCAAATGTGGTCTGTTGTCCCTTAAGGCTTACTTAAAGAGAATCTATTTTTTTTTCTCCTGACATAAACAATTATTTTGCTTTTCTGGAGCTGTCTGTGTTTAGCCAGAGGCCTCAGGACATGTGACTTCCCCCGCTACTACTACTGTGCTTACTCAGCCTGCACTGAGGCGCTCATTATTCCACTCCGCTATACATGAATCACACTTGGGGTCAGGTCCCCCCCGCATCCAGATATTTTTGGTATATACTGGCTGTCACAAGGATTACACACCAGTGTAAGACTGCGGTCTCCAGATGACCAATACTTCTGCACAAGGATGACAGACACATCTATGTTACTGTATTTGGCCCACTTGTGTCACCTCATGTAGGTCCAGACACTGTTAACCATCAGGTCCCACAACAAGCTAAAAGAGAAATCCTTAATATTTTGAAACTGCAGTTGATAAGACAGATTTTGGGGATGGATATTGTAGGTCTGCTGAGTATGTTTGCAGTAGAGCTGATCAGAGCCATGAGATGTCCTCGCTTCTTCGGGATGAATGTTCTGGAAGTGTTGTGGGCTTAATTTAAGCTGACAACTGCGATGGGAGGTGGAAACACAATAATCCCAGTGACAAATCCAAAAGCCACACTTTTTCAAAAGAGTTCTCACCCAGCGTAGTTACTGCACTTGCACAGGTGGCTTTGATTGCAGGGTAGTTGCACCCCGAAAAAAAAAGCTCCTTTATGATGAACACTAAGCTGTGATATTTCCTTCTTGCCTTTTAAGCAGCATTTCACAGAGAAATGGAGGAGAAGCAGCAGCCCACAGGAGGGCTTCATTTTGTGGGGAGGAAGGATGAACTGATCGAAGCAAAGCGCTCTTTCAGGACCCTGGAGGGCCGGGACGTACTGATCATCCACCACCAGGGAGTCTTTTATGCTATGGACTCTTACTGTTACCGTGAGTGCGCTTTTTCTCGTGCTAAACTCAAAGCAGCTGCTGCTTGTGAGAGCGGGAACCACATGTGTGCTCATCTGGATCATGGGGGTTGTTGGCAAATGCTTACTTTCAGCGAACAGACTGAAAAAGGAGTTGCTGTGGGACGTTTAAACTGAGCTGCTTTTGCTTTGTTTTCCCTGGGATGTTTGAGCTAATATCACCTATAAAGTGTGTGTCCAGTCAGCAGGCAGTTAGTGCGCTGTAAACACTTATTCTGCAGTACACTGATACCCCATATTCCTCTCAACAGATGCTGGGAGCGAACTGCAGAATGGAGATATTGAGGTGACGTTTACACTTGACTTAAAGAGATCAGAGGTTGTTTTTATGTCTGATGGAAACAAAATGCTATTAGAGCACTGTTCTTTTGTGCTTTTATTTCAGTCATGCTTTCAGGTGCTGTTCCATCTGCTCTAAAATCCTTACAGGCAACAGCAACACTGAGGCACAGAGGAATATTGTAATTAAGATACCAAAGCTGCATAATATTAATATAATTTTATGTTAATGTCAGAGGGCCTGAGTGACCTACAATTATCCCTCACGGCGTTGTTTACCTGCTTTCTTTCAACGCAGGAAATTGACGGCAAGCTGTGCATAATTTGTCCAAACCACAAGTACAAGATCTCTCTCGCCAAGGGGGAGGGCATATACAAGGGCACCGACCCCAGGGCGAAGCCGCCCGTGCCCAGGTGGTACTCCAAGGGCGTGAAGCAGCGGATCCACACCGTCACCGTGGAGAGCGACGGGGACGTCTACGTCAAGCTCTCCGAGGACACGTGCTGGATCGATTCAGACTACTACCAGGGCGAAAGGGGCAAGGTGGAGAGGGCCAGAGCTGAGGAGGCTGAGAAGAAAACATCTTGATAGCAGCGTGGGTGGATGAGAGCAGCATGTCTGTGGCCTCTCTTCTCGTCTCCCTTAAATGATTGTATGATGACTGTACGGAGAGGATGTCAGACATTCAGCAGCATGAGGCCTGTGCTCTACCTCAAGTAATCAGTAGGGCTTGCATGGCCTTAAAAATGAGTCTCGTTTTGATGAGTTTGGGAGTGTTTAGAATTTTAAGTGGTTTCATGTGTGGCTGGCAAGTTGTTTACGTGATATTAAAATGCTCTATTAAAAAATCAAATAGAAAAAACATGTAGTACTCTAAATAAACTTTCTGTATTGGATCAATTCTGACTTTTGATTCTCTGGTTCTCAAACTGGGCATTGGCACGAGGTAGCTAAATGCGTGCCCACACTGGTGTATCCCGCTGCATTTTGATATCCCTCATGTATTATGCAGGCAGCGAATGAATCAATAAGATAAAAAGGTTTGTGCTGATCGATTACGTCCTAAAGTGGGAAATCGTTAATGTAAAATACAGAGATCATACCACAATACTGGCAACATCTTTTTTTTTTTTTTGCAATATATCCGTTTCTGTTTATTCACCTCAGAACACACTAGAGAGCGTGAATATCAGGATGCAGTACAGTAGTTTCCTGCATTTCAGAGCTGTGTTGTGACATATTTCTTGTCCAGTGGCAAAAATATTTCTACAGCAACTACAAAAAAAAGAGTACACCAAGCGAATCCCTGCAGTTGTTACGGGGTGGGTGTGTTGACAGCAGCTTCAGACAGGTAGTGGGCCTAGCAGGAAGAGGCTGCTCCCCCTTTATGCTCCTTGTGGGCCACCCTTTGTATATTCTGTGTAGAGACTCAGGGTTAAGTTTTAAGCTCTTCTCTGCAAGAAAGTGAATTAGTTTCTCAAAATGTCTGAAATATTCCTTTAATATTCTTGATGTTGAACTGGGGATTTTGGCACAGCATCACCTACAGGGTATACGAAAAAAAAAATTCAAAGAGGTCAAAGCTCCAGTGACACTTAGACCTATGTGTTTCAGCTCGTGGCCTTCATCAGGGTCATGCATGATCTTCTTGATGCCACCAGCATCTCTACAAGCATGTTACATTTTTGCCATGTT
>JBAJHX010000096.1:19840304-19866865 GCA_037176925.1 Amniataba percoides
TGTGTGTGTGTGTGTGTTGGCGCGCGCTGCCTCTGCGCGTGTGCGTGCCCGCGTGCGTGTTGCTGAGTCAGGCGCGACCACTCTCTCTCTTTCTCTCTCTCTCTCTCTGACCACTGAGACTTTGTTTTATCCGCCGACGTCATCCACACGCTGCGGGGCACCGGCGGAGCGCGCAGACCGGAGCCCGCTCTCCTCTCCGCCGCTAGTTAATTGTGTTTCCTCCTGACAACTTGTTTGTGTGTGTGTGTGTTAGCGCAGTGTGGCTGCTCATAAGCGCTGCTGCTCTCTCTCACACACACACACACGCTGCTCCTCCGCCTGTCCGGTGCGCCTCTGCGGTCTCTTTCGGGACGTCTCCGCTTTGTTTTTTTATTTTTTTTATTTTTATGAATGAGTAACGCGGTCGGAGGTGGAGGTGTTGGTGGTGGTGGTGGAGGGGGACATGCGAGCGACTGCGAAACTCCCCAGCAGCAGCAGCAGCAGCAGCAGCCGGGCTCCCGGGGGGGCAGCGGCCGATGAGAGGGATTAACGGCGGAGCGGAGCCGCGGCTCGTTGCGGAAAAGCGGAGTGCGGACTGCGGAAGGAGACGCGCTGTGCGGCCGAGAGCGGCGGAGCGACACCGCGCTGACCACAATGTAAGTGACCCCGGAGCTGCTACTTACGGGGGGGCTGAGAGAGAGAGAGAGAGAGAGAGAGGTGTGTGTGTGTGTGCTTCGTTTGTTCATGTGTCTGTCAGTGTGTTGGATGAATACAATTCCTCCTCAAAGTGCGTGTGTGTGATTTATTGGAGCGTTTTAACCCCCCCCCCCCCCCAGGTGCGATAAAGGCCTTTCTCTGTCGTTTTCTGTGCCATAACGGTGATGCACTGTCTCCGTGATAGACATGAATAATAAGGACCAAAGAAAACAGAGGTGCCTCCTCCTCCTTTCTCCTCCTCCCTCCCTCCCTCCCTCCTCTGGATCAACATCTGTATCTGTCACTGTCTCTCCCTGCAGGTCCATCCACATCGTGGCTCTGGGCAGCGAGTGTCCCGGTGGGGTCGGCCCCGGGGAGGAGATCATGGGCCAGGGGCAGCTGCAGGGGGGCCTGCTGTGGAGCTACCTGGGTCACGGGGCCCCGGTGGGACCCTGCGACCTGGAGAGCAGCCTGCACAACCCTGCTTTCATGGAGTACACGTCCAGGGTGTTCGGGGACGTCACCGTGGTGGTTCGGGATTGTCCCAGCTGGGTGAGGGGCAAGTGTTGTGCCGTTTGGTGTGTGTGTGTGTGCAGGAGGAGATGAGGAAAAGCTCTGACGGGGTCTGAGTCTTTGCTTCGGCTCCTCTCCCTCCTCCAGGTCTCCGTCCATCGTGTGCGTCTTTAAAAGGCGCTCTGAGAGCCGTCCAGAGGTGCAGCTTTTGCCCTCCTCACCTTCATGCTTGAGTGACACTAAATCCGACTTTGATCCGCAGGCCAGTGTGGTAAAACATGCCATTCAAAAGAAGACGTGTCATTTATCCATTGTAACTGTGGATGAGTGTGAGTCACTTCACCGACACGCTGTTTACTCTTCGCTGTTTCTCAGAAGACATGCAACATTTCAAATTCCAAGGCCACTTGCCTTCCAGCGCTGATTGCAGGCCTTGTAAAAAAAAAATAGTCTCTATTCTTAGGAGGACGCTATTTTAGCATGCACTGCACAAAAGAAAAAAAAGTAGATGAAAGAAACTTTTGTTCTTAACAGCGTATGAATTTGAAATGAAAGCACTGTCATGATTTTGCAGCAGCGTTGTATGTGTCCTATTATAGGGCTGTCAGGCGCAGAGCTGGAGAAGGTCTGTCATTCTAATTCTACGTCTGTTGTCTCCTATTTTTTTTATTGAAATTGCTCAAAGCTTTCTCAAGCCCCCCCCCCTTCCCTTATGAGTGGAGTTAGTTTGGTTTCAGTGCGAGCAACCTCACACAGATCCTCGGGGGTAAAGTCCCAAGAGCCACACTGAGGTATTTATACTTAGGGAGACTCAAGAGGAGAAGGGTCATGTGAGGTAAGCTTCAAGGTGCTGACGCTTCTGTATGCTTTCGTTCCTCATGTGTCCGTCATGTCCTCATCTGACCTCCTTCTGTTTATGTATCTGTTCTCTCTTTTCTCTTTTCTTTCCTCGGCTTCCCAGGACTTGTTGGACAGCGACTGGGCCAGCGTGCGGAAGGTCCTGGAGCAGGCAGACATCCTGGTCATCAAATACGCCGTCACCGACAAGCTGGCCTTCCAGCAGGTCAGGAACGGCTACGCCCCGAGACTGCGCCCGCTCCTGAGACACTGGGGCGTGCCCGTCATCCTGGTCGCCGTGGGAGCTCGGCTGAACGGTGAGGACGAGAATGAGCAGGTTTAGTTCTCGCCGGCCTGACAGCTGTCGCGTCCTCAAGCAGTCTGTGATTGTTGTTCGAGTCTGAGTGGCAGCACGCGCAGAGCCTCTTGTCTCTCAGCCGGTGTGCTCGATATTCCTGGTATGTAAAGGTTACGTTTCTTGTGGCTTCCGGACGGCGCCGTGTTTTCCTCTGTGGGCCAGTGAGATCGCTGTCTGGGTCCTCGTGTCCTCTAGTGCGTCCTCCCAGAAATGAGGAGGGATGATCATGATTAAATCTTCTCTTGGCTGCCTTCAGGCTGTCAGCTCGCATGCTCCCCTGCAGGAAACACACCAAAGGAAGACATTAAGTTAATTCTTTTTTTTTTGGCATTATAAGCCTTAAAAGCAGACAAGAGCTTGTGCATCAGTGAAATACACAGTGCGATGGCTCTACACTGCACCGCAACAAGTAGTTTGTCCCTTAAATTGGACTAAGGCCTTCGGGTGGAGCCTAACAGGAGGGCACTTAACGCAGCAGCGATGAACGCGTGTGTGTTTATGGCACCTCAGCGAGTCTGCCTGTGTGTTTTTGCGCACACACACATGCTGACCCTTGTCAAATCCCGTGTCTGTAAACAAACTCATCAAATGCACCAGGTTGTATTTTTAGCAAGCCCGCTCGACATGCTTTGAGATCCTGTCAGAGCTCCACTGCAGAATGATCAGAGTGTGAGTCAAGTCGGAGAGAGGGAGAGAGACAGAGAGGAGGAGGAGGAGGAGGAGGAGAGGGAGGTGGTATCCGTAGAGCCTTTGTTTGTGTTTTCGATTGTGGCTGCCGTGAGTATTTTCATGCCCCCCCCCCATCCTCCCCTTCACACAACACGGTGACCACAGAGGATGATGTCTCTGAGCTCCTCCTGCTGCTTGACTCGAGACCACCTAAGGCACATCTGTGGCAGAGAGCGCTGCCGTACGTGCATTAACGCAGCCATTAAACCAGCGCTGAACGCAGGAACGCGGGCAGATTTATCCAAGGGCACGCACGCACCGTCACACACACGCTCGCCACCGATATGCCAAGTCACCGCCTGTCAGACGCTCACACACACACTTTTCATTCTCCCTCTCTCTCTCTCCCTCTCTCTCTCTCTCTCTCTCTCTCTCTCTCTCACACACACACAGTCTGTCAAGCTCCGGCTCTGTGTCATGCCTGTAGGTTATTAGCGGTATGATTTATCAAATGCCTCAGCACTTAGCTGCATGTCCCGCTCATTCTCTCCCTCTCCCTGCCTCCCTGCTCCTTTGTGCAGTCTTTTTCTCCCCTTCAAGCTAATCCCTCCAAATTTTCTGTCTGATTCTGTCTCGTTGGTCCCCCACGCGCACACTCCAGTCTGGTTGGTCCTGGTGCGCTTGCAGTGCAAGTGCAAAACACATCTGTAATAAATCAAAACTAAAAACATTTCATGAACCAGCATCGCAAAACACGTCAAATCACACATCAAAAATGGACAAAAAACAAATACACACACCCATCTTTCATGTAAAATCCTTTCAGGCTGAGACAGACCAGAGGAAGGAGCATGCAGGGCAGGTCTGCACGGTAACAGCAGGTGCGGTTCATCTGGTTACATTTGGTTTGTGGAGGGTTGTGTGTTGTGTTCTGTTCATCCCACAAAGCAGACTCTCTCTGAAACATGTTTACAGCGTTGATTTCAAGTGTTTCAACTGCATTGTAATTTAAAGCATTCATGTGTTGTAGCAGATCCTTTATGTTCTTGTTGGATGTTTTTTAAATACAGTTTGCTTTATAATGTCAGTATTGGCACACTATATCCCCTTTAGGTGTAAAATTTGCAACCCAGCCTTGCACTGTTTGGTCCGGTCTAGGAGGTGACTGACTGATCATGCAGATTACAATGGGCGTGTTTATGACTACATATAATATAATACTTATTCTGCTCTGTGGGGCTAACTTGATGACGCCTCACAGTTAAATCTCTCTTAGATTAAATTGAGGCGTCTCTCTGTTAAATCTATTGAGCCGTGTGCAGATTTTTCTATCAGACTTCTGTCTTCAAAATAGGTTTTGATCCATGTATAATCAGGACATTACCATGAAGGACCTTGAAGACACATAAGGCTGTTGATTTCTTATTTTAGCCGAATATTTGAAGAACAGCATGCAGGCCCTCTCTCTGGACTGAATGTCATTGCTGTCATCGGCTGTTCATATTCATCCCCGCTTTGCCGCATTCCTAAAAAGCACAATATCAGTGACTCATGCATTGCATCTCATATATCCTCCTGAACTATGTGTTAGAGTCAGTTATTTATGCAGGTTGAATGATTTCATGATAGAATGAACTCATCCTCTCTGTGTCCAGATGAAGGCCCTCCCTGTACGTGCCCGCTGTGTGCGTCCGACTGGAGCAGCTGTGTGCCTCACAGTGAAGGTCTGCAGCTGTCCCGGGACCTGGGGGCCACCTACCTGGAGTTACCCTCGCTCAACCACGTCTTCGTGGGCCGTTACTTTGGCAGCGTGGTAAGCATGCATGTCAGGCCGACAGGAGCCGAACGTTTGAAAGGAGAATAAGAATGGCGACTACTTACTGGACGCATTATTCAGACGCTGCGCTTGAAGTGAACATTTATTCGATAAATGATGTGCTGAGTCTTTTTTTTTTTTTTTTTAACCAAGCATCCCCCGATAAAATTGCACATGTGCGTTTGTGCTCAAGTCAAGCTGTAAGAAAAAACTGTTCAACTGCCCACACTCTTCCTGTTGTTTACACTGGATGGTAGCATTGGAGACGGGGACAGGTGGCTGCCTCGGTCTTCTCAGGAAGTTGTTTCCAAAGCAAAGAATAGATGATGTAATATCACTATTTTTGTATCGTTGCCTTTGCGCTAACATGTGTATTTCTGTGTTGTCCAGCTGGAGTACTTCATGATCCAATGTCTGAAACACAAAGCCAAAGAGAGGCCAGAGAAGAGGCGAGGAAATAAAGTGAACGAGCTCCGTCCCCCTCATTTAGAGCAACCAGGTCAGACAAATACTGTGGTATCTAAAAGCTAACGTTGCGTCTCTTCCATGCAGCATCTATTTATTTTGTCTTGTCAGTTTCTTCTGGCAGAACTTTCACACTTTTCCTGCTCATTTCAAATTCTTTTTAAAATCAGTTAATGGCAATTATTCTCATTTAAATTCCACATTATTACATAATTATTGTTGCTTCGACTTCCTCTTTTAACGGTGTTCAGTGGACACTCAGTCAGACTGACCGGATTGTTTCTTCCTACAGCTTACAAAGCCATAAAAAGAGCTGAGCACAAAGCTTTTTATCCAGATCAATATTCTCCGTTCCAAACTGGAAATAAGAAGGGAGACAAAGAGCTAGGTAGACTACTTTTACTCAATGACGTTTGAATCAATTTCAGGCCGAGCCCTTTTCAGCGCCAGCGTTTAGTGCCTCATTTTGAGGCAGTTCACTGACTGGAGCTGTGCGACGAGAGGATAACTCATTAACCATGACTTTGACCGTGTTTTCTTAATAAGTTTAGACATTCAGGAATGTGGATCCTATAAACCCACTTGTGCAGCCAGTATCATCTCTAATGCAGTTTTTTTTTGTCATATGTTTTAAATATACCTGAATTTTGGGAGATTTAGTTCAGGACTGCAGCTACTAATTTCTTTTATCACAATTTTCCAGAAGCCAAGGTGACAAATTGTTTGTTCTGTTTAAAAGATTCAGTTGAACAAAGTTAACAAAGAAGGCAAAGAAAAGCGACAAATTCTCACAAATCTTCTCTCCTTGGGAAGCTGGAACTAGAGAATTTACTCAAATAGTCAATTGATTAGCAAAAACGTACCAATTAATCATTGACTTACTGTTTAAACTCTGATTTAGGTGTTATATGCTTATTTGAAGTTCAGAATATCAGATTAATTTTTAATTAAGCCTAAAAAGAAACTAGGCTGACTGTTTAATTTGTAGCAGGCTGTAGATTTATTGCAGACTTCATCAAAGTGCCTTTGAGACAACTAGAGTCTGCAAACACAACATGCTAATTATGAGGAGAGATAAGTGGCCGTGTTTATCATGATGAAAAGAGGCTAAAACTCACACTCGCAGGGACACAGAAAGTTTGATTATTGTAGCAAAGCTTAAACGTAACAAAGCCGAGCTGGAGTGCTCCACAGTTGCTTTTCCGCTATTTTTCCTTTTTCTTCAGTGTTCTACTGTTTTTAGACTAAAGTACTCTTTCTCCTAATTGGCTAAAAGACAGTCTGATTAAATCTTGGAGCGACTGCCACTCCTAACAGCCGGATGTTGCCACAAATTGAATGCTTAATTTGGCTTGAAGCACCACTCCCACCCCACAAATAGATCCAGCAGAGTGGTCTGCGTTGTCGTCTGAATTCAGATCTGCGGTCTTGCCTCTTTCCTTTGCTGCGAACATGACTGTTAACAGGGTAGAGAGGGCAGAGGGGCAAAGGGCACTAATTTATAAGCTCCAAAGTTGTGGAAGGGCCCATGATAATCATTTGTAATCATAATTTTTAAAGTGGTGGGGGGGGTCTCAGAGACGATGTCTGCCATTTGAGTGTTTTTCCATGCACGTTTAACTTTTACAAAACAAAACACCTGGAAATATTTAACACAAACGATGCTGTCGAACCAGTGTTAAATATTGATCTGAGCACTTTGCTGCCGTCTAAATCTGATGCAATGACTGACAGCTTTTACGGCCGGCCAAAAAGGCAGCAGGCGGTGGCGGATTTCCTGGTGCCTGTCCAGCGCTACTTAGCTCTACTTATCTTGCATTAAATATGACTGTCACGCACTCACTTAGGAGCAAGTTTTTTTTCGGCCAAATCTGAGCGGCTATAAAAAATGGAGATGAGCTCCACAGAGGTGCAGTGTGTATTAAGCATGAATAGGAATATAATAGGATAATGATTTGTGAAGCCCCCGCAACCCCCCGCTTCCTTTACTTTCCTACGAAGTGCTTTGTCACTTTTATTAATCTGAATTCATGAATACATGCATCACAAAGCACTGTTTTTTCTCCCTTTTTTCCTTCTAAAAGATATTTCTTTGCAGGCCGTTGCTTCAGACTGGTTCTTTTTTTCATTGCAGCTTTTTTTTTTCTTGTATTCACTGTTTTTCCTGTTACACTCAGTTCACTGCAAATCTTTCATCTGTGGCTACTGCCTGTCCAGGTTTTTTGTCTACATCTTCTTCAAACAGGGCCCTCATTTAAAATGAGCTTGTTGGACGCACAGGGATAAATCCACTGTTCTGACAGACAGGCTTTTCTTCAACAGACCAGAATCTGATGCAGCAGCCTCGGTTTGCATCTTCGCAGGTCTGTCATTAGTGCAAAGGCAAACATGTCTGGAAGCGTAGTTTTTCTAACTTGAGCAACAGGGCGGGCCACAACATGACACTGGTCTCTGTCATCTCTCTCTTTCTTGCCTAAAAGAGCTCACTTCACTACTGCTGTCACTTTCACTCTCTCCACATGTCGGTATACATCGTGTTTCTTTTAAGAGTTGCCAAAAGTCATTGTCAAAAAAAGGTGAAATCACTAGTGGAAGTGGAAATCATGACAAATGAGTGGAATTGAACTGCGAGCAGAGGATATCTGCCCCTACCTTGTTTCCACAAGTGGAAACAAGGTAGATTGAGGAAAAATGAGTACCCGAAAGAGAAAATTTGGGCGTATAAAAAGTGTTGGATAGTCCCTTTTTTTTAAAATAAAACACAGGCAGGCTGAATTTCAGCAATGACTGTCCCTTAACACAGCTCGTCCTGCTTGTCTTCCCCTTTCTCTCTCTCCTTTTCACCCTGCGTGCTCCCTCTGGCTCCCTCCATTCAGCACGTCTTCCCCCCATCCGGGTGGAGGAGTCCAGCTTCTCCCAGGACATGCAGTGGTTGCTGGAGCGTGGCGTGCAGTTCGCCGATGTGGCTTTCTACGCCGGGGACTCTGGGAAGGAGCTGGGGTGGGCGCACGCTGCGGTGCTGTGTGCTGTCAGCCCGTACTTCAGACAGCTGCTCCTGGGGCCCAAGACCAGGTAGGAGCACAGGATATTAGCTTGCTCAGCGGATGGATATTAACCAGCCACCTCAACACCTGAGCTCATCTCTCTCCTCTTTGGCATTACTCTGAAGGGAATTTGTGTTTGAGTTTCATCTCTGGTTGGACAGGGAACGCCCCCAGTCGAGGTGCGTGTGCAGAGAGCGAGACGGAGGCCCCCATTCGCTGCTCTCCACCTGGGACGGGGGGATTATTGACGACTTGCCACGATCAGAGGGCCACATGACAGGACGCCTGTCTCGTCTGGTGGTGAAGGACCCTCTCCTGTGTATGTGCTTGTGGGAGACTCTCATGTTCATTTACAGAGGTAAAACCCACCAGTCCAACACAGCTCAACTGAGAAACCCATCAACTCAGATCTGTTGTTTTGTGCCATTTCTTAACAATTCTGGCATTTCCATTTAACCTTTTCAACACCTCTCTGCTTGTGAGATACAAGCACCATGTAGACCTTTCAGTGACAGCTGGTGCTGTGCAGAGTTACAAGAATATGAACATTGTGTATAGAATATGATAATTATTTTCTTGATTAACTAAGTAATTGTTTGGTCATGTAATGTCAGAGAATATTGGAAAATGCAAGGTTAGGTCAGCAGTCCAAAATCCAAAGATAATCCATTTTCTATCATAACAGACTTTGTCTTAATGAAAAAGCTCAAAGAGATTTATGTTTTTTGCTTCAATAAAACTAAAGTCTGCAGCAGCTCTGTGAAGCAGCTGTTAGACACAACTGTGCTTTGAGTTAACTGCCAACATCTGCATGCAAACATGTTGATGTTTGACGTGTTAACAGTCTAACATTTGCAGACACGTAACAGCTGAGACTGATGGGAATGTCTTTAGTTTTGCAAGTGTGTGGTGATAAACCAAAGTACTGGAGAAACTGAAGTCTTGACCTGATGTTCACGCTCATTAGGATTCATCCTGAGGCCGATGTGAATGTCTGGGCCAAATATCATGGCAATCTGTCTGATAGCTGTCGAGATATCTCACTCAAATCTACAAAGGTCAAAGTGCTGGTGGCGCTTGAAGAAGAGTCAGAGCTCATCAAAGTCTTTAGGATCCACCTTCTGGACACCATGAATCTCTGCACAAAATCTTAACATGCATTGCATTTCTTTTTTTTTATTGGCTCATCAGTTAATTTGCTCGTTGTTTCTACTGAAATGTAATGTTTTGATAGATTACACTCTAATTGTTTTAGTCATTGTGGACATTTTCATTGGAAAACTATTATTATTAAGAATTATTATACTGCAAAGCAAAGAATACAACCAAAAACATTTGACTTCATGAGACGTGAAGTCTTGTGAATGCTGCTAAATCATTTCCTGTGTTGGAAGTTGCACCAACCTAAATCGCAGCAGCACAGGAGAACATCCCATCCCTGCTAATTAAAGCCCCGAGGTTTCACCAGGAAGAAGTTGCCCAATCTGACATTCTGGCACCAGCATCAGTTGCGCAGGAAGTGCCAAACAGAGAGTGGAGATCAGAATACAAAACTGTCTCCAAAACAGCAGCCAATGTGCATTTTGTCCAGAGAAATCTGGACTCAGCGCAGACGGCTCAGTCAGTTCAGTCTACGGGATTTATGAGAAAAGATGCGCATCGCACAAAAAGAAATCGGTTATCGCTACTACAAAATGCATTCATTTTGAATAAGCTAGATTTGCTGATACCCTCTGTTTGTTGTTTCCACATTAGACACCTTGGGCACATTACAACTTGGGTTTAAATACAGCCAACAGAGCTGGACTCATATTCGCAGCGAGGGGAACTCCATCCCCCCAAAGCAGTTACTCTGTTCCCAATAATTTAGATGTGATGATTAATGTCCCCTGGCAGCAGAAGGCAGTTTGCCTGCTATTGGGTCTTGTCCAACGTTCCATTATGGTGAGGAACAGAAATCAGTCAAATTGAAAGTGCCTGATCATAAGCAACTGTAGTATTTTAAATCCAGGACCTGATCATTCATCGTGTAACACTGTGATTTCGCGCCGCCTTCTTAACCTGCCGCAGGCCACTCGCGTCGCTTTCATCTCCACCCAGCTCAGCTTTATTAAACATTATGGACATATGGTTCAGTGCGCTGAGCGATGTCTTTGCAGAAATCATCTTGATGGCTAATGGGATTAGTTGATGGAATCTGACTCGACTCTGTTGGCCTGTTCCAGCGGCCTCATATTTACGTCAACAAAAGATTAAGTGCGCGATGAAACTGTCGTGTAAAATTAACAGTGTCTTTCGTTAACAAGGATTCGGGCTCCCGCAGGCATAAGACACGCAAACAGGCAAAAATGTATGAAGCCCAGTCAAACAGCTGCCTGATATTCCCTGCGACTTCAGTGCAGTAATGAAAATCTTCTCAGTCTGCGGCTCAGAGTCTGCAGTGCTGTGCTTGCTGCATGTTAGATCGCCGCGGCGCCCTGAGCGTGCCGGCGCCTCATCCCAGGCTGCGTGTTGCAGCACGAGTCCTTATGGCGAAAAAGCTGCGCTAACAGCTGATTCATGGCTGCTTCTTAACATGTACGTGAGCTGCACTGATCTCACGTGCGCACTTGCCCATATACACTGGAGGAAGACACACAAGCTCATCAGCTGTGTGTGTGTGCTGGTGAAGGGTGAGCGGAGAAGGGAAGAAGATTATAGGGTTAGACTGAATCTCTGTGAGTGACTGTATGAATAAGAATAAGAGAGCCAGCAGTTGAAAGACGGAGGGTGCAGTGTGTACTTTCTCTCTCTCTCACACACACACACACACACACACACACACACACACGCATACATAACGTCCTTGTGTTGATTTTTTTTTTGAGTAAGAGAGGAGGAATATGAGAAGGTAAAGAGTGGAAAATTGTGAGTAAGGTGGCAAGACGTGAGGGTGAGAGAGGAGGAGGAGTGGTTAACGTGCCTCCTGGATTTCTGTGAGGTAGTGTGATGTCGAGAGAGTGTTTGGGTGGTGGGAGAGCTGGGCATTAGAGCATACTGTTTGTGTGTGTGTGTGTGTGTCTGTGTGTGTAGAGGCTCGGCAATAATAGCAGAGAGAGGTCTATGTGTGCATGCGCTGAGCCAAATACGAATGTCACGTTTCCATAAAACACTGCAGGGAGACAGTGCTAAGCCTTGTGTGAAAAATGACTAATGTTAACCTTCAACATGGTGGGTCTGATTGTGTGTTTAAAGCGGCTGACCTCACATGCGATGCGCACATTTCTTTGTGAGCGCCTTTTCTTGAATCAGTTAATCAGATGTGAACACGCTCCTTCTTTTGCCCAACAGAAACACTGGGCGCAGCCAGTGGAGCCGACGTTTGTTGATGTTCATTTGCTGTAAATCCACTATGAGCTGTCCTCTGCTGTTCTCGCGATGGGGCAGATATCCTCTGCTCGCAGTTCAATTCCACTCATTTGTCAGCCGGAGCTCTCTTTAGCAGAACAAATTCCCATGGCGGGATCGTGTCTCTGTAAAGACGCGGCGTCACACTCGTGGTATTGTTCCACACTCTCTGGGTCTTTTGTCACTCGAGTGTGTGTGGACGGTCACAGAGGCCGTGACTTTGCTCGTGTGACGTTAACACTGTGAGACTCTGTCTACTTGTGTAGTGAGCTGCTGAATTATTGAATTTGGCACTTGGAAGCAAATGTGTGTGTTTGTGTGTGTGCACGTTTGCCATGAGTGTTTATGTGTGTATGACATATTGTGTGTGTTTGTATTTGTGGTCATCCTGGCCCTTTAGGGGGACAAATTCTAGAGCACACACCAGTTGTTTTTTGGGATGACTAAATCATTGTAATTCAATTTCCTTGCAACTAAATTGAATGCAAATCAAACAGGTTTATGTTTGGTGGATCTAAGTCAGGTTTAGAGTCAGGAAGGTTGGAGTTTTGGAAAAGGTTCGGTAAAACCTCTGGGAAAGTAGTTAATCTGTAGAAATTGCTCCTGAGAGTATCATATCTCAGCGTGTGTCTGACTGTGTTTGTGTAGGAGGGTGAGAAGAACTGAAACTTGTTTGTTAGATTATGTAGAAATGATTTAAGCATTTTGCAGCTTTTACTTTTTGCATATTCCGTCATATGCAGATCCTTTCCATCTCACAAAAAAAAGACATCTACGAGTGTATCCAGTTCTGTTTTTTGGTGTCTGGCTGCATCCTATGTCAGCTCCTGAGCTAATCTCCCCCTCTGCCCATGAGGTGTCTGCGGCGCGCAGCGTTATTATCTGGCACACTGTATTGAGGTAATCCCTCTATCAGCCCAAATACCGTCATTATGAACTAATGATGAGATAAATCCTGCCCAGTCCAGCTCCCTTCTTCCCTCGACAGTCTGTTTATGTCCCAGTGAGACGAGCAGTGCGGCACCTCAATCAAGCCGCAGGGCTGTGCTGGCTTTATAAAGTGGTATAGATGTTTTCCAGACGCTAAAGCAGGATGAACAGTGTGTCTTTTGTTTGTTTTAATAGTTAGTTTTAACAGTTCCACGAGTTTGTCTTTACACATCGGTGCTACTAGTTAGTGAGTATATTTCACATGCTTTTTGATTAAGTATATTAGAGCCTGAATTTCTGTGTCTCCGATTATTTACTGCGTAGTGGTTTCATTCAGTCATTTTAAGCAATGAGAATGATTTAGCTCTGGGGATGAAAATATTTGTCCATCAGTGACTCAGTAAGTCGATTAACAGAAAACAACTATCATCACAAGGTTTTGTGAAAGCTTTCATAGTCCCCAGAGGATGAATCCTACTGACTGGTTTGTGTTTTTTAGTGAAATTAGTCTCAACGATTGAATTACCATCCCTTAATCAACATGATCCATCACTGCTTTTATCACCATTATGCATCATCATGTCAAAGTCACATGTTCTTATCCACCATGGCTGCATTTTGTATTTGGGGCTAATCACAAATGTTAGCATGCTGACGTACTAAACAAAGATGATGAGTAGGGCTGGTTGATTAAATTAAAATGAACTGGTCTCTATATACAACGTGACTCTTCATTTATAAATTAGACTGATCCATTATACATGAGTGTAACTGTAATTTAATTTATTAAAATCTTAATTCTATAATTATTCCTTTTTGCTAAATGAAAGTAAAACTATTTACCATTTCACTTGGAGACAGATTTATCATTTGCGTCTCTGCCTCTGACATTTGTCAAATCTGGACTGCACGTCCCACCCATCACCACCTTGGATTATATAAGTAGACAAATTTTAGAACGAGCCAACTTTGTCAAAAACAGGTCCCGAGTGTTCGATGTAAGGTACGTGGGTGGTCGGAGCACAGTGCCAGCTAAAAAGGAGTTTGTGTGTTTTTGTAAACTCTCCCATTGTGGGTCCGAAGAATCAGAGTGTTTGTGGATGTTTTGTAGGAGCGTGGGAGTGGGAGCACCTCCAGGAGGCCCTGGAGGAGAAACTGAAGAATTCGCTGGCTGTGGCTCAGCTTATGGAACGCATAAGATCCCTCATCGGCAGAGACAGGGTGAGGTTTTTAAGTGCTCAAAAACACCATTCTGCTCTTTCTCTAACATACACAACTTTTGTAAAAATTACAAGATTTTGTTTAAGCTCGGAATATCATAGTATGTGTATGCAATAACAGCCCTTAACCTTTAAGAGGTTAAATATGTATAATGTATTAAGTCTACTTTTTGATGGTACAAACATGTGTTTTTGTATTTGCTGACTAACAGCGCCTTAATTAGCTAGACCTTGTTTAGAAACAGCATGGTAATAATATGGCTATAATTAGCATATTTGCATAATTGCTGCCGTATCACCTCGCAGATACTGTGGGGAATTAGCACAAAATAAACAAGAGGTGCTTTCAACCGAGCTAAAGCGCAAACAAGACGTGTAAGAGTTCACGCCGGACTTCAGCCATGAAATCCAACACCAAGTTAAAAACTGCAGCGTCACATCTGCAAGGCGTTGTACCTCTTTAGAAAACATGAGGTGGCCGCATGTGAGTGGGACGCACACTAACATTTGGAGGGAGATCAGGCGATATGACATGCCTGCGCCTGACAAGCCTTTGGCACCATGCACGGTCCACCAACCCATCTGGATAGAACTAGGTCTTCCACCTGAGGCAGTGCTGAGACGATGTGACACACCGAGGGACGGCTGGGCCGCTTTAAAGCGATGAGACGCCCTAACGTCCTGCAATGATTTGATCTTGTCCTCTGCAAACACCTCTGGGTCGTCTCTCTCTTTGAGACCGGCTGAAATTTGCTCGCCCGTAAGCCTTCCATTGATTTACAGAATCAAAGAGGCTTGATTCTGTTGCTGCTGCAACTGAAGCCTCTGTGTTTGCTGAACTCTCCCTCTGCGGCGGAGCGGTGCCAGAATATGGAGTTCTTTGTGCTTCAGTTGACTGAGAAAGGTCACGTCATGGTAATGGGATGCTTTGACAACACTCATTTGTGCGTACGCAGTCCGAAAAGGCACGCTGACAGCCGTTCTCATCCTGCTGATCTCACCTGCTGTGCGGCGCAGAATCCCGCACGTACATGTGTAGGCTTCGAACGAGCGGGACGGCGTTAACGAAGCCACAGTTTGGACGACCGTCTGGTTCTCAGTCTGTTTTCAGTGTTAGCCAGTTCTGTCATGTCGTTCTTGGCATTGCAGTTCAAGAATGTTTGGGTAGCGCTAAGCAAGACTGGCAGCGAGGCCATTTATATTCCACGGGGGAGGTGAGATAGATGCACAGAATGGCAATTGTGCTGGTAACTAGTACCTGACACTCGGCAGAGGAACGTTAACTCTCTCTGTACATTTTTTGGCTTCTTCTCTGTTGTTTGTGTGTGAACAGGGACCCAGGGACACTCCGAGTGCACGGGCAGCTCAGCTCGGCCCCCAGACTCTTGTCAACCTCTTCAATTCCCCTCTTTACTCTGACGTCATCTTCATGGTGCAAGGTGAGTCCCTTTGCCAATTTGTTTCACGCAACACGCATTGACAAACGCATGCACCGTCACACAGCAGTGGAAGGTCACATTATGTTAGCTGTGATTGAATTATGATCTCTGTCCTGGCCCTGGTCATCCATTTTGAGACAAATTAAGATAAAAACGGTCCGAGGGATGGGCTGCCTTCCGTTCCTGTCATGTTTCATCTCACCAAAGGCTCTTCCCTGAGCTGCTTTTAGCCAATTCCCTATTAAAGGATCAAATGGAGAAATCCAGAAATAATGCCCCAAAGCCTCTCCTCAATCAATATTTACCTCAGAAAAAGTGCAGAGCTTTTCTTGTCCTTTTCACCTCTGAGGTGCGAGTTCAACTGTTAGTGGTTTTGGAGAAAATTTCCATGAGAATATTTTGTCCATTTTCAGTTTTTAATTTTAATGCTAACGTTCTGATGGAGCGTGCTGAGAGCCGTCACTGGCCGTTAATGGCACGCAATGACAGCGATTATGTCAGAGCTTGTGCCCAGGCTTTTATGTGCCATTTGTTTCCTGTTCATTTAAATTGCCCATCATGACAGATCATCATTCATCACACAACGAGCCAAAGTGATACAGGTCTGGCCTCTACACTTCTGTCATGCGGCAAAAGAGACGTGTTGGTGATAGAAGGAGCGTTTGACTCACTGGAAGTGAGATGTGGTCCATCAATTATGAAGTGTTTATGCTCTCAGGCATTTCACTTCGCGGCTCTTTGGGACTTTCCTAGACGCTACTCTGAAATTCTAAACCCAGATGTTAATTTTGAATGTGTGCGTGTGTTCAAGGGAGCGTATTGCCGGCCCACCGTGCAGTGCTGGTGGCGCGCTGTGATGTCATGGCGGCAATGTTCAGCGGGAAGTATGCAGAGGCCCGGAGCCGAGTGGTGCCCATCCACGGTGTCTCCTCTGATACCTTCCTGTCATTCCTGGAGTACCTCTACACTGACTCCTGCTGTCCTGGTGAGTTCACTGCAAACATCCCAGATGTGTACTTACAATAAGATTAATGCGTGAGTGGCACCTAAAATTGTAAACACATCTCCAGTGGAAGGTCTAAATATAGTAAGACAATGTTGCCCCCCTCCTTTTAGGACTGTAGACTAATTAAACCCCGTAGCAGATTTCATATGGCGGTGAGATTGATTGCACTGGGAAACCCTCAGTCAACGTGTTATTCATTC
Organism: Amniataba percoides; assembly: GCA_037176925.1. Taxonomy (NCBI): domain Eukaryota; kingdom Metazoa; phylum Chordata; class Actinopteri; order Centrarchiformes; family Terapontidae; genus Amniataba; species Amniataba percoides. The sequence continues at coordinate 19,856,864 of JBAJHX010000096.1, forward strand.
ACCCGCCTGTGACCACCCCTCAGGCTGTGGCTGTAAATAAAAATAAAGTTTGCTCAGTTTGATAAGGGATAATAACTTTAAATAGGCAGTCGGTTGATTTGTGACTGAGATGAAAGCCACTTTAGAAGCCGTGGATCTGACCAACAAAAAAAAAATCTCTCACAGAAGGACAATGGACCTTTTTGATGTAATTTTAATGTACTGCAGAAATAAGCACCGTCGCCACATCAGAAAACACTTGAGAGAGGCGCGGCACTGTTTTCCTCGAGGCCTTGCTCGCTAAACGCGGCCCAAAGCAAAAGCGCAGATGACAAGTCCCATCAACCATCTGTGTGACTGCGACAGGCTGCCAGTGTCAGTCTCAGGAGGCGGGCGGGGGAACAGCACTGAGCTTAAAATTCAATTAGATTTAAGGATGACAAAATCAACCCGTGGCATCACTGCTTCATCTGCTTTTAACGCTGCCAGCTCACGGCCCCAGACGTGCTGTTGTTGTCGTCGGGTTCCTCTGACACTGTCTGTCACATCGTGCGCTGCATTTTCAAAGCAATTACTGATGATAGTTCTCTCTACGGCGATGGCACACAGTTACAGCACATTACATTTTTTTAAGTGTTTCTAAAAACCTTTAACTTACATTTGCTCATATTGTTAATCCTGCTGAGAATCAGCATTCAGCTTTCAGCCCTGCGCAGCTTTCAGCAACTTCTAGCTCGTTGTTTCAACCCGACAAATTCAGTAATCCTAGTTCATTCAAAACAGTGGGCTATTCTCATAAATCAGGCTTACACAGACTGATTTATATACCTTTCAGTGACAACATGGCGTGAGAGTTGAGACATTTCAGAAAGTAGTGGACAAACAAAATTGCCAAAAATACCTTGGTTTTTCCTTTTGCTGGTGAACAAATAGACTTTACATTGTAAAGTTCATGGTGCTCTGTTGCTACATGTTAACCAAACATCAGGAGAAACTCAAGTCTCACTAAGGCTTGTTGCTGTTTTTATTTTTGAGTTTTTGTGCCCCCTAGTGGTAAAATATGACCTACTGCAGCTTTGAATGACAACCTTATGCAGCTGTGTCTGACGGGGCTTTTGTAGTAATGTATGCGAGTGTGTGTGTGTGCGTGTGTGTGTAGTTTCATGACATCCATGGTGACATCACACGTAACTGCAATTCCTCTTGAATCAAACCTTCCTGCAGTTGATTACAGATTCAGGAAACACAAAAAAGCAACATGCTATATTCCTTAATTACCAGATAAAACCATATAACTGTTACAGAATTAGAGATAATTACAACGCTGGCTGTCATCTTCCATCACAGTATTGTTACATAATGAAGCTGCTGAATAGACAGTGTTAAGGTTCAGAATAATCCCTTCTGAATAACCAGCCACTGAGAGCTGACAATCCCCTTATTTTGTGGCATGAGATGTTTCGATGAAAGAATCGCGAAAAACATCCACGAGCAAGAAACCCTTAAAATCCAGCTTAGGTACAAGGAGGAGAGGCAAGCTGTTTCCAGAGATACAGCCTCAGGTTGAGTCATGGGAACAGGAAATTAAAGCCACGAAACAGCTCCAGAGGCTGCAGCCGCTGCACCGTTACGTAAGAGCTCGGCACTCAAGGTCAGAGCAAGGTAACTCTGCCGGTAGCAACAAAAACAAAAGGGTGTGCAATCAAAAGCGGAGGAGCTCATTCAGATAAATACCTTATACCCTACACGACTTGTGACTGATGGTGCGAATACATTGTTACTGCTCATTAATATGTTTGGAAGGATTGTCCAGCCGAACACAACAAACTGTCTCTCTGACAGCGCAGCAGAGACGCAGAGAATCAGTGATTGGGGGCGCGGGGGGGTGTGACGGATGACAGGAGACGAGCAGCATCAGGAGCGTGGCGATCAGACATTTTGACATTATGTAATAGGATTGGTAGGACGAGCTCTGCCTTTATTGCTCGTGTGCGTATGTAAGGATGTAATTTAATGGCACTGGAAAAAAAAAACAGAGCAGCAATGGGAAGTGACTGATTTGTTATTTTCAACTCAAAGCACACGGCTGAGATTTTGTGTTACTGGTGCGTGTAGCAATCATTGAAATCAGGAGGTTTTATTAGAAGACTTGCATCAAACTGATGACATGCTGTAGACTGTGCCGAGTACAGTTTGACTTCAATATAGAAAAATATGATAAAAATATAAAGCGATAAATACGTGATGTTTGTTTTCTTCTTGTGTGGCAGTATTATGTTGTTATTATCTTTTGCGGGTGAATTTGAACAGATTCGGTTCATCCTGTCTGTCTTTAATGGCTCTTTGTCAACAATATTGAAGAAAAGCGCCGTTAGAAAAAAATGCTGGTCTGGCAAACGTGCACAAATCAGGCAGACGCAGAACAATATTTGCGAGTTTAAATACCTTCAGCTTCACCGACTCCTGTGGGAAATATCTGGCTCTTTAGCTGCTAAATGCTCCATTGTGTTTTATCAGTTAGTCGTTAACTGTTTGGTGCTGAGCAGGTAAGGTCCTGGGGGGGTTCAGAGCTTTTTAATGGAAATACAGTGGATTAGAGGAGTGGGAGTGAATAAATACTGTACTCTCTAAAAAAAGATGTGAAATGTTCTGTAGAGATTAAGGAACTGATGTTTCTGTTGGCTCGTCACTACACCTTTTCACATGCACACAAAGTAAGCGCAGCTGTTTTTGGAGGGGGATGGGGTTAATATTTAATAATATATTGTACATAATAATACTGTTACTAGGGAAACCAATAATCAAATAAACACTATTACTTCAGGATGCTTTTTTTCTGCGCGCTTAAACACGTATCCTTCTGTTGTTCTAATGAGTAATGCATGAGTAATGCTTAATGCATAAAACAGTTTATCAGACAGTGCTGTGTGTGTGTGTGTTTGTGTGTCCAGCCAGTGTGCTGCAGGCCATGGCCGTGCTGGTCTGTGCCGAGATGTACCAGGTGAAGCGTCTGCAGCATCTGTGCGAGGTGTGTGTGTGCGCCTACCTTCAGAGCATGCCCAGTAGAGAGCTGTCGTCGACGGGCATCAGCGTGATCCGACTGCTCCGCCGGGCAAAGGTCGGTGCAACTTTGAGTGAATGGAGGTTTAAAAAAAAAAAAGAAGAAGGGGGAGGGAAGGGCAAGAATTATGAATTGAGAACATGAAACAACCCGCAGCTTATGTGTGGAAACAGATTACTGCTTCGTTATGAGGACATTTCCTTTAGCGAAAATTTAAAATGCAAATACTGTGTGAAGAGGAAATTTAGCACTTTGTCAAAACATTGTCTAACGCAATGTTTTTTTTTTTTCTTTGTGTGACAAGTTTAATCTTTTAACCTGCAGTGGGCCTCTGCCTCCACCTGCAACACACACTGATGGTTCCGTGCTGAAAAGCGAAGCGGTAACTCTGTCGTAACGTCTGTGTTTCAACTGTTTCTCAGTGCCACAATGCAGAGCAGCTCTACGTCTGGCTCCTCCACTTCATCGCCAACAACTACCTGATCTTCAGTCACAAACCTGACTTCCTGGAGCTCTCAGGTCGGTGCGGGAAACCTCTGAGCGAGTAGCAAACATATTCAAACAAGTCTTGTGAGTGATGGCTCTGCAGAGTGAAAGCGAAATTAAGCTGGTGATTTTAACATTTTAGAGGGCTCCAGACTCCCGTTTTAAAAATAACGTTATGAGTTAAAAGTGCCTCCAGGCTTTTGACCATCCTCCTTGTTTTTCCGCACAGTAACTGTGGGTTTGGCTCCCTCTGTCTCAGATTAGTGCTGTGAATGCTACAGCAGAGTTCTATTGTTTTTAATAGCCAACCAGTATGGAAAATCAGTGAGGTGTAATCAAGATATCCAGTTTTATGCCATACAGCACAGAGAGGAAGTATTTATGTGTTAGACCATCAGAATAATGCCTCCTTGTAGTAATAACTAATGCATAATACTACAAGTTTATGCCTGCGTTATATATAGTTACTTCTCAGCAATCAAAGTGTGCCACATAAAAGCAGTTAAAGACTTCCTTTATGTGGCCAATTACAAAGATTAACGGTCCAGTTAGTGGCAGTAGCATGTTTTATTATCATCATTAGTCATACACACAAGAATCATTGAAAGTCATTGGACGGGTACTGAAGGGCACATGTGGAGTTCAAGGCCAGAATAAATGTAGGAAATAGTAAACAGGACATGATCGATCACCTTTGGTTTCCTTTTGCTTGTTCGTGTAAACAAAATCTTATCAGATATTTCATATTTGTGGCAGCTCTCCAGGGCGTTATCAGTGTATGTGTGTACGAGTGTGTGCCAAGTGCAATAAATTTTGCTTGAGTGTTGTTTTTTTGTTTTTTTTAGCTTTGCACTAGATTACATTTTCAATGTTTTCGTATCTGTTCCAGAGGAGGAGCGGGAGCAGGTGGAGAGGCTTCGCTGGCCGTCCAGAGGATACCTGCAGGAGCTCAGCGAGTACCAGCAGCGGCGACGCAAACTACGAAAGTCCCGCTGCATAGTCATGTGAGCCCGCCTGGAGGCCAAAAACCTGTGGAAAAGAGGGAGGGGGAGAGAGCGGTGGAGGGAGAAAATAATGACAGAGTGAGACTGATCATCGGGGCTTGGAGGAACAGATAGAAGAAGTATATATTTTTTTTTTTCCCTGTTCATTCTGCTGGATCAAGGGCTGATTCTGAGGGACACTGTCGCAGAGGGAAGCGTCACAAGACTCCTTAACCAATAGGACAATGCCGTCGAGCAGTGACATACACCACTGTGACACGCCTCTCTTCCCCCGGAGGAATGACTGTTTGTCCTTTGCATAATGACTATTCCATCACAGGCAACGCGAAATGACTGACCCTTGAAACCCAATATGAACTTAAAATGACGTCCTGGTCACTGGCCAGAGGCTCTGGGAAACTACATTTCTGTCGGCGGATGCAAAATGGTGGGTTTTGAAATGAATAGACACAAAATGGCTGCAGTACGAGTGCAGATAGATCAAATGACCACGCATCTGTTGGAGGAACACAGCAGGATCACGTGAAGACTTGCACAGCACAGCGCAGTGACAGGTGATGTGACGTCAGGTCGAGAAAAGCAAAGTGTCTCTGCTCGACACCTGGCGAGGTCTTTGTATCTTCTGTACGCTGGACACAGGGCAGCTCTGTCTGACATTAAACCTGGACCCATGTCTGTGTGCTGTTGGATCTAAACTGCGAGCGCTCACACCGATGTAACTCTCGAGCCTCTAACTTCTTTGTGGCTCGATCAGTATTTGAGCCGAGCCGTGACCTACATTAAACACAGGGAGCGGAGCGGAAAGCAACTGGTAATGCTGCTGTCGCTGCACAGTCGCGCTCATTTTCATCTTTAGTCTGACAGAAATTCAGTTAAGCAGGCGAGCAGGACCAATTTAATTACCGTTCTTTTATTAGATTCTTTCAGATCTATGACGCAACATCAGTGAGTGTCTGGGAGGCAGGCTGATTTTATTACCACATGAGCTGGAATACATTTTGGTCCCAGTCTGTGTCAAGTAAGGCGGTCTCACTTTAACATGACAATGCCCTGAAATTAAACCTTCAAATTAAACTAATCGAGCACTGCGTACGCCAAATCCAGAATAAGAATCAGCGTATTTTTAAATCTAATGTGAAATCTGTGAGTCGGACTTTTACACAGTTTCCCTTGCAGGTTAATGAAACGATGCTCAAAGTATTCCTTGTTCACTTGCAATAACAAATAACAACGGTCTGTCTCTGTCACATTAAAAGGCAAAAGCCTTCTGTAGCATTTACGTGTGCGGAGGAAAAACAACCATATCATGAACATAGGTTGGTACACGAAAAACCACAATGCCTCTGGGTGGATACACAAGATTTATTTGATCCTATTTTTTAATCATAAAAAGATTATGATTTCTTGGTGCTGCAATTATTTTTGTAAACTACACTGTATGTGGACATGACTATAACATGATTTTTCTTTCCTTTTTTTTTTTTTTTTACATTGGGGGTATAGACTACTGGGTCACACTTTTTTACAGTCTACTGTTTCACTGGAATTTACTAAAAAAGGTGCATGGTAATTAAAAAAAACTGGGCACAGGAAGAATGAACAACTTAATTTGTTGGATGAACTGAAGAACAAAAAAAAAAATCAGTAGTAACATTTTGCAGCCCTTTTTTTTTTTTTTTTAAAATCAGTGGATCAGTATCAGTCATTATATAGTCAACAAACAGTATGTAACTGTATTTGTATTCAGTTCTTGCAGTGCTTTAGCAGAGGTGTAGCAGCAGGCTGTGTATATATAGTACAAGAGAGTCACCATTGTGAGATTTGGACAGTGTAGAGGTGAGATCAGTTTAAACACCTGGTGTATATTTAACCTGCTGCTGCTGCTGCTGCACCACTACAAAACATTTAAAGTGTGTGTCTCCTGAAAAATCCTCAGATAAATCCCAAACTACTACTTGATCATCGGTAAATAACAGTTGAAAAACTGGACTGTAAAACAAAGCGTGCTCCAGGGCTGCATCCACACCCGGTGTGTGTGTGTGTGTGTGTGTGTATGTGGAGACACGCGCGTGGCTCCACTGTGCCAGTGTTGTACAGACTGTAGATACCATGACGTCTGACTTTAAATAAAGACATGTTTTAGAATGAACATACCACGCACATTTTCTTGATTACATTTACATGCTTTTACTTTGGTACCACTTTCAATACGGGACTGTTTTTCTAGTTCTGGATATTTAGTTTGATACTTTTACTCAAGAGGAGGAAGTGAGTATTATCCTGCTCAATGTCTGCGCTCCGACGGGTCAAGTGTTTGTGTGCATTTTGAAAAAGATCGACCTGGTTTACAGACAGAACGGTGACAAATCGACAAACTCAAAGTGTCTTAAGATCTCCAGGACGGCTTTGAAAGGATCCTCCAAGTCTCTGAAACTCTACAGGAGAGATAAAAAAGGAAAACCTGCGGAATGTATTCAAAGAGCGACTCGGCCAACAGACTGTAAGCTGGAACCTCGTCAATCAAAGCTGGTTGGCCTTTAAGAACAAAGGTGATTGGCAACAATGAATGTTTATGTTTCCTCGTGGTTTCATGAATGACAGTAAGCTGACGTGTTTGCAGAGGGCGAGGTTACACCCACGCAGCTGCGATTACGGACTCTATGGGTCGTCATGTTACAGATGTCAGACTCGAGCAGAGGAGAAGAGAGGCGTCAGATGGTGTGCCTGCTGTCTCCCAGTCTTTTGGATCAGGCTACTGCCAGGCTGATATATAGATGTCAGTGTAACGTGCTTCAGAATCTTAGGTGTTAATTTGGGTTGAGGTCTGGTGACCGTGAAGGCCAAAACGCACGATTAACGTTATTTTAAAGGCTCATCACACCCTCCAGTAAGCCCCTCGGGCCCTGTGCAGGCACGTCTGCATTCATTATGTTTCTCCACCCGTGTGTTTCCTTCAATTTGTCACCCATCTGTACGTTTCCATCGGGACGTGATGCAGCGCGAGCCTCGAGCTGATTTCACTCCCGTGTTTACCAACCAGCGATTTCTTCTCATCTCTTCGAGCGCCTCCCCGGGCATCCTTTCTTTTATTTATCTCTGCGCTAATGAGAGCTTACTGGTGCTCATTAATGCACTTAATGACTTGCTCTGGGTCCTCCGACGGGCAACACCTATCTCCTTTTCACGCCTGCTATCACGAATGCTTCCCTATTTCACTCCCTTTCCACAGCCACACACACTTTCTTTATACACGAGTGTGTGTCTGTGTGGCGACCCGTACCTGGAGGGGGGGGTTTGTTGAGGCACGTTACTGCAGGGCTCCAATCGACTGCAGCATGCCCTCCAGCTTGCCACTCGTGTGCAGCTTCGCCACATCGTCGCCGCCTCCAACGCACTCCTCGCCGATGAACACCCGTGGGACCTACGTTCAGATCAGTGCAGGAGAAGCAGGGATGCAGCTTGGTAAATATGCAGTCAGCGATATGACACATGCACACCACACGATACACACCTGTCAGAGGCTGTGTTTTTAATGGTGACAACAGCTTTTCTTCCTCCTCAGGGTGTGTCAGGTTGTTATGGGAGATGCTGGTTTAATGTGACAAATTTTCATTTGTCAAGAAACTGATATCAGTCTTATACAAATACTATATTTTCTGTACACTGTGCTATATCAAGGTATTTTGTCAAATGCTGTACTTTCTGATATTTTCTTTTCATGCTACTCTCCACTTCTACTCCACTGCATCTCTGAGGAAAAAACTATAAAAGACATTTTTACTTCAGTATAATTATTCGACAACCTTACTTGTTACTTGGCAAAGTAAGATTTTTGCATAGAAAACATACAAGGAGCTTATCAAATATCAGTATCCAGCTTTACATTTTCTTGTTTACATTTACATGCTTTGACTTTGGTACCACTTTGAATGCAGGGCTGTTGGATTGGACTGTCTGGATGTTTAGTTTGGTACTTTTACTCAAGAGGAGGATGGATAAGAGGTATTTCCTGTTTCACTGCGTATGAGTGTTTTTTTTATCGACTTCTGGCCTATGACGTGTTTTCATATGCCGACATGTGTTTTTGATCAGTCGTGTAACTTCATTAAAGTGAAATGTGTGTGTGAGCAGCTCCTCTTTGAGACGCCCTGATTGATTTCTTGAAGCAGGAAACTGCTCACAATCCAACCTGCAGAGATGTTTACATCTTGTTGGCATTTCTCACAGTCTTAAACCTTCATTTATCCTTCCTGGTGTCTCAGCTGTGTTGGTTAAACTTTCTCCTCGTCCCTAGAAAATAAAAACCACACCGCGCTTCGGACACTTGTTGAGTGATCCTCGGCGCAGTGACTCAGCAGGTTTACCGTGCGGGCTCCGGTGAGCTCCTGGAAGTAGTCCTGCAGGCTGCCCATGTCGCTGCGCGCACTGATATCAATGAACTCCAGGTGTCCAGGCTTGATCTTGTACTTTGACAGCACGTCTTTGGCCTTGATGCAGAAGGAGCAGGTGGGCTTGATGAAGAGAACAACTTTGTCTCCTTTGATCTTAGTCTGCACGAACTCCGCCATTTTTCGGTCGGTCAGAGACAATCGGGAGGGGCAGAGAGCGGGATCAATGGAGGAGAAGAAACATGATCTGGTATGTCGATGACTTTATCAGGCCGACGTCACCGGCGGCTCCGCCCCCTTTTTAAAGGGACAGGCACACACTCCACTCGGGCGTGTGCACTTAAGCGCGTGCCCGCGGAAGCGTCAAAGTGGGTGACATTTAATATCCAGACAGGGATATTGCACATATCCATAATTCTTCATAGAAAAAAAGAACCGTCGCTTTTTCCACCTATTTTTGTTTTGAGTTTAATTTCATGTATTCAAAATGAATGAATCATTCAGATATCAATGATGTAATTTTTTAAAATATCCAAACACACATTGACTAGTAAAAATGTCATTATGGATATCCAAAATTGCAATTATGACAAATAAAAACAGATTAACTGATCTACAGTCAGAATTATGACCTCTGGCTTCATATTTTGTACGCCTGATTCAACTGATGACATCATCTTTAAACTCACAATAATATGAAAAAAGGAAAAAATGCTACATATATGGATATAGGTATGTGTGTGGCTATAAATTAATTGGTGTGTATATAAATGTATGTATATTTGAGCTTTGATCATCAAGTGTCTGGAAAGAGCAAACCAAAGACATACAACAAAAGACATTTTCAGGTAAAACTAAGTAGATTTTTATTGAAATGTCTTGTACATTTTCATGTGGGCAGGATCAGATTTCACCCAAAATTCACTTGATTTTCAGTGGTTTCTCATATCTAAACACTGCCAGGGCATTTCTTTACTTTGTCACTTCTTCATTAAGACTCTGGATTAAACCTCTTCACTCCTTCCTCCCACAGTGAGTCAATGTAATGCTAATTCATGTTGATCGGACCCCATTCAAGTGAGTC
>JBAJHX010000096.1:19883368-19894932 GCA_037176925.1 Amniataba percoides
TAATAATAATAATAATAATAATAATAATAATAATAATAATAATAATAATAACAATAATAATAATAATAATAATATGTCTATGGCTCAACTATATAATATATTTACTTTTTATTTTCTTTATTTTAGTTTTATTTAGTTGTTATTTTTATATCATACTATTTTCCCATATCTTGAACTTATAATAACTTTTACTTGTAATAACTTTTACTGGTTTCAAAGTATTCTGAGTATTGTAACTCAAGTATTTGATTGCCAACGATGCTCCATGTAATTGTTTTGCACATCATAAAAGATTTTAACACTATCTACTTTATGATATTGTATTTTTTATATTTATTTTATACTTCTGACTTGAAGTGCGTGCTGTCACTTATATATTTTACTACTTGCTATGTTTACATTTTTGCACAAACATATTAAGGCACATTCCTAGTATGTGAAAACCTACTTGGCAATAAATGTGGCTCTGGTTCTGGTTTGGTTTTGTCTTTCAAAGCTTTATTACAGGAAACATTCTCCTACCCAGTCTCCCTTTCAGTGCAGGCCTACACTCTCTCTCTCCCTCTCTTTCTCTCTCTCTCAAACACACATGTAGTTACCTCTTGGCAAATGTGCCTGTGCTTGCTGTGTTTTGCTGACATGGTAGAACTAATTCTAGCCTACTGGTACTGGTAAAGGTAGCTTTTGTAGACTACACTGCAGTGTAAACTCTGTTTTGTTCAAATACAGTTTAGCCAGCGTTGTGATAAATATCAGCACAGCCTCAATATATCTCGAATCATATTGTAGCCACTTTGCCTGTTGGCTTATCCGCGTTTAAAACTTTTTTGCACATAGTCTCAAAATAATCTCCCTCTCACAACAAGCACATGTAAGGTTATTAACATGTAAGCAATAAAACCAAGCTGGATGCTTTTGATTGTGTATTGTAGCTACGTTTTGAGCAAATTCTCATAATATGACAGCTGGAACAGTTTTTTGACAGTCTCACTTCTTTACTTATATGCTGTCCTATAATCACCTTTCATGTGGTTCCTTTAATGATATTGGTTTTAATATGACATCAGCACAATGGGCACAAGTGTGTGCCCACCCTCCAACCCCCCCGTGAGCTGCACCTCCACTATCTCCTTGTGTCAGTCCCCTTGACCTGGTGATTAGGGCAGAGTGTTTTGGTGTGGAGTCGCCTCGGGCAGGGTGGGGAAAGGCCTGTGTGAATCCAGCAGATTACCGAAGCTCTTTACCCCACCCATCCCCCGACACATCTAACTCTTACACACACACTCACACATATGTTTGACAGTTTTTGCACATGAATGCATCAACCTATTTTTTCCAAATGACTTGCCCTACAGAGATATAGAGTGATTTTAAAGATTAATACATGTGGAATATAAAATATGAAGTACTGAATGCTATGATCATCAGCATTACTGACTGCACTCTTCAGGTACTCGACAGTGGCTAAATACAGCTTTGCTTTAGAGCATTATATTTCCTGTATTGTGCCTTCTCTTTGTTTAAATACATGCAAATTTGAAAGACTAAGTCTGTTTAATTACAAGGGGGCTCTGGTGTGATAGGCTACCTGCTGTGCAAACAATTAAGAAAAGCCTTTGGGGTGGTTAGGACTCATTGACTTTAGAGCTTCTGTGTTTACTGAAGCCACATAAGGTGTCACCTAATGGAAGCTCAAGAGCACAATGTAAAGAATACGTTAAAATCACACAACCTTTATTTTAGGCCAAACGTTAAACACAAGGAGACTGTGGATTGCAGAGCTGTGAAGTTCTTAATTGTATTACCAAGTTTGCTGCAATAACAGTTATCTTGAAAATGTGGCTAAATAGTATTATTTAATTCTTATGTTCAACAGCTTTTTGACCCCTATTTTATTCCTTCTACATTACAAGCGATCCTGCATAACTGCAGAGGTTAATCATTAATAGGTGCATTATTTGGCCAGGCTCCGATTTTGGTGCTGATCAGAGGCACATGTTTTAGGAGCTGAGCAGTGATAAAGAAGCCTGTCTTTGTTGTTAGAGCAAAGTCTTTACATTTGAAGTTGCTCCTCTGCATGTGATCCTCCAGATATTGTTAATGAAGCAAATTCCAGGAGGAGGAGTTCCCATATCCACTAAAACCTTTTCATTCTTTATTGCCAGTGTTATGAGCACCCACTGTTTTATATGTATCAAACAGATACACTTATATTTTTGGACACACTTATACTTTATGTCACATTCCTAGTATGTAGGTAGGTGTTTCGGCTGGGTCACAAAGTGCAGTACAAAGTGCCATTAGTGCAGATATTGATAATGATGGGAGCTAATGATTGTATAGATTTCCTTCTACTGTGCATTGGCAGTTGGAAAGTTTGGTGGAACAGTTTGTTGCATTTGTGCAATAAGTCTCCTTTACAGCCACTCTTCACAATATATGGGACACTTTTTCAGCAGAGATATGGACCGAACTCACAAATACAACGCAGGTCATTTGCTGGCAGTTGGATTGAAAAATGAGATGCTTGTTGACATCCCATTGTGTAACTTACCTTGGCCTGTTGGCATATTAATTAAACTAAAGAAAGCATCTCTAGCTGTGGGAATGATGTAGATAAGAAAGAATAATGGATATTTGCAAAGCTAGAGAACAGAATATGTCAAATATTTACTGTCTTGTAACAGCTCAATTACTGTGTAGAGCTGACACAACTGAAGTAAAGGGGAATTAAATTTTCTACACCTACTCACTACTGAGTAAATGCACCATCATCAAAAGTCTCCAGCAGTTTAATTTACCTGTATGTGACCTGTAATTGACACTAATAAGCAGCCATGGCAGTGGCACAGTGGCTCATTAGCTAGCACTGTTGCCTCACAGCGACATCCTGGGCTGGATTTTATCCAGATGCTCCGGCTTCTTCCTTCACTCAAAACACGTGCCCAACAGGTGAGGTGAAGACTCCAAATTGTCTCTGGCTTGAATGTGAATCTTTAAGGGTTTTGCCAATGTGGATTGCACTTGTGAACTGATTAATAGCATTCTGTATGTTTATTATTCCCAGGCCATATTCATGTTAATCGGCTTCAAATGTACAGGCAGGGGTGTAGCACAGAAATCTGGATTCCATCTACAGTCATTGTCTGGGCCCCTCCCTCATCCTCACGAGAGCGCTGTATACTCTGTATACACTGTATACCCCCGCCTTACGCTACTGACTGATTTACAGCACAAAGAGAGAGTTTCAGGGAAAAGCAAGCTCACCTGGACTTGATTTACATGTTTTTGGCTGTCACAGGTGCCCCATTGCTTGGTGCACAACATCAGCTTTTACAGTATCAAAGTATGTCAGTCATGGAATAATCTGAATAACATGCTTAGCTGCACCCATTATGTGGAAAAATTTGCAAACTAAAGCTAAACTGTCCTCTGTGGGAACATATGGCAGTTTTGAAGAGCTAGCGGCTGAGCTGCTCGAAGAAAAATATTTGTTTTTGACAGTTTTTATGTGTACAGGTAGAAGTATGGGCTTACATATATCCAAATGTGTATAATACATCCACTCCACTATATGGGTAGAGAGACAATTTCCCTATAGGAACAGGGTAAGAGTTTAGTTTTAAAGCAACAAACAGAGACATGGATGGTGACGCCCACTAGGTGGGCCTTATTAATGTATTTTTAGCTAAAATACCTACATAACAATGTATTTTTTATAGAGATGGGTGACTGAAAACTGGTAAGGGTTAATGAAAACAAGGAAATATTTAAATGCATATTTACACCTGTTACCTTTGAACTCACTACTATTTAATAGTTGGTAATTACACAAACAGGATTAAATGCTTATTGGTTTTTTATGCTATTTCTATATCTATATTCTATATTCTATATTGCCACTTCTTCTGCTATGGACTATGCTGCTGCTAATAGGCTCCCTTGACCACCAGTGACCCACATGACAGGGATTAAATTTATAATTCGTTAAACAGCTTTGCATTATGGCATGAAAAGGGGTACTCAGCATGGATCAGGTAGCCTATGTTAAAAAGCCTTTACAGATAGGTGGCTGAACCATTCTGATAAAAAAAAACCCAGCAGTTTAGAAGCATCAGCCAATCAAATTATGCATGTCGTTACATGGAAGCACAGTGTTATGAGATGGAAAGCTATGATGTAAACATAAGTTAGTTGGCACATGAATCCTGACATTGGGCCCACATGAACACCTGTGTGGCAAACAGTGGGAATTGAGATTTTTCTAAAACCCCAAGAACAACCGGAGAGTAGTTTCAAAGGATTATCTGAAGTTTACCTCCAGCTCTACTCCACGTGGCGGTCTGGCCCTGAGGACAGATTCTGTTGGCAGTGAGAAAGAGCCATCTGCTGCTGTTTAACCCTCCCATTAAAACACAGCACACAAGGAAGAGAAAGAGTGTGAATGTTGTCTGTGTGTGTGTGTGTGTGTGTGTGTGTGTGTGTGTGTGGGTGGGTGAAAAAGAGACACAGACCCACAGACAACATAACTACCAACATCAGCTCTTTGGAGTTTACCTTTTACTCAAACTCAAAGATGGGAAAAGTAGCTGTTTTTAATGGAAAATGACTTCAATACTTGCATGAGTCAGTTGCACCAAATTCCACACAGTTTCAGCTTTTGCTAAAAATGTGGCAGTTTCTATACACGTGTAACACGGAGAAGCAGCATCCCTTTGTATCAATTTTTCCCCCACCTGGTATTTAAAGACCTTGAAACAGCAGCTCTTCCAGTTAATGATTGGCCACTGCGGGGAAAGTGTGCGCTTACACTATTGACTCTTATCGCTGCTGACCACAAAGCCACTGGAACAGTATCTCCGAGGCTGACATTAATGGAGAGGACAGTGCTTCGTTTAAAGAGACAGGTCAATTTCTTTTTTTGTCTGCTGTGGCAGAGATAGCGGGCAGGCAGAGACGCTGTTCACACAAATGGGTCTTTAATTGAGAGCAGATTGTGCAGTTGGCTTCTGCATGATTGCAGGCGACATTTATTGGCTAATAGAAGAGAAAAATGAAATGGACAATCTGAATTATAAATTGAATAAAGGCAATTTGATTATGTGAAATGCTTTAATCTTTTTCCTTTATTCCCAATCTTGTCATAGCGCTGTTTGCTAATATCTGAACAGAGACCTTCATCAAAAGGACATTTAACTCTAGTTAGCAGTAGTTCCATACTTCAGTGGGTTCACCCAGCAGAGGCCTCCTGTCCCTCCTTTTATATTAATTAAACATTTGTCCCTGCTTATCTTAAGCGTCTTGTTTCCTTCCCAGGGAGACTAGCCTCTGCACAGGGACATCAGCAGCCAGGTCCGAGTCCCACCAGCTGTACTCTGGTGACAGCACACATGTCGGCCTGTGGTCGACCAGGTAGCGGTTTAGGTAGCTCTCCTCAAGGCCCCTGGCCATTATACCGTTCGCTTGGTCCTGCAGGATGAGCAAAAAACAGGCTCGAGCCAGTCTGTTCATCTCTGACACCAACCCTCCATACAACTCAGAGGTGTAGTAGTAGTCTCCTTCGTCCTCCTCCACACAAGCTGATGAGGCCTCCTCGACTTCGTAGGGAAACCTATTTCGTGGCATCCCATAGAGCTCCGGGTGCAACGTGGCCACTAGGTCTCCGAGGATTTCCTCTCCCACAGGGGCCACGAATTCCTGATCAATGTCAGCACAGAAGATGTATTCAACCTCCATGCTGATTGGGTTTCTGATGGCATCAGCAAGCAGGGCCATCCGGCGAAGGGCCAACCTCTCCCACCCAGGAAGCTCAGCAATGGGAACCACCTTCAGCTGTCGTTCGGGCCCCAACTTGATGGGGGGATCCAGACTACGGGGATTGTCTGTGAGGATGTAATACGTGACCATATGACCAGGGAGAAAGTGGGTTTCAGCTGAAGAGAGGAAGCGTCGCACGAACTGGGCATAAGTTCCCACTACGATGGCCAGCAGACCTGTATGGATTCCCCGTTGTGCAAATTTAGCCCTACGCCAAGCTGAGTTACGACTGTCACCCCACACCAAAGGAGCACCCCACGGTGTCTCTGGGGGAGTTTGCGGCACTACTGCCTTGACAACCGCCGTGTCTGTCATCAATCGTCCCCCGTCCATTCCCATGGCATGAAAGATACGGTGAGGTGACTCCACATTGACGGCAGCTTTACGTCCATGGAGGTAGTCTGTGGGGACACAGTGTGTTTCTGTTTTATTTCAACACCAGAACTACCTATTCTGAGTTTTTAAACTTTAACACTTTGTGTCTGGAATATTTAGAGGAGATATAGCACATGTATAGTAATCAAAATGAAGAAAAGTGCTAAAGAAAAAACAAAAAACAAAACAGGAACTACATACAGCAGCATGGAGTTCGAACAACATGGTTCTATTTTGCACCACAGACAACTTTTTCTCTGTGAATTTAGTGTGCAGACACAAAGTGCAGAGAGTAGTACAAATTCTTCTGTATACTTACATATGATAAGAGACAGAAGAAAACAGTACAGGACCAGTTGTATTCTGGTGACTCTTACTGGCCCTGGTTGAAGGACAAAAACGCAGAGGCACACGGAATTTAATGAAGCCAGTTTCTGTAGTCTAATCACATTTTACTTACCAATGTTACTTTAAACCCTCACAGGTAAAAAGACCCAAGCTTGTAGAAACGAAAAGAATGTGCTGCTAAATAAACATTTCCTTTTGGAGGTGTAGCAACCCGTGCTTGCATAATAAGTATTTGCAATACTTTTACACTATAGTCTATGCAACATACATGCTGTATAAGACATAACTTACTTGACAGAAATGCAGGTCAGATAACGTGTATGATGCATTCAAATGTATGTCGTAGGGGTCTATACAATGTAAACACAATACATGAATATGTGTGGGATGTTATTATTTATCTTTAATGAACTAAAAATGTATTTTTACCCTTAAGAGGTCTTTAGGATCTTAAAGGATTCTAGTGAAATGCTTTTGAGGAAGTTCAGCAAGGGGATAAGAAATTTATCAAACAAACAAGAAGTGAGAACTGGGAGACACAACATAGTAAAACCACATTATCTATGACTGCGCATGTGATGCTGAGCAAAGAGAGATATACCACAAGGCAGACTGGGCTGATGGGTTTTATGATATGAGAAGATTTATGAGGAGAGATTTATGAGAAGAAATTGGTACTGGACCAAAAATTACACATGATTGCATGAGATTAAAGTAGAAGCACATGTGAGTGAATGTAGATGTTTGTCTCCATGTCCTGCACGTAATTCCCCCGAGAGGACAAACGCACCACAGTTCTTCAATTCAAGGCCTTATTTTGAGTTCCAGGACACTTTTTTTTCAGGGTCATAAATGCTCATAGAAAACCTGAGAAAAGCTTTTACGGAGCTTTGGTGTTCAGTCCGTCTGGCTCAATTCAGCTCTCCTCGCCTTTAAAGCAACAGAGCGTGGACAACACTCCCATAATCGGTGCCAAGTGAGGGGGAAAACAACAAGATATGACACGAGCAGAAGAGGTCGAGCAGTGGCTGAGGTTGTACTGACCTGCGGGTGTCTTGCAGAACGGGAACAGCGCCATACTGTGACCTGCTGGTGGATAAACACACAAATCTTTAAGGCCACTACTTTTTGCCAAATCTTTCTCTCCCCCTCTCTCTCTCTCTCCCTCTCTCTCTGGTTCCCCTCTACTCACTCTGTCTCTTCCTGGAAATGTGCTGTTAAACTCACAGTTTTCCGCCAGTGATTATTTTCTTACCTTGTCCCCGCTTTCTCTCTTCTCCTTCTTGCTTTTATAATATTTTCCACTGCCTTTTCTTCACATATCTTCTTTCACGCCCCCCCTTCTCACTTTCCCCCTTAGCCTTTTTGCAGTATTTAGTTTTGGAGAAAAACCAAAGCAACCAGATGTGTGGGGAGTCGGGAAGAATGGGAGGAGCAGAGGAGTGGAGGATAAGACACAGACAGGGAAAAGATGTTTACAGTGAGAACAATAGTGGATTTGAAGATTCCTTCCTCCTACTCGTCTTGGAAGCATGACAACAAACTCAAAGACTCACTCAAAAACTTGACAAATGATTGCGTTTTCTTCAGATTTATTCTCCCTACAGGAAATGCAAGTGTACATATTCCAAATGTTTCATGTATTGAGGACAGTGAGTGGGAAGCAGACAGACATAACAGCCTACTGCAAACCAGTTCACGTCATCAAAGTGCTTCATTTTTTCTGTCCACAAGGTGGAGGCACTCAACAGGAAATACAATAGACCAGGTTACTGCACAGCAACAGCAAACATACAGACAGCACACTTTAAAGGGGTATATATTATGTATATACTATGAAGCTGTTCTGTGAAACATTGTTATCAAAAAGGACAATGAAAGACAATTTTGGAAGGACAAACATTTGTTTTTAATAAAAAGTCCTCAAAGGGATCTGTATTATTGAGTTGCTGAACTCTGAAGGAAATAACAGACGTGTTTGAGAGATTCTGAGTGTTTTGTTGGATTTTCTAATTCCAGACAAATAGTGAATTGAAAATTTATTTTTCTTTTTGCAGTAATGCAGGAAGGCTGAGGATAAAAACCTGACTGATCCACTGACAGGCCAGATGCATAGTAACAGTTATGCTAGTAGTGGACAGAGGCTTTTTTTTCACAGCTTTGCTTTGAGCTAGATGCCAAAGTCGACATGCTAACATTCTGCAGGTGTAATGTTTACATTGTAGTTTAACTTGTTGGTTTGTTAACATTTGCTACTTTTCCCTGTGCTGATAAAAATGGGTTGCATTTTTTATTTTAACAAATAGAGGTTTAGCTTTATGAACATTTTACACATGGTGCAGAAACTCAAATTTGAATTTATTTCATTTGACAAAAAGCCCTGTATTTTCATTTATGATGTTAACTCCCAGCATTGCTGTGTGCTGTTAAAGACTCAGGCCGACTCAAGAAGTCACTTTGCAGTTTATTACGATAAATCTCATGATTTTTTTTGTACATCCATACAGAAATTGCAACAAAATATTGGTTTGTGTAAACAACTCTGGACTGAAGCATCAGCCCAAAACAAGAAAATAAAGAAAACAGCACAGGCTACTCTAAAGAATGGATAAATTACAGGGTGTGAGTGAAGCATTGTCCCAAACATCTTCTTTTTCCTGTCACCTTGTTGGCAGAGAAGCGGGGCAGGCAGTTCCTAGCTGGAGGATAGAGACTCTGCATAGAGGATTCATAACTATTCCTGTCTTTAACACTTAAACTATCATCTTTAGACTGATCTACACCATGTGGAGATGAGTGTGCACATTTATTACAGAATATATTAAGGCGTTCAAGATGAATGTGCTTTAGATGAATGACATTTTGCAGTGCAGAGCCCCTATTCTACAGTTTCTGGTCAGCTTCTGAAGTGTGATAGGTCCATTAATACCAAATAAATAATACCAGAGAAGTAGTATTGATGCAAAAATCAGTCCAGTTTGGCATATTGCAGATGATGAACAAACAACATGTCAGCCATTTGCACATTCACTGAAATACACAGAAGCTTTTGACAGCAAAGATTTTGGCAGTGTTCATTTTGTAGTTATGGTAACTACACCGACTTTACCGAGTGAACTATGCCACAAGAAAATAAACCGTTCAAGGGTTTGATACTGTATATATTATTTCCATAAACTATGAGGATCCTTAGAAAAATATTTCATTTAATGCAGCATTGTACTTATACAAAATTAAACAAATTGCACAAGAAGAACATTAATCTGTAATTTTTTTTTTCACTTTGAGTGTGTCGCTACTCCAACTGAAAGACTTCCCAGAGCTCCATCTGTCATTCATAATCACCAGAGTAAAAGTTGGTTATGTTTTCTCTTTTTTAAATAGTGTATGGATAAAGCTGTATTATCTCATCTACATACTTTATATTGTATAATCTTTCACATTCTATATATTTCTCTTAATACTCTTAATAGAAGAGTCCAGAATATGATTCTGTCACTCTCTTGAGCTTTGCTGACACCCTGAGAATAAATCTTTTGCCAGCACAGCTCAAACATTTCAAATTGTTTATCCGTTTCAAATTTCGCGTCCTTTTGAATGCATGCTGACTAACTAATTAGATGTCAGTTTTTTAAGGATTAGTTTGTCCCTTAAAGTGAGTTAAATGGGTAGGCGTCCCATAATGGGGAAACTAAAATATGCAGGGCATATGAAAAATGGCAAAATACAAATAGAAACAGGATTTTTGAAAGTGGAAAGATTTAAGCTGTCAAGTGTTTTCAAAACCATAGTACAATCATTGTCTTTGTTTGATATATAGATAATATATAGATACTAATACAAAACTTATAATCTAAAGGTGGCATGCTTGAGCAGGCAGTGAAGAGAAGAGAGACAAGGCCTACCGCTCCTTTCTTAGGATTTAAATGCTTTCACTTTCACTACATGGAGACACAGTTTGTAGCAGATTGACTCTAAACAAGTCCCTGTTTTGAGTTACATGTGGACCAGAACTTTGGCGTGACTGATTGAAATAATTAATGAATGAATGGTGATTGGCAAATGAGCTTAAGAGATCATATCTGCAGCATTTTTTTGGGGGGGAAACAGTGGAAGAGTTCTCTTTCCTGTACTTTCTCTCTTCCCATCCCTCTGCTTTCTCTCTTCTCTTCGCCTTGTTCCTCAGCTCCCCAACCAACACATTATCTTTATCTTATATCCTTCTTTGTCTCTTCCTCCTATCCTCTAATTTCTTTTTACACTTCTCCCGTCCCCCCTCCCCTTCTCTTCTCACTTGCGGTCGTCATCTATCATCTCAAACAGGGCCTGCAGTAGTCGGTCATCTCTGTGCCTGTACGGTTTGGTGCTGTAGAAGCCGTCAGTGTAGTCACTGTAGACACTGTCCTCTGAGGCCCGGTGCTTGTTGATCATGTCCAGAGCCTGGTACAACGCCAACGTCTGAGGGGGGAGCCTTGTCGCTGGTGGAGAGAGGCTCCGGCCTGGCTGCTGCCGGGCAGGGGTCTGCCTGTTGAAGGCTGTCTGGAGGAGACGCAGCAGGGCCAGAGAGGGTGAGTAGGTGGGATTTGAGGGTTTTTTAGGCTCCTTCTCTGGGTTGGAAGGAAGGGACACTGGTGCAGTCTCAGGTTTTGGAGGCGGATTGGACCGTGTGGACTCCTGAGTCACCAGACAGACAGAGAAGGGACATGTCATTGGTTTGCAAGACAATCTAGAGACAGGCAACAGAGACATTACATATCATAGTACAGTTTTATAGTGTTATGTTATGTTATGTGTTTAAAAATTATGGCTGTCCAATGCATCTAAAATGAAACAATGACAATTATACTTTTGCAATTTGCTAACATTGTGGTGATATAAAGTGTTACAATTTTTACACCACCAAATGTGGATGTAAACTCTCTCAAATAAAAAATAAAAGTCAGCACTCCTAATAAAAAGTCATACAATACACATTTACTACTAATACTGCACTGTATATGTCATATTATTTTCTCAAATAATCT
>JBAJHX010000096.1:19898214-19909722 GCA_037176925.1 Amniataba percoides
AGGTGTGGCTACTCACAATCCTCTGGTCGGTGTAGTCTCCGCTGCTGTATGCCGTAGCCAGAGTGGAGGAGCACTTCTCAGCGTACCATGGGGACAAGCCCTGCTGGGAGGCACTGCTGATTGAGATAGTGTAGATGCTGTCTGTGTAACCGTCGCAGTCACAGTTATCGCCCTGGCGGCCACCATTACCTGATGCCCAAACAAAGATAGAGCCTTTCCCACCGCGGCCCTGCAGAGGATAAGACAGAAAGAGGGAGATGAAAAAGACATCAAGGCCCACATCCCCTGTAACTTACGTTGCAAACATACAACTGTTGCCATAGAAATCTAAGGGAAATCATTTTATGGTAATTTGCGTAAAGAAACTGTTTAATCTAATTCTGACAAGCAAGCTGTATTTCTAGCAGAAGAATACATTTTAAATGGTCCTTATTGATTCTGATCTATCTGATTCTCATCACCTCTGCATATAATAGCTCCCATTAGGAACCTCAATCCAGGATCACACCAGCTGAATGTGAGTAACAACTGCCGCATCTCATCATTTACCTTCTGGATACCGTATTCAAATGCCTTCTGTGCCAGGCGGCCAGGGCCCTCCACTGTCTTGCCATCATCGTTGGGTCCCCAGCTGGCACTGTAGATGTCCACATGGTTTGGGTTGAACCCAATAGAGCTGGCCTCGATGGCATCAGTCACAATCCCATCCAGCATACGAATCCCTGAGCAGACAGCAGGAATGTCACAGCAAAGTGCCCAGTTAGCCTTTGGGTTATTCATCTTGTGATGCTGAAATTCACGTCACCGATATGAACATAGCAATTTACAAACACATTACACTGACTCAAGAGAAAACAATGAAATAAAATGTTTCAAAGCCTTAATTTAAAAGTTATGAATATAATGCTTTTTTTTTTTAGTGCAAAAGGATTTGTGATGATATTTTAAGATGCAAGCACGGACACTAAGAACCAGCTGGCCACCCTGACTCTTCAGATGTTGCAG
The DNA here is from genome assembly GCA_037176925.1 of Amniataba percoides. Taxonomy (NCBI): domain Eukaryota; kingdom Metazoa; phylum Chordata; class Actinopteri; order Centrarchiformes; family Terapontidae; genus Amniataba; species Amniataba percoides. Next base: position 19,899,220 of record JBAJHX010000096.1, read on the forward strand.
CCTGAATACTGCAAACGACTGCTGCAATAGGTGGATTGGAGCGCAGTAATTTTGGAGAGTGACGTTATGCAACCATCTGTTGCAAAAAAACAAATCAGGTCTCCATCAGGAAATCTTCCCTCCTTACTGGCTATAAATAAAATAAATAAAAATCCAGTCATGTGCAGCCACAGTATCTAAAAGCAGTGCTTAGAACAAAAGGATCTGATGAGTGCACTTTGTTTATTCTTTTCACATGTCCTCACTGTATCCTATGCAGGAGTGACAGCAACCAGATCTGCATAAATCTTTCTCTCAGTCACACAATGCACAGACAGTTACAGATAACATTTAATGTGACGCAGCATGTTTGAGTACATAAATAGATAATCGTATAATAGAAAAAGCTCTTACCTCCAACCTTGGAATTGAATGCCACTCCGACTCCGCATTTGTTATTGTCTGCCTGCATAGCGATCTCCCCAGCACAACGGGTTCCGTGTCTATGAACAAATTACATATTTAGTATACATTTCACTGAAACATTCACTTGTGGGCCTGTAATAAAAGATATTTTATATAGAAATAGCTCTTTGACAGGAATTTCACTACTTCATTTTTCACTAATGCTCATGCGGAACAGTTCAATCTGCCCTGATTATTTCATAGGATGCAAATTGTATTAGAAAAAGCCGCCATATTGTTCTATTACATAACTTCTCTCATAAAATGTCATATTCGGAGCAGCAAATGTTGATCGTTAAGATGAGGTCATGGAGGCGCTCTCATTGTGTGTCTGCAATTATTCATCTGGGCGAACAGGCTTTGAACTGCAGAGTGTACTGATAACAAAAGAGCACAGGTCTGTTGGTGGAGAGGAGTGCGTGCATGTGTGTGTGTGTGTGTGTGTGTGTGACAGCTAGCGGAGGAGCCATTAACTTCAAGTATGGTCTGAGAAACACTTGGCGAGCATGAGCAGGAGATGCAGTAAACTGAATCCACTGAAAGAACTGTTTCCCAATCCTTTGGCAGAGTCTGATTTTACCAGCTTGTGCCTACTTCCTGCTTGTTTATTATCACTGGGATGCATCTTGCGATCCCAGCGTGAGCTTAAGGTCACATCAGAATGTAATTTCTCAGGGGAAAACTCACTTGTTTTCATTGGTGGAGTCGTATCTGGGGAAAGGGTCCGGGTCGTTGTCATTGAAGTCGTAGCTGGCCGCCGCGTCCTTTGAAAGACAGCAGACAGAAAAATGATCAGACGTCTCTTTGCAAAGGCTGCAACAACATCAGCGTGCATCGGTGACGTCAGGCTGAAAACAGATTTGTCAGGGCCGGTCTGCTGTCATGGAGACACATATGATGGGTGACAAGAGCGAGTGATGTGAGTGGGCGAAGGGTCGCGTTTCAACAGCTGTGATTTAAAATGACCAGACTGCTTGTAAATGCCCGCGGCTTGTGTCATAGCTCGACAAACTGCGGGGTTTTAACGTGTGGTACGGTAAGTCACGTCTGTCCCCGTCTCCCTGTCCCATCATTTCCCTGCACTAGAAAATATAATAAAATGTGCAAAAGATGTTCTCGTTAGATGGGGATCAGAATGATTAGTTACTCTAAAGCGTCCTTTCAGTTTCCTCGTCACAGTGACAGCTTTAATATCCAACTTAAATCTGATGACTGTGAAAGTCATCTTAGGGCTGCTGCTCCTTTGTTATGCAAATGTACATGGTTCACATGCCTTGATTGTTAAGGATGAGCGTCACGGCTGATTGAGCCTCTTTGATTAATCAGCGTTAACTTAATTACAGTGGGAGCTGTCTCCATCAGCCCCTGTTGTCATACATTACTTCCTCCTCTTCCTCCCTCCAACCCCTCTCTTTCTCTTTCGCTCTTTTGTGCTGGCGAGGCAGCGGCGGCTGGCTTCTGAGAACAACAGCCCTGTTTGAAACCAAACCACAGATGGGGCTTTTTGGGGCTTTTAGAGCTCCCCTCAAGAGGGGAAACCATGCCAAAATGAAAACCTCGTTGAGCTCCTGTTCAGTCGTACTCGCTTTCATCGGCTCGTAATTATCTGCATCCCTCCTTCTAGATGTTATTGGAGGAAATGCTATGAAATGCTGCATCCCTGATTGGAAGCAGTCATTCACAGGAGAATGCCCAGTTTGCATCTGGAAATTAAAAAAACAAAAAAACAAAAGGTTCTTCGGAGGCAGATATTATCATATAGAAGATTTATTACTATTTTTATGAAACCGCCTTCTAAGGTGTCGCCAGCAGCGTTGCTATAGCGACGGCAGGCCCAGACTACGGAGGCTGTCTCCATGGAAACGCTGTCTTACGTAGTTGGAGTAGATGTCTGTGTGGTTCCACTCCAGCCCGTCATCCAGAACAGTGATGACCACTCCTTTGCCGGTGATGCCTTTCTGCCACACGGGGATCACATGCAGGTCCAGCTTCGGCAGCGAGGAGGACGTCCGTGTGTCTTGCTGGAAGATGAGGGAAAAAATGACAAAATTCACACATCTGTCATTCCATCTTAAGTGCTGTGCATATCAGCTCTGAGCACTTTGTTACAGAACAGACTTGTTAAATATGATCATATATGTTAAAAAGGTCAGCCAAACAAAAGTCTCCCAGCTTACTCCGATGACCTTTCATCATTACTGGACTTCTGGCTTTTCTATTGTGGGAGCGTGAGTCCACTCTTGTGGCCACTTGTAGGCAGATTACTGCCAGAGCATCATAATGATGCAGGCTTTTGTGTTGTCCAATTCAGCAACCTCTGATTAATTTAACCTGCAAGATGCCTTAATGTTTTCCAGTGAAGTGCTGGATCTCAACGCACAGGTCCTCTCGCTCAGCTCATATTCAGTCCCCCTGTTGGATTCTTTAGAAATTAATCTCTGAAATTAATCTCACATGTTTTCAATGCAAAATTAGCAGCGGGTGAGAGGGTGAGTAGGGCCAATGCCTACTTGGCCTGCCCGCCTGCCTGGGGAACAGTGTGATTCAGAGCTGGAGACAGCTAAGACTAAAAAAAGAACTCACTTTGCTCTTTCGCTCCTTGCGCATTATGCACAGACACTGCAGAGCGCCACACCAAGACGTGACTCATCCCTGTGATGTATAGCTTTTTTTCCCCTCTCCTTGACTCCCGCTTTGATTCCCTGCTTTACCCCATCCTCTCACCAATGTCTTTTTCTATTTTCCCTCTCTTTTGTTTCTCTTTCTAACTGTATCGGCTCCAGTGAACAGAACACAAATCTCAGATGTAAATACGCAGCAGATGTTCTGCTTTAACACAATGTGTTTCATTAGCAGTTTGCTGGAGAGGATTTTCACTCCCGACCAGCTCATATCTACAGTTTGCCTGTTTTGGTGTTACACCAAATGACTCATTTGTTGATGGAGGTGGCAGCTGAGGGGGCTCTCAGCAGCCTGCCATGCATGGATTTGAATGGTCCACAGCAAACACACAGAGCAGCTTATGCAAGTCTTTCTGCACATTTCAAGCGAGTGGACACACACACACACACACACATAAAGAAATCCCTCGATGCACAATTAACACAGACTGACACTTGCGCAGCCATGGATACACACCCTTTCTCTCTTTCTTTCACTCTCTCCAACACGCACACACAGACTTGCAGGCAGGAATTTCAAGCTACAAGTATGAGTCACTCCCTGATTAAATTATCAGGCAGTCACCCACTCGTGATAGATAAAGACACTCATCCTGTTCTCGGGCCCAGCTCTCGCTCTCAGGCACACTGCTCCACCCTCACTCTAATGTCGGCAATCACCATGGCTGCCAACGTCACCGCTTTCTTACCTCCACCACTCTCCCTTGTTATCACACGCGTGCCTTCATTTGTGAAAACACTATAGGTGAATCAATAACGTCACTGCGCTATAGTGGCTGATGTGAAACATTTTCTTCTTCCCAGTATTCTACCTATTTCTGCATAGCTTTGTCCTCGATGGACAGACGAGTGGGATGAATCACAGGGGCTCTAGATGAGGTGTAATGTGGCCCTTGCAGTGACACAGACCCGCGCTGATGTGGAAATACACTAAGCGGCACTTTAAGCGCAATTCCATTAGTGTCATCATCCCTCATCGGCCAAAATGATTCATCTCAATTTGTTTTCTTATTCACCACAGGCGTGTGACTCATGTTCGGTTAGTGCAGGTGCGGAGAAGTGGAAGCTGATTCTCCCTCGGTTTCCCGAAGGCACACACAAACACTGATGCAGCACACATTTGCGAACACTTCCTCCTTTTGAAAGGACAAATCAGGGGCCAACCATCACCGAGATGCAAGTGATCAATGTTGTGATATTTTCATCAGGCCCTAAAGAAAAACGCCATGAATTGAGTTTTTATTTTAGTTTTAATTCATTTAACTAACGGTCATTATTATTACACACAGGTAGAAATATGTTGTATCGAACACATCATCATACTTGGTCAGAATTACAGTCGATCATGTGTTCGGAGCTGAAATGATTGATCAGTTCATCGATTAATTAATCAATAGTAACGTTTCAGATACCTGATTAGTTGCTTAACTCATATTTAAGTAGTTTCTTGAAATATGTTGAGATTTTGGACAGCTGATGCCAGCTCCACTCTTCCTCCACTATTTTCACTATTTTTTGACAAAATATGCACCAAACGATTAGTTAGTTAATCCAAAAAGTAATCTTCAGATTAATGGATATAGACAATAATTGTTAGTTGTAGTCTAAACTCTAATGGACTTACTTGTGGTTTAATGATCTAGTTTGATGATAAACAGGCAGCATTCAAAATAGCGACTCCATTTTTCATACTTTGGACCAGTGTTATATCTGCTGCAGTGTGCCTGCATGTTCAATGGGAACATCGGTGAGGTCATCCCGAGCTTATGGATCAGTAAAGATGTCACTCAGAGCGACGATGTCAGGGTCAGCCGGTGGTCAGGATAAAGTGTGTGTGTGTGTGTGGGCGTGTGTGTCAGTAATGGATCTAGAAGGGGACGCACAGCTGTGACAATCTACTGTTCTCTGCTACTACTTGGCCTCAATGGGCTAAAACATCCCATTCAGGGTAAATTGGGACTTAATGCATGGTGTTCTACTCCATCCTGCTGGATTATAGTCTCTCCACCCCTCTCATCTCCACACAGACTGTGTTACCAATTAAGCAAATGGCTCTTTTGGCTAGAACTGTTTGATAGCATGCTATTGTTTCATTGTTTTCATTTTTTCCCCTCTCCTTCTTTTTTTTTTTTTTTGGAAAAGTAATAAGCTGTTTCCTTTTTTTTTTCTACCTGACTGCTGAATTCCTGGACACACACACACACACACACACACACACACACACACACACTCAGCGGCCTTTAGTAAGTGACAGAGGGTCCCTGTGAGGACAGAACAGCGAACTATGCGGAGCTGTCCAACACTCGCAGGGCTTTCACAGAGCCTCAGAGGGCAGACCAGCTGCATGCAAACAGAAGGCTCAACCAGACACAAAGTACGCAACATATGACTGGCAGGCTGCGTGTCAACCCAGATCTGTGGCCTCGGGAGCTCCGGAGAGTACACAGTGTTCAAATGTTTTCCAAAATGTGCACCTTCAAATCAGCAAGACTGACGTTAATTGTTTGAGCTCCTCTGCGCTATCAAAACCTTACTGGAGACTCACCAGGTACCACTGCTGGTTCCACATGGGGTCATCAAACAGCTTATCCACCGGGCAGTCCCTGCACTCCCTGAGGGCCGCGCGCTTGTTACGACGTTTCTCGTACTGTTGTTCCGCCCACAGCACCTATACATACACACACACACACACAAGTGGAGACATTTGGTTGCTTTAGTCTTTCAAAATGAGAGAAAGTTGAAAAAAAAAAAGATACACAGAGCAGGATGAGCTGACAGCCACTCACCCGATCGTCCTCGGCCAGCCGCCTGGTGATGTGGTCGGCGCTTCGTTTCATTCTGCTAGGATGGTTGCGGTGTTTGAACAAGAAATGGTCTTCCAGGGCCCCGATCTGCAGAGAGGAAGACATGAGGCAGGCTGAATATTTTACAGGAAATGACATAACACCAGCCATCTGGTCTGTTGAAACCAACCACACAGGTCTAGAAAAACCATTATCCCTCACAAAAAGCTGCAGATAGACATTATTTTTTTGGGTGGGGGGGTTCAACAGAAAAAAGAATATGCACAATCAACATTAAATGGTGTAAATCACCACTACAGCCGTATATCTCAGTGTCTGCCATTTATTTGCTCTGTGATACTGCGCGTGATGTTCTTTTATTAAGTGGATGATGAGCTGCACAGTTGGAAATCAGATCCCTGGCAGACGAACCGGACTTGATTTACATGAATATCAATAAAAACTAAACAAAGCACAGCGAGCGGGGCTTACAGGTGTGTGTGCTTCTCCGCGGGTGTACACAAGCATCTCTAGAGAAAGCAAAGCATCTGACATCCACATTAATGCCACTGATCCTAAGAAGTAAAGAACCTTAAATGAAGCCTCGGTGTGTCCATTTCCACAAGCTGAACCATGCAAAGCGCAGCATTTCTGACGACACCCAGCTCCTGTTCTCTCATTACTGTGGAAGCCAGTGCTTTTACCGATGCTTTTGATGCTTCTTCTGATTAAATAAATTGTCTCACAGGCTACTGATTTTGCCCAATTGAGGAGGGAGACAGCTCACATGTGAGCAGGCGTGTGTGTCTCAGTATCCATGACGCCTGAGAGCTCAGCTGATCGTCGCTCAGAGCCACAGGTTTCATAAAAAAATGACTGAGCCGCCCTCATAATTCAGAGCCTGGTGTGTTTGTGGAGGAGGAGACGAAAATGCTCGGAAAGACTGTGATGGATACGAACAGGGGAAATGAACACCAGAGTTATCAGATGTGTGTAAACAGTGAGTCATACACCAATACCACCCCCCCCCCTCTTTTTAATTTAACAATGTGTTGAAAACGCAGTGTGTGTGCTGTCATGAAAGCGACCAGTTTCCAGTTTAATGGCCTTATCAACGAGCGAAGCAGGATAACTGACACAGACAGTGGCTCCTCTCCTCTGACACAACACACATTCATCACTTCATTAACATTTCACGACCTGGTCTGCTTTCATGCTTTCTGTTTGGTCCCTGCTGAATGAGACGTTAGATGGAACAGAAACAAGAGGCCCCAGCTCTGCTTTCATATCAGGCCAAATGAATAATAACCCCATTTAAAGGTCATTTGAAGCGTTTTTTCCCCTGTTGTTCAAGTGTAAAGTGGTGATTTTTAAATTTTTTTAATTAAATTTTTTTTTTCTTTTTTAAATTCTGGTGCTGTGGGGCTCACCTGTCGGACCAGCTGGTAGTCCAGCTCTTTGGCGATGCCCTCCGCAGCAGCCAGCCCGCCCGGGATCTCCACCGCCCACTCGTTCAGGTACTGCCTGTCCCTGTAGGAGGACCCCAGGGTGCGGGGGGCCACGGAGGAGAGGATGGCGAAAACACAACACATCACCGCCGGACGACATCTCACTTCCATCTCAGAGGGGATCCAGCCAGATGAGAAGAAAAACGACAACGGCGAAGCAGCAACAACAACAAAAACTGAACACACACACAACTAAGAGCTCAGACGAGAGACGCAGGAGGAAAAAAACAAATGTTAAAGAGATCTTCTCGTTTTCTGTTTAAGAAACAGCTGGCTCCGATGGAGGGAAGGAGAGACTGCGCGTTATTGGTCCAACAAGGAGAGGAAAGGCTGCTGATGGGGAGGGCTGCTGTGTGCGCCCTGCCTCTCTCTCTCTCTCTCTTTCTCTCTCTCTCTCTCTCTCTCTGTGTGTGTGTGTGTGTGTGTGTGATCGCCGTGGGGGGGGTGTGCACACGTCAAATTACGGGTGCTCTGACGTCAGATTGGCGTCTACCTTCGCTAAGATGTGAGTTCGAGTCCCTGGAGGAGAAAGTCTGAACGGGAGGAGGAGGAGGAGGAGGGAGACTAAAAATATCCCACTGTTAGCCCCTGGAGGAGGAGGAGGAGGAGGAGCAACGGGGAAGAAACACAACAATAAAATAAGTCCTGGTGTGCTCGTAGGTTTTTTCATCATTTTCATTCTCAGGATGTCGCGCGGCATCTCTCCCAATCTGCGCACGCTTATGTCTGTGTGTGTGTGTGTGTGTGTGTGTGTGTATCACGACTGTGCTTTTGCTGTTTTGCGCCAAAGCTCACCCATCAAACAAACCTGTCTCGATCGATAACACACCTTTGTGATGACGTCACCGAGGAAGAAAGAGAGAGAGAGAGAGAGAGAGAGAGAGAGAGAGAGATAGAGAGAGTTTCAGCACCGCGGACAGCTCCCCGCTCACACCGCAGCACGTTGTCATCAGGAGATGAGATGAGATGAGATGAGATGAGTGGAGATAAATGGGTCACTGCAGCAGCTGAGGAGAAGGTTGCATCCACACAGAATTAAAAAAAAAACATATGTTCATTAGTGTCTGAAGTCACAGACAAGCAATAAAAGCAGCATGACAGTCCGACATAACTTTAAGCTGCAAAAATTATCAGTCAAATACACAAAGTTAGTTTTTTTAGATATTGAGTGTTAAAAGTGAAATATCTTCTTCTACAGCAGAAAGGCCCCTATTGGTGTTATATTCATGTGTTATACATTATTTAACTGAAGTCACTGGCCCTGGTGGAACTAAATGTGACCACTTTTGATACAGCTGGCTAGTCTTTAAATCTAATCTATCATTTCATTACAAACTGATCATCTGCTTTCAAAATAAAGTCCATGCAATAAAGCCAATTATAATGCCATGCAGCAGATAAGAACTACAAAAAAGCATTAAATGGAAATAACCAAGTAAAAAACAAGTACCTTAAAATTGTACTTAGGCACAATTATTATTTTTTTTCACCTCTGTAAAAGAGAAATTCCATTTCTTGAGAGTGCCTTTTCAGTTTTGTGATCATTGTATCAGTGCCAACAAAGTCACTGTCTATGATGCCTCTTTCATTACAGGGAGCATACGATGAATTGAAATGGTGAAAATGCTCCTTATGGTGATTCTCATGACGATGTGTGGATAAAACCACACAATAAGTTTCCATCACGTGACTGAATTTAAATGAGATGCTTCAGCTCAAATGCAATGCATGTTGACAGGTATGCTAATAAGACAATAATATTCTTTAACAAACAGACCGTTGTAAGTGATCGAGATGAGTGATGGCTGAAAAAATAGTTAATTTCACAAAGTTACACAAGCCTGTGGTACATTCATATTATTTGATACATGAGATGGATGTTAAATATATTACATTACTTAAAATGGAAAGGAAAATATAAATGTGGCCAAATGCAGACAGAAATATCCATTTAACATACATTGTTTCATTTTACAATGTAAGTTGAAGTCCTTTAAATCACTCCACTATATGGAAAATTAGAGGGCTGATTATGTGTCAGTGATGATGAAATGATGTGCAGTTTTTAAGGAGGGAGTCATGCAGCACTGTGAGTCTTGATGTCTTCTACCCAGAATAAATACTGTTGTTCAGTATTGGTGTCCAGAAGGAAAAAGAATGAAGACCATAAGGAGTACACTTCTCAGTTTGATGAAATTATAAATGTATTTTGTCATTCTGGTTGACTATGCTGATAAACCGAAAGGAGACTATCATACATTTAAACCACACTGGCCATCATTTAAAAAAGTATATTTATTTGTTTTTTTCATAGTAGAAAATGTAGTGTGGTGCTGCCTGACTGTGCTGAATCGAGCAGTGTTTGCAGGCTGTGGTTCAAAGGGTTCAGGTGTTGTCTGAGCTGTTTACTGGTGAACCGGTGGGTCAGTGTGCTCTGGTTTCACGGGCGCGTGGTGATCCAGACACAAAGAGGAGACTTCATTTTTTCCCCTTTGACACAAAGGAGGTTGTGTAGGTGCAGTTCACCTCAAACCAAGTGTATAAATGAAGACAAACAAACGCTGTGACACAGAGGGCACAGAGGGACTCTTTAGCTGAGTTCACATGTACAATATTTGTCTAAAAAAAAAGAATGAGCTTGCTAGTCACCGTGAAGTAAACCGGTCAGGACTGATAATGACTAATACCTCTCGGTCATCTGGCTGTGTGCAAACAGGTCTGCACTAGATCTGCAGTATAATCCACATTTACCTAGCAACAACTGTTTGCTTTGACCGAGGCGCTCGCTCAGGCGCGTGTGGCCGAAGAGCCACAGGAAAATGCAACAAGATGGACGGCCTCTGCTGCGAGAGAGCCAGCTTCATTACAGCGCAGAGGATCTTTGACTTTGTTTTCATTGATTCTCCACATCCTCTGGCCTCATCTCTGAGCTGCACGGGTCGTTATTCCACTACGGCGGCCTGAAATCACCCATCCGGCCTTCCTTATTCCACTGAGCGAAGACACACACACACACACACACACACGGGCACACAAAACCAACACACCCATCAGTTTCCTCAGATGAGGTCAGAGGTCTAAGTGTGT
>JBAJHX010000096.1:19909822-19927587 GCA_037176925.1 Amniataba percoides
ACACACACACACACACGGGCACACAAAACCAACACACCCATCAGTTTCCTCAGATGAGGTCAGAGGTCTAAGTGTGTGTCGTCAGCTAATTATTTTTCCAGCTCCAGACACAGGCGGTGGAGGATGACGCAGATGAAGCCTCAACAAACGGTAATTTGACCAGAATTAATTAGGTGTGGCAAATAGATGTAAAGACTTCAATTGCACTTCCAACTGATCTCAGGATACACTCATGGCTCCGCAACAATCACGACAGCTTCTCTGTTTTCACGGTTAATTTACTGTCAGGTTGTGTGTGTGTGTAGTAAGACAAAATTGTAAATCTATCTATCTATCTATCTATCTATCTATCTATCTATCTATCTATCTATCTATCTATCTATGAAAATTGAAAATAAAAATGAAGTCTGACATGAAACACACCAACAGACCCTTTATACCAGTGACTATTATTGATGTACACTCATGTCACTCACCACCGTGTGAAATCTGCTGCTTGTGATTCTCAACAGGAACACACGGTTGCCATGCCAACCCCCTCCTTTTGTCATCTTCATTGTCACCGGGGCCATCGGAGATCAAACTGTGTGACAAGTCTTCACCCACAAGCCTCAATATTTGTCAAGAAAAGCAACAATTACAATCAAATAAGATTTGTAGAAGTTTGATGTTGAATTGTCTCAGATGTACATTTCTGTCACGATACAAAATACTACGTTGATGTAATACAGGCGACAAATTAGAACATTTTTACAAAGATTTTCTGATTGAATCCAGTGAAGTGTGCATAAAATTATGTTATATTAATATTCTTGTAATATTAATCCATGTTAATGTTAATGTCTATATTATGATGGAAACATCATATAATTCTCAGGTGTGTATCAGGCAGATAAAGAATATATTTGACATACATAAAGTGAAAAGAAAATGTTTTTTTTTTTATTTGAAGGAAATCCAAAGGAAAATTTAAGGATGAAATCAAGGTTAAAGAAGTTAAACAAGGACTATATAAACAGTGGGGTGAAAACCTTCATCACATTATACCTAATTTAAGACATTTATTGATATTAAATATTATAAATACCACATGCAGAGATAAAACTCTTAAAACAGAGCAGCTTCTGTAAAATAAAGAAACAAGGAAATAAAAATATATATGTACACTAAGCATAAACACATGGATATATAAATATGGATATAAATATACAACACACAATAAGAGACCTTTCTTATATTACTATGAGCTGTGCTTTAAAGTAAACAATAAAAAAGTCTAATATTAAATGTTTTTTTTAATTAATTCAGATTAAGGCCATCCATGTTTATTGCTCTCATGTTAGCTTTGGCCTCTTTGTACCAGCTGTCATCAAAAAGTTACAGTGTGGAAACAGCAGAGGCTCAATCAGTCTACAACCCTGCATTGTTTGTATAATAGCTCTGTGTATAAAGGTTGTAAATATGAATAGTGCCGGAAACAACATCTGCAAAGGTTAAGAATCAACTCAGTTCACTCGTGTCACCGGAGCTCAACCGACGTTGTACAAATGTCATCTCTTATCAGAAGTGATTCCCATCTCTGCTGTCGCCCAGATTGGCATCACTTAGCTGGTGATAGACTGCCCGTTCATGCGGGGCAGTGACAAAGTTCACACTGTTATCAGGAAGTGTGAAGGTCAGATGGAGTTTGTCTGTGAAGGGCATCCGAGTGATGGACCCTGTCATGGGAGTCATCACTTCACCCAGCCCGTATCGCTCACATCAGAGCCGTCTGCGCTGAAACCAGAGATAAACGGCAACAGGAGAAGTCTGAGCGCTCACAGGAGGCAGGAAGTGCACCAATTTTTTTTGTTTATTTTTGCTTCAGAGGCCTCTTTTGTGTTTCCTCCAACCCGTGACGACACTGTGTGAATTCAAATGTCAGTCAAATGAGTGCATTGCACTAGTTGGCTTTTATGAAACAACACTGCATATGCTATTATGTTATGTTATTAAAAAAAATCTAAAAGTCTACTCATACCAACTATGTTTAAAGGGCTGGAAGTTAAAAAGAAATACAGAGGACACAATTAGTTACAACAATTTTGTTTACAGTTCCAGGGATCTGTGCAGAAAAGTTCATCAGGTTTACATTTCAGAGACATAAACACAACAGCAGGGAAAAATGTAATCATGCACGTTTGACCTGTACAAATTATAATTTCTAAAATCTTGAAGGATATGACAGACCTGACTGAAATCAGACTTGTTTGACAGTTTTTTCAAACAAACATAAACATGAAACAGATACATTTATGTTAGGAGGTTTTATTCTTTAAAAAAACTGATGCTGGTGGAGCACCTTTAAGTCTGTGTTGTAATTGGGGCTGCAACTAATAAATATTTCCATCAATCTGCTTATCACTGTATTAGCAGAGCTTTTTGAAAGGTCACAGAGGTGTAAAAACAAAAACCAAGGCACACTTTGTGGTCCAATTAACAACCAACCCTCAAACACACAGACTTAGTAGAGATTTAAACAGCGAAGAGCAGCACAGCCATGTATTTTAATGCTGTGACATTCTCCAGGTTTGACTAGAAAACTGGCTATTACTATTAATACTAACTATTAATAGATTAACATCATTAATTCTCTGCTGGTCAGATAATTAAGAAAATCTTAATTTTAACTTGCTGTCATAAGATAAAGTCGCATCATGTCAGCTCAGTGGATCAGAGGCAGTTTTCCATCACACTGACAGTTCCTCTGATGTCCAGCAGAGGGCAGCGCCGCGCTGTGTGAAGACAGCAGCCCTGTCGAGGGGAAGAGGAGGAGGAAGAGAAGGAGGAGGAGGAGGAGGAGGAGGAGGAGGAGGATGCCACCAGCGGTGAGTCAACTCTTCCCCGGGCTGTGGGGCGTGTCCGGTCGTGTCAGCAGCAATGAAAAAAACTCAGCCTTTAAGTTCTTCCTGCACAAAGTTAAATGTTGCACGCTGATTTCAACAACACACATTTTGAAAAAAAAAAAAAAGACAGATCATCACATGCACTGAATCACGTCCATTAAACTGCTTATGTGGATCTAAGTCACACTGACCCCCTGTTATCCCCTAAATAAGACTGAGATCAAAATTGTTGCTGTTTCAGTGTGTTCAGTGTGTGAAGTCTGCACACCTTATAGAAATGATTTCTGGCTCATACAGGATCAGATCTGACTTGCACACATGCACTCACATACTTCTGCTTATTGCAAACATTGAACCAGCTGCCAGCTTCTCTGATCAGTCATCCAGCACTAGAGGCTTCCTGGGCGGCGGGAGGGGCAGAACTTGAGCTGCTTCGAGGGGCAGATCAGCCTGTTGACTCCCAGCAGAGGACTGAGGGCGCACCAGGGAACTCCACAAGTCCATCCATCCGTGTGAAAGATGCCTCACAAGAAGAGAAGCCACGGCCACAACAAAAACACAAAGGAGGCGAAAGACGTAAGTTTTCCTCTTCTTTTATACTGTTTCCCCCACTTTTTTGTTTGTTTTGTTTTGTTTTTCACTTCATCGCACAGTTTTTGGAGACGCGCGTCATGTCCAAAACACGCAGATGTGAGAGACATCAGCATTGCAACAGCTTTCACAGCTTGTTGTGGGTACGAGTGTGCAAGCAGGAAACATTTTCTCAGCTTACTTTGGCGTGTGTTTGTGTGTGTGTGTGTGTGTGATGTATTTCTGCAGGATGCCTGCGCTGGATGTTGCTGTTTTTACGCACAAAGTTCATTACATCGCTGCATCCATTAAACTGACGTGATAAGTGTCGTGCATGCTGGATTAATCGATTCATCAGCTGCTGGTTGCGTTTGTCAGAAACGTTTGCGTGTCCACCACGGAGGATGTAATTATCTGGGCCCTTCCCCACTTGGAGAGGAAGGAGGGGAAGAGGGGGAGGGCTGCAGGCCGTATTGATCTGTCCACTTCCTCCTTTGGAAATGCAGCGTGTGTGTGTGTGTGTGTGTGTGTGTGTGTCGATCATGTTTTGGGTGATGCGGAAGAGATGAGAGAGGTGTAATCTGCGTGAGTCAGAGGAGGAGAAGGTCCAGACCACGAAGCGGGAGGGGAGTGGCACAATGCTCGGGGAGGCATGAGAGAGGAGAACAAAAAAAAAAAACTCCATTATAAGAGAGAGTGTGTGTGAGAGTGTGTGAGCGCTGGTCCCTCAGTGTTTTCACCTCCTGAGCCCTCATGGCGTATGCAGCGTACTGGATGAGCACTGTGAGTACCTCTGCTACCTTTCCCCTCCTCTCTCTCTCTCTTTCTCTCTCTCTCTTTTTGCTCTTTACCCCTCTGGCAGTGCGCTTTAACAACACAGAAGCGACGCTTGGCAGCTGCAGGGACGTTTTCTGCTTTTACTGCGGAGAAAAGTTGGCATGATCTGCGACACATAACCTTTGAATTCAAACGAGTTGTTAATGGCTTTCTGTCTCTCTCTCACACACACACACGGGCTGTTTATAAATGAGGGTGTGTGTGTTTAAGCTGAGGTAGGCTTCAACACGCAGGCTTTACTCAGACAGGTCAGCATCAGATGTAAATCACACTGCAGTGTATCATTTCTGATGCTTTGCAAGACTTTTGCTCTTTATTAGACTGACATGCACTGCCTGTCTGTCATTACTTTAAGAAATACTTGCATGCAGTTGACCAGGGCATGTTTGCTTTTGCACAGTAGAACTATGAAAAGCTAGAATAGAAATAGCACTTGTATGTGACACATTTCATCAGAAGTTGCATGAATCAGCTGCTAACACAATAGGCTCAAGTCTAACCTGCATCCTGTACAGACCTGCCATTGTATTTATCGCCAAAACCTCCTTCACTACCCTTATAATAACAAGCTGCTGCTGTGTGTGTGTGTGTGTGTGTGTGTTTAGAAAGGAGGAGCTGCTGCTTCTCCGCTTGAAGTCCATCATAGTGACAGGTCTTCAGTCTACCATCCCTCTGCTGGGTCCAGCTATGGCAAGGTACTAACACGCTGGATGAAAATTTTTATTTTTTTTTCCTCTACAGGCTCCTGCAAGATTAAAAAAAGAGATAACTTTGGCCTGAATGTGCTGTTTTAGTTTTAGTCTCAACGTGCTAAAGTTTCTCAATCATGATAAGTTTCTACAGAAGAATTTTATTTCTCTCTTTTGCTGTCATCGTGAAAGTTATAGGACTCAGAAAAGGGGCTCTGCACATCAGAAATGTCTGAATAACTCCCACAGCCTCTCATCACTGTGTGTGAGTCCGTACAGCTCTGCAGTGTGCTGTATGTGAAGGAAACTCCAAGTGTGTGTTTGTCTCCCTCTGCTGAGTGCAGTCGAGCTCGTTGATCCTTGAGCTCTGATATATCTGATCTGCCTTTATCTTTACCAGGAATTACCTTTATCTTTCCTCTCTAGGTGTTCTTCTTCATCTTCTTTGAAACAATATGATATGCTATTGCTTACCTGTTATGTTTATTTTCTGTTTCAATTAAATTCATGCCAGAGTTGTTTGTCGCATTTCATACATTTCCTGGCTAGCTGGCATGGAGGCCCTGTGCTCTCTCTCGTAGGTGATCCAGTGTATGTGTACGTGTGTGTGTGTGAGACGGAGATAGTGGTGACTGTAATGCGACAGGGGTCTAAATATAAAGAAGAGCAGCAGTTTGGCAGAGGGGTTCAGTTACATATGTGCACTCATGTGGCGCTGGCACTAGCAGACATGTTTATGACAACATCTGGCATTTCCTCATTCGTTTCCATTTGTCTGCTGATATATTTAACTCACTTCATTCCCTCAGGTGACACTTTTATTTCCAATGTTGAGCTTACATTGTGTGTTGCTCCCGTCGCTAATCTCAAGACACAGGTCAACAAAAAAAAAAAAAAAAAAAAAAAAAAAAAACCGAACATGGGAGTTTACTGTTCTCGTGCTGCACCAGCTAGTTTTACAGGCTGCTTCGTTTGGCACCTCACACCGCCAAAGGTGTGTTTGTCACGCAGGGAATGTGCCATCCTGTGGGGGAATGCGCAGGAGCCTTTGTGTGCATGTGTACATCCATGTGCAGGCACGATCATATACATTAGCGCATTGTACATCGTCACATGTTCAGTAGACATCCGTTGTAGTTATGTTCAGTATATGCCTGCGCTGTGCATGTCGCTCCTCATCTTTTTTAACCAGCAGGTACAGGAAATAAATGGCAAACTTGCATGGCTGCATTCCACTGCCGATGAAAAGTTGCAGAGGTTGTCAGTCATCCACATCCACATAATATCAGTGTGTCTATCTTTATCTTATCTGTTTCGTAACTGTATAAAGAAATGCAACAAGAACATGTTTTCTTGTATCAGTTTCAGAATCACACCTGCTATGATGCCATGGGTTGCAGTAGCAGTGAATAATATTTTGCATAAAACCGTCCACGTGTTTAAAGGGACAGCTCAAAGCTCCAACAGGACATTCAGCCTAATCACCCCATCAACCCGCCTGGCGCTCAAACAGGAGTTTCATGTCCAGCTGGTTGAAGCTCATGAATAGCAGAGTAAATTATTTCCACCCTGTACTGAGGTGTGCCGAGATGTGCAGGCTGATTCCATCACAGTGACTCACCTGAACGCCACATTGTCTGCAAACCCCACCCAAGAGCTGCCCAAAGGGATGCACAGTGCACCCAAGTCATAGGTGAGAGAAAGCCGCAGAGCTATGCCTGGAATTGCATTTTGCGCTCACATCGCCTCTCTATAAATGACATGAAAACAATGGCTTTGCATACACTTGAACATTCTTCCTCTATAGTGTGTGTTTGTACTAGATGATAGTACGGAGTGCAATGCTGCCTTTCAACTTGCATTTTGCAGAGTATGTTGTTTAAATAAAGTTCAAAGGATCTGTTATAGAAACAGCACCATATATGACAATAGCCAACACCCATGCCTCAAGCTCTGCTACCTCCATTAGTCAGAAACACACCCCACATTTTTGTTTCTCGAAAACAGTTTTCACAGCCGCCCAGGCTGTTCTGATGATGAAACCCCGTCCAGTCGCCACAGATGATAATGACTCAGCCAGTGATTGATTTTTGACATTCTGACCTGGTGAGCAGATGTTGAAATAACCAGGGTTTAATCAAGACCACTCCCTGCTGTTGTAACAGAGGTGATGTCAGAGGAATATAGGATAAGAGTGAACGTTTTCAGCCCAGTCTTATTTCTCTTGGCTGGTCGTTGACGCACATGTAATAGAAGACGAAAAAAGTCCTGCCCCTCCCTTTATTCTCACAGGCAGTCAGGCAGACAGGGTGGTTGCACAAGCTATCTTTTATTGCTACGTGTACATAACAAGTGTGTACTCAAGAACATGCACGTGTCTATGTGTGTGTGTGCTCAAGGCCTGTATGGCATCACAAACCTGGGTGTGTGCTTGCTGATAAATGGCTCAGGTATTGTCACAGATAAAACTGAGGGTGTTTTAGATACGGTGCACTGCAAAAAATAGTTTTACACAGCCAACTGTGAGGGCATATTTTCACGCACGTGTGCCCTTGTGTGTGTGCGCGTGGTTATGTGTATTTGTGTGTGTGTTAAAGCAATATCTGTTACCCCTGAGAAGCAGCTCAGATATGGCCCCCCATCAGCTGGGTGTCAGTCTTTATAGCTCAGAGAGTTATGGCCCGGCCTCTTGTGACTTCCACATCTGAGTCTTCCCATCTGCCCCCTCTGCTGTAAGACCACGCCCCCCCTGCAGCCCCATGGCCCTGCCCCTCTCTCTCTCCCCTGCAGCCCCATGGCCCTGCCCCTCTCTCTCTCTCTCCCAATCCCATGCCTCTGTGTTGGAAACATGCTGCAAGCCGACAGACAAGGCAGAAGCTGACAGACACACACACACACTCGGAGGCACTTTCAGCCAACATGGGCCAGATACTGAGCTGGATCCGAGGCCCGCGGGACGGCCTGGCCCTGCAGGATGTGGCAGTGGAGGAGCAGGTGTGTGCAGACGTGTGTTTATATGTGTGTGTGTGTCTGTGCCATGTTATGTGCTGTGCAACTAATCTAAAAGTGTCCACGTGTGTTTTGTTTTGTCAGTGTCAGCCAGCTTGCGAGTGTAAAAGGTGCGTACGTTCATGATCTGTCTGCAGTAGTTCTGTAAGTTCTGTTAGTCTGGTGTTAGTAAGTTCTGTCTGGTGTTAGAGGACTTGTAGGGAAATTGCACGTAAGGAGGAAAACTGTCTTGGCTCCAGTCCAAGCCAGACCTCTCTCTCTCTCCCTCTCTCTCTCTCTCTCTGTCGGCTGGAATGTGAGTCTCCCGGTCAGTCTCTGCCAGTTCAGAGTGTGTGTGCTTTGTAGTAGTGAGATATTAAACTGAGGCCGGGACAAGGCCTGCAGTGTTTGCCACCGGTTGCTACAAGCACAAAACAGCAAGAAACGTGGATAGATGCCCTGTCGTGATGTTTGTTTCAGCTGAGATAAGCTCGTTTTATTTTTACGCTGAGAAAATCCAGATTTTTATTTTTCAAACAGGATGACACAGCATTTGGTAGAACAGAGTGTTTTAGGTCTCGCCCTAATAGCATTCTCCTGTGATAATCTCCAGGAGCAAATCACGCAATCTCAGTGGGTGTGTAGCTGAACTGTTGTTTTTTTCTCTTTTTCTTTGCACAACTTTTGTACAATCGCATGCACTGCAGGTCGTGTCCTTTAGCCTGAGTGTCGTTATTGTCTGTTGCGCTGTCACACGTCTGGCAGAGAGAGCGACAGTGTGGTGATTTGTGTCAGGTCCGCTCTGGCTGTCCTGTGTTATCAGGGCTGTGCTAGTTTGCTCTGAGTCACTTTATGTGTGAAAGGTTAGAGAGCATATTGTGTCCCGGGAGGAGGACTGCTCACAGATAGCCTTCAGATTTTTAGTGGGAGTCTTTGTTAGTTTTGTTAGTTTGTTTTTGGTCCAGATTCCCACTGCAGAGGGTAGCAGCAGGCCTCCCACGCAACTCACCGTCTTCTGGCAGTCATCAGAATGACAGGAAATGGCCACTGGGAAAACATATCTTGACTGCACATGCATGACCATCACGACGCAGTCTGAAATGACAGGAAGACAATAGTTGAACACTTACAAACACGTCCACAACAATTCCTTACTGTCAAACCCACACCCATAATGAGCAGAACGGATTTTGTACACATCAGTCTTGACATTTGACACCTGTGTTGACATGCTGCGATACGCTTGACAACTTCAACACTGAAGTGCATTCATAAGTGGTCGATTCCAATTTACTCCAGTCATGTATGTACAGCATTTC
Organism: Amniataba percoides; assembly: GCA_037176925.1. NCBI lineage: Eukaryota > Metazoa > Chordata > Actinopteri > Centrarchiformes > Terapontidae > Amniataba > Amniataba percoides. The sequence goes on from JBAJHX010000096.1 coordinate 19,919,111, forward strand.
TCAAAATCTACAGAGGAGACAGTCTTTTCAGTAGCTCTGAACCGAGCAGAATTATAAGTATATATGGTCTGTTTTAGGAAAGTTTTCATGTTTTTTAAAGATTTCAAGTCCTTAACTTGGGTAAAAGTAGCAATGCCACAGTGTAAAATGTGAAAACAATGTGATGATATGAGAGCAGAGTCTCGTAATGATGAACATACAGGGAGTTACCGCCCCGAATCTGCTGCAGCACTCTGCTTTATGGGGCTTTACAGTGAGTTTCTGCTCATTGTTTAGCTGTCCAGCTGCAACTTTAATGTTCCGATTTACTCTCACCACTCCCACAGCGTCATTTCCCTTTACGGCAGGCAGCTATTTTCAGTGTCAAAAGACCCTGACAGACCCTCTGTACTCTACATGCCCATCACCAAACAGCAGACTGAAACAGTCAGTGACTAAGTGATGAACATAATGAATCATTTAGCAGCTAAAGAGCCATTTCCCTCAGGAGGAGGTAGAGACTAAACAGAGTTAAATGGAGCGTAAATTTGGACTCACTAAATGATAATATTGCGACATATATGATGGACATGTAAATAAGCATCTGCTGTATGTGACACACCAGCTAAAAAGTTGATAGTCAAGAAAACTGATACTGATGCTGGTTTAAGTACAAAAGTACTGTCAGAAAAATGAAAGAGACAAAAAATAATAATCATGCTGGTAAAATCTTTTATGCTGTTGGAGTTTTATTGTTGCAGCTGGTTGGGCTGAAACTAATTCAAACATTGTTAGATCATCGCAGATTTGTCTGTGAAATTTTAATAAAAATGTACTTCAACGCAGCGCTCGAGTAAGACACTGCTTTTATTGTATCGGCCTAAAGCTCAGAGTTGGGCTTCAGCACAGACTCTGCTGACTCATTTGACCAAATGAAAGTCTGCATGAGCACTTTCCACTGTCAGGAAACAAATCCAAACCTGCATTTCCCTCTGTTATCCCTCGAGGTAAGTCACCACAGAGCAGCTGGATCGGTTGCCATGTGTATTATGCAGTTTACTGACATCATGTCATAAGGTGTCTGGATACTGAAGTTCAAATGTCATAAACAGCTACTGTAAATTTACTAGCTTGACTACAACTCTCTGCTTTTTTTCATATAAGAACAAAAACTAGAGATAAAGTCCTTTCAGTGGTCTAAAGGCAGGAGGGAATCAGCTGTATTGATGAGATGCTTCAGCACGCGGCACGCCGTAATACACCCTCAGGGTGTGTGTGTGTGTGGTGGAAAGAGAGGGGCAGCACACTGTACATATGAGCACAAATACACAAACATTTCTGTTGACACATACCCTGTGTGGCTAATATTATCCTCCCATTTCCTGTTAAATGTGTTTTTGTTGGTGTTTATCCCCTCGGCAGCCTGTGCGCTATTTCCCAGCACTCCTCGGGACTTGCCACATTTCTCACTTCGCCGTCAGTTTGGCTGGAGCCGACCGCTGATCCGGCCATTGCTCTCGTTATATAAAAGCAAACCCCGGGAGAGTCTCCAGGCCTCTGAGCTCACCTGAGAATGTGCTCGGTCGAGGCGTTGTTGTCGTTCAGCTTCGATCTCCTTGTGAACTTTTATTTCTTCCAGCTGTCTGTTTACGTCTGCCATGCTTGACGAAAAGCTGGTGCTTGTAGCCACATGATGTTTGTTCTAATAAGTGAGCATGGGTAATGAACCCCGGCACCCGAACGCTTACTGGAAAATGTAACGCGATATAATCACAGAGATTCTTGGTATCGCTCCACATAAACACATGAAAGTGGCAGCTTAAAGTTGATGATGCTGACTTCTGATGCCTCTTATGTGCTAATTTTCAAAAATTTCTGACAAGCCCCAACAATGTAGTTCCTGTTTTTACCGTGCCTCCTGTGCTCCAATGATTTATTTTCTCCTTCGATGTAATGTGAGGCATGCAGCGTGAGGCATATTTACTGTGCAGATGCAAGACATGGGCCTTATCTAACAGCAGATAACGTAGGTAAGCAGGAAAATGTCCTCATATTCTTGTCTGTGTTTCTGGTGTGCGATGACGAGTGGGTCAACAAACCAGGGGGGAAAGTGCAGCGCTAAATTTAGAGATGGTACGTGGACAAGCAGCCGAGCAAAGGACATCTATAGATTGCTGTTAAGGTGGGGGGATGTGGATGCATACAGGGTGACCAGAGAAGGAAGTCTCTCTTTGTATTTTCACCATTAATAAAACTGGTTTGAGTTGTTGATCATGGTCACTCTTGTCATTTAGTATATCGCTAAACTGAAGTCAGTAACTGTCATGTGTTGCAGTGGGTTAAAAATAAAAGTCTGACATTCTTATCCTGGCCGTGTGTGTTCTCTGAGTTTGATTTTGACTGTAGCTCTGTGAATACAGGCCGTGCTCTTCACCGGCCAAACTCTCCTGTCTCACATTTCAGAGCATCTCGTCTGCTCTTGACCACCACACCTTAAGTCAATAATAGTTCATGCGGCGGACTTCGTATAAAGGCTGCTCCTTAAAATGCATTACTTCTATAGAAATCTTAACCCAGAAAAAAGCGTGAATTTGAATTAAGCAACATCCCTAAAGGGAGGTATAACATTTGAGCAAACTGATTGATGAAATGAAAACTTGATTTGGGTTGATGCACATTCATCTTCATTATTCAACTAAGAACTAAGATTGCTTACGTTTACAAGTTACAGGTCAATTAACCTCCTAACAGCTTTTTCTGCTACGCCGAATGTTGCCATCTAATCTAGCAAGTCAGGCATTAAAAACACTCTTTTTACAATGCCGAAACAAATATAAACCACACTCACTTATGAACTGATGCACACAACCCTTAATGCAACCAGCAAGACGACTTCTATTACACTGACTGTGAAGTGAACTCACAGACAAACTAAGTGGGCTAATATACCAGTTAACTACTCAAAGTAGCTGATTGGCTCCTGACAACGCTCGTATACATGTCCTGTGAAGCTGAGGGGGTCTGAACACTGTGTGAACTGCATGCCTCTTTGACAGAGGGTTTATTACTGCCAGTGACCCCATTACAGGCAGTAATTTGATTGTTACTAACGCGCTGACCTTCAGGCGGACCACCAGCTTTAATCCACATCACCGCATCATTAGTACCAGTCTGTTAGTCTCAGTTTGTCCGGCTCCCTCCTCGCCACCGTTCCTGCTTGTTTCTGTATAGTCAGCATACGCGCTGACAACAGGTTTTTCAGTTGCAGGATTTAAAAGCTTCACTTTTAGTCCGCAGATTCCATCGGACAAGACCTGATTCACACACTCTTTCGTAACCTCGCATTTGGCAAAACATGCCTCCGTCCATCGGTCTGTCTATGACTTTTCACCATGATCTCTCACCAGCAGACGTACACAGCATCAGTCAGACAGACTTAGCTTAAGAAACGTGACACCTCACAGCCTCCCACTTTGGAGTTTTCTTCTGAGCGCCTGGAAACAGAAATGTTCAGACCAAAAAATTCCCTCGAGCTTCGCAGCTCTGATTGGCCAGCCCGTGTGGATGGGTGGGTCCACAGTCTGCTTTAACTCATTAGCTGTCAGCAAAGATAAGGGTTACCAGGGGTTACCAAGTAAGGAGTTTGGGTCCAGTACAAGCATTCACAACACTCACAAACACACACACACACACACTCAAAGTCAAAGACACAAAAGCAGAGGACAGGCTCTCTTGTGTTTTTGGAGTCAGACAGGGCAAAGCTGTTAAAGAAGATTTATTTGAAATGCTCCAAAAACAGACACAAATATTTCTGCCAGCAGGATGCCAGGGCAGGGATTGCACAACAGGTTGAGCAGATCTGTGTACTTTTGTTGTCCTTTTTAAAAATATCTTTCAACAAAAAGAACAAGGTGGGAGGAATTTAGAGACAAGGCAGACCATTCTTCTTAGAAAGAAAATAGTGAAAATCTGCCAAGGTCATCTCTGAACTCTGTGTAAACACCAGGTAAGGCACTTTTACCTGGAGTTTACGCAAGTTTATTCATGTTCTTGTCAGAAATCTTTCCAAGAAAAAAAACCCAGCCCTCTTATACAGAAGCTAGAGTTCACTGTGGGGTAGAATAAAAGAGAAAACATCTCTTAATATATAATTGAATATTTCCAATATTTTCTAACACATCAAACAACACTGTAACTTTTCTTTATTTCTCTGTTTGTTTTAAAAATCATTGCATTTATAGCTGATAACACTTAATTAGTTATATCTAAAAGTCTTGTTCAGAAATAACATTCATTAACATTCACCGGTTACATGCCACGCAGCACACATGCAGTTTAAGTCTTGTGTTCGTTTGGCATGAGACAACAGACTGATACAGATGCAGACAGGCAGCCCACACAGCACTTTCAGACCACACTCGTACAATCCTCCATTCATCTCCCTTCAAGTGCTGTGAGTGTCTGTAGACACAAGGGGGTGCTGTTCTCCAAACCCCTCCCCTGCCAACATGTTTGACATGCTTTGTGCTTCTGGAGGGTTTTTTTTCTCAGTACTGGAAAGTCTTTGGATTAAGTTTTAGCAGATACTAAACTGTCAGCTGAACAGTACAGTAAAGAATGTCTTTCTGTATGTGTATGTGCTGGGGGGGGGTGTACACTGCCATACAAGTGTTACATAACCTCTGGCAGCAATCCAGGAGATGTTTCCTGTCTGTCCCTTTGTTCAGCCTTCGAAGGCCACAGAGACCAAACAGGTCTGAACTCGTGTCGGTGATCACACTGTTTGACCGTCTCTCAATTCCTCACAGTATCTTTTTTTAAATGTTTCTTTTTCTCTGCTCTGGCTGTCTCTGGGTGTGATTTGGGCTACATGTGATGTGATCCCTCCTCCCTCTTTTCTTGTCTTTCCAACCATACACACACACAGCGTCCTTGTTGTTTGAGTGGCTCTGCAGTCTAGATTCCTGAGCAGTGAGTCTGTCAGACACACCCAGACTGTGCCAAACAACACGCCGCTGCAGCAAATCCACTTCTCCCCCATTCTTCCTTCCACCCCATCTCCACTGTACCTCCTGCAGACACCTCGATGTGGGCCATCGCATCTGTTATCGAATTGCAACATCCCTCCTGCACAATGCCCGCCCCGACCAAGCCCAAAGTTCTCCCTCGGCTGACTTATTTATTTTTCCTGGCAGGTTGCGAAGAGTGGGCCGGTCCTTTTGGTCCGACTTTCCAATCTGACTGAGCCTGCTCTGCTGGCCTGTGGCAGAGGAGGGTGGAGCCTGAGCAGCACAGGCTCGTTGTGCCTCTTCCAGGGAGGCGGAGCACCCAAGTTTTGGGCGTGTGCGTCTGTATGTGTGTTTACATGTGCGTGTGTCTTAATGTGTGTGTGTGTGTTAGACATACAGTGTGGGTTAAAGTATCTACACAGGGAATCTAAGGTGAACTAGCTTCAAGAGAGCATCCTGGTGGTGTACACAGCAGCATATACAGAGGACAAACACACTCAGACTTATGGTATGTATCTGGGCAGTGTTTCCCCTTCGTGCTCGTCCTGTTTTGTAAATGTCTTTGTGTGTGTGTGTGTGTGGAAGAGCTTCCTGTTTGATACCTGTTGGCTCATTTTGACAGCAGTTGGGCTGCGGCTGCTATCAGGGTTATCGTTCACATGCTGGCACTGAACAGCACCTTGTTTCGTGTATGTGTGTGTGTGTGTGTGTGTGTGTGTGTGTGTGTGAGTGAGACAGCTTGTGGCGACAGTTTGCTGCCTTTTGCTGTGTTAAAAGCTGGCAGAGGAGTAGAGACTGCTGTGTTACTGTTATTATTGTTGCTTTTAAAGACCCCGAGAGTGTTTGTCGCCAGGGAAACTATGAGAAGGAGCCAAATAAACAGCAAACAGTCAACTGTATTTGTACCCTGAAGGATACGGCCCTGATGTTCTATTAATATGTCGGACAACTGCTCTTAATGTGGCATCAAACAAAATCATCTAACAGTATTTTACAGACTTTTGTAAGCCACCGCTTAGAGTTGATAAAATGGATAGACAAATATGGTTCACATACAGTTTGCAACAAAAAGTAGTTACTGTGGCTAATGACAACACCCAGCTGTCTGTTTGCACTGTCTGCAGCTTTCCTGCAGCAACAATATAAATCCTCCTGCAGCTCTGCACTTAAACTTCAGTCAGACACGCACAGTTTTGTACTTTTGCTCCACATTGCGGCACTGATCCCACCTTTCGTCACCTCCACCTCTGAAGCCGAGGTGATCCGCATTGTCACGGGCGACCATTTAGACGAGCTGCTATTTTGAAGTCGCAGCAGTAAGGATCTGTTTCCAGCCATATTCACATGTGCGTGTCTGTGGTTTGCCGGGGTGGGGCCCTGCATTAGTCATCAGTTTTCATTACAGGCACAATCTACTGCTTTAATCGCCGTTGTTGGGTAAGGCATGGATATACTGCATTGTTTCTTCACTTCTGACAGACAAATGCACCTGGAGTTATGTGCGTCACGCAGAGAGCCACCCTGGATGGTCTTAGGTTTAACGTATGTGCAGGCACGGCGCTCAGCTAAAACAGGAAAAGGACTGAAACTGCAAACCTCGACCACATCGACAGTTTCCGTCTGAGATGATGTGTCAGATTGAATGAATGCCAGTTTGAACTGAGCTGTGGCTTCAAGTGGCACTAAATCTATTTTGGCCGCGCTCATTCTTTGGCCGTAGTGTTCTTGGCTCTCCCAGAATGACCACAAGGCCGATGTCAGTGTCCTGTGCTCAGCTACGTCAGTCGGTGTTGAGGGTTTTGGTTTGTAGGATTTTGTTTCACTGTCACGCAGGTTTTCACACTTGCCTTTACCGAACAGAGATTTACTGCTGCTCGTGGTCACATGAACTGTTTACTGTTTTGGGATCACTTCAAAAATGATCACATGCTCCACTGCTGGTCAGCAGAGCCCGTGATCTGACTTGACACCTATGGTGACTCTTAACTTGTACTTGAGTGAGAAATATGTGTTGTGCTATTTGTGCATACACGTTTGTTTATTGTGTGTTTATCTAGATTTAGCATGCTGTTCATATGTGCTGCTTCAGTCTACACCGATTCTGTCTATGTATCTGTCAGCTGTGAACATCTGTTTAACGGCCTCAATATGCCCCTCTGAAAACAGATACATGGCAACTATCGACCCCTTCCCTTACCCCGACAAAATTTCTACCAGGTACAGCCGTATGAAATCTCTACCGTCTGCACTGTTTTATTCTGTCACTGCTCACAGGAACACCTTAGTATGATACTACAAAGACTGCGGCAGCGTTGAACTGTCAGAGTCTTTGTAATATTTGCTGGAAGACTTTAAGGTGTTCCTGTTGTTTTGTTAGCCGCCGTTGGCTGCATGAGAAAAGTCCTGTATAAATCCTGTGCACAGAGCAGAGAAAGCACTCGGGACTGACTTGTGTTCCAGCGTTTGTTCTTCCACAGTGTGGTTTCTTTGTTTTTTTGTGAAAAGCTAATAAAACGACTGAGGGAAGGTCAGTCAGTATCTTTTAATATACCTGCTGACCAAATGTGAATTCTTATACATTTTGACCAAAACATCAGTTATCTATTCTATTATATTAGAATTTGAAAAATATTTTATATTCCTTAAATTAAAGTACTGGGAAATATTCAGTTAAAAATCTGTGTCTAATTTTGCCTACACTGAACATTTTTTGTAGTGAAATAATTGCAGATAGCAATTTACCTTAGAATATGGGTATAAAACTCAACTGTCACATTTCAGCTTTGCCAGAAAAACAAAAAAACTTGCAGCAGCATGAATGTACACAAACATCACAAGGATCCAGTTTTAATCCCCCCTGAGGTTACCTTTGCCACACATGTAAGCCTGGTGTGATTTGCAGTGTGTTGTGGGGGATTCCCCCCTGGTCTATATATATATATCCCTGCCTCCGCTGAATTATTTTTATTCCCTCATAGCAATTAATGCTACTTGTACAAATAATAAAATCAGGAATAGACTTTCAGCACTGTTCACGTCACAGAAGAGATGACACTGTGTCGAGGCTACATGATAATCCTGGTTCCATTTGTCCTGACCCATGAATGATCTGTAATGTTTTGTTGTTGTGGTTTTTTTGTGTATGACCATATGCTGTAGAAAGGCCAAGCTGTGAGACTGAAGACACTGCAGTTCTTGGTGGAGTGGTTAAGTTCTAAAAGATTTTTATTAAACTTTTAAGCATAAAACTAAACCATGTTAGGACCTTTTATCAGCTGCAAGAAGCACCCTAACAAGCTTTATTGTGTATACAGTAAACTCACTGTGGTCCAGGATTTATTTTCATGAATAAAGATCTTTAAAACGTCTGATTTGTTGCATGTGAGGCGTTGTGTGAGGCATGTGCTGAAGGCTGGCAGGGTTTGCAGCGAGTCGGTGGAAGGACGGCTGTACAGGAGCCACAAACAATGTAGGAATGCTGCAGTTTGG
>JBAJHX010000096.1:19927687-19941266 GCA_037176925.1 Amniataba percoides
CTGGCAGGGTTTGCAGCGAGTCGGTGGAAGGACGGCTGTACAGGAGCCACAAACAATGTAGGAATGCTGCAGTTTGGCTTCAGTGCAGACTGGAGGCTTGCAGAGTGTTTGGGTGGGTCTCAGGTGAGTACAGAGAGTTCAGCCTGGTGATATAACAAACTCTGCTGTAGCTTTAGCCTGAAACTCAGGGACGGGTGAGGGAGCAGGTGATAATATTTAACCAAAATGTATTTATGATGTAATGGTCTTTCTTATTGTTACTGGTTTTATAAAAAATAACTTGAAGCCTGTTCATTTCTTGTTTAAGTCAACATTTTTCCTAATTTAAGAATACCAGTAAGATGATATCAGCTTTTATCTCAGAGTGTAGTTCAGGGAAGAGATGTTTGTACTTTTCTTTTTTGGCATGTATTATTGATAATTGTTATTATGATACTGACAAAATGAGTCTTCTTGTAAACATGGTAGATATCATCCCCTTCCTGTCTCTTTTACAGCGCGTTGTCTCCCTTAATGGAGTCAGAGCGGTTTGTTTGCCTGCTGGAAAATTATTTGGGTGGTTCGCTATGTGTGCTGCCTAACCTGTCTTTGTTAACTAGCATCTGTCGGTGGACTGGTTTCAATGTGGGACTGAACCTTGGGAGGAGGAGTCTGTTTTTTTTTCTGTGCTCATTTGACACGTTTCCTCGAGATCAGTCTCAAGCTTCCAGGGTTTTGGTCCTGCACTTTGTTGGCGGACTGCTCTCACGTGACTAAAAGGCAAATGAGTCACCAAACCCTCTTGGCCAGCTTCCTTTTTCAACGGGCACTTTTAGTATGTGCGGTGGGCTCTAAATTTAGTCTGGACGTGGTCTTTGAGAGGTTTTGGGTTTGCCGTAATGCGGCTGCCTGTAAGCGAAAGTTTGGAGATCAGTCATGATGTCATTCATTTGGTCTGTGAGACATGATTTGTTTATTTCTGATGAGACATCGAGTTTAAAACAAGAAGGTGAATGCTGCAGTAACCACAGTCCTTTTAATCAAAATGAAAACTACTTTTTCAGTGTCTTTAATTTATGTCCGTTATGCTAGGTGGGCATCAATCCTCTGTACTCGACAAAGATGACAACTGAATTAGTAGTAGTAGTAGTAGTAGTGAAGTATTGGTATTTATTATTTCATGGGATGTTGCTTCATAATTTCCCAAATCTGAAATTTCTTGTATATGATTTTGTGAGATATAATGAAGGCTACATGTGTATGTTTAATATATATCTGTATTATACTGTATTTCATTGAGGTAAGTACTGATAGAGCTGTTTGCAGCAACACAAATGCATGGAGTTTTGCTTGTTTTTGGAAATATATTTATTCATGTTCTTGTCGAGCATTAGATGAGAAGATTGTTATCACTCTCATGTCTGTATGGTAAATATTAAGCAGCCAAGAAATAGTCCCCTCATAAATCTGCGAATTCATCATGTTTACACTTTCTAAGTGTTGTTTTAATAAATCACACGACGAGGCCAATTTTTGTCAACTTCCAACAGAGCCATTCTACCTGTTCCCCTTTATTTCCAGTCTGTATGCTAAGCTAAGCTAGCTGTTTCAAGTTTACCATACGAGCATCTTACCTAACTCTCAGTAAGAAAGCCAATACGAAAGCTGCATTTCCTAAAAAGTCGCGCTGTTCCTTCAAATAAAAAGAAAAAAACAGCTTATTGTAAAGACAGTTTACATCATCAATATGCGGTACGGACAGAATTTGGTCTCACTGATGCTGAATTTCGACACAAACACATCTGACACATTGTGCAGCACCACCCAGCATGCTGCACAACTCTGCTTCCTTTTCTTTTTTTTCTTTGCTTTTTTTTTGTGGTAACCTGGCAACAAACAATATTTATTGCGCTAACGGGAGCAACATGACATCCACTGTGGCAGGGGGATACCCTAGCTGCCTCTGATCTCACTTCCTCCCATGTGCCCCGTCTTCCTTAATCTCTCTCTGAACAGCGTTATGTTGACTCTCCCAACAGTCAGTTAACTGATAATACAGCTTTTTCTAAACAGAAAGCCTGTCAAAATAATATATGAAGGCATTTTCTCAGTTGAATTGATGTAATTATTTAGATATTTCCTTCATTTAATCTCATCAGCCGCCTTCTTCAGCTTAATTCATCTGTTGTACAAGATCTAAACATAAAGTAGAAAACAGTCGTTCTAATTGAATATTAACTTGAGCTGCCCTATGGTTGAAGCAAAGCTGGAGAAAGCACGATGTGATGTGCATCTGCTAACTCTTAGCTGGGTTGTGACCTTATTTGTGTTCAATTTGTGTTAAATGCAACACCAGCGTGTGAAGCAATCGCTGACAGCACCGAGTCGCAATCGTTTCTAAATCAGAATTCGCAGATTGCAGATGGTTCAGGGTGTTGCGATTCACGGTGTGTCTCTCAGCGTGTCTCTTTTGAGTTTCCTTTCACTCACTGTAGTCATTCACAGCACAATACAATCTGACCTTACCCCCCCATCGTGTCAGCTGGCTTGACAGGTTAACTCATTCTGAGGCTTACAGGTGTTCAGACATGGGATAATGATAATTATTAGATGCGGTTTTGTTATCTATCTGTCAATAATGCTAATGATAAACAAGCACACAGACCAGTGTAAAAACCGCAGTCTGAGAGCAAGCAGGCATGTGCAGGAAAAGCACAGCGTGTGTGAAAGTGCAGTGCTAAAATCCAAATGATCTTACAAACTTGTGTGAACAGATGGAAAAACAGAGTAATGTTCACTCAACTGGCTCGGTTAGGTCTGACTGTGCCATGAAACAACACCATACAATGCTTTGGGTTGGATGTGAAACAAATTCTGACCTGTTGTCAGTGGGGTGGAGGCTCTGTGCTCTTTATTCACACCACCTGAAAGAACTGGGCTGGGCACTGCAGCGTACTGTGCTCCACCTGGAGATCACTGCCAACGCCGAAAATACTGAGCTGCATGCCTGGCTGCCTTGGAGACGTAGTTTATTTAGTATCATTCAGTGTTTTTACTCTTCTGTAAAACTAAAACTGCACTTCTCTCCATACAAAAGGGCCAGAGAGTTCACTTCTCTCCATATGTTTGGGATTTTGCAAAAGAAAAAACAAAGTGTACACCCCTCTCAACTGCAGTAAATATAGGGAGAAAGGAGAATGCTAACAGCCCATAATAGCTGAATACACTGTTACAGTTAATTGGCCACTGTTTGTGGGTGTGCTGTGGGTTAGTTGTGGAAAGTTATTAGTATGTAGAACATCTCCAGTCAAAGTAGAAGTGATGGACTTTTATTATTGGACATATTAGTGGTGTATTCATGCAGAAATATTTAACTTTAATTGAAAAACTGTATGAAACACTTATTCTGTAACAGGAATACACCATAGAATTTATTATAACATAGGCTTAATTGTGCTGTTTCTATGGGATAATACATCAACACACAGTGACTTCAGTCTGCCTGTCTTGTTTCGTAAAATCCTCTTGATGTGATTACAACTAAGGCGGCTGAGTGATGCGCCGGCTACAGAAAGTCAGAAAGTCAGACCTGAAGCGGAAATCAGAGTCACAGCACCCCTGACGCTTTGTAAGGAAGTACAGCGCAGCACAGATATCGCCGTCATGTACGCGTTAAGAAATGACGGCAGCCTCCTGCTGGAGGTCAGAGGCCGACCTCGTTGGGTGTCTCTGAAGAATGTGAATCATCTCTGCGCTCATTTCGCCCTGTGTGATGTCAACTCAGCACTAACCGGTGAATCCTGCGTCAGTGTTTTCAATCGCTGAGGCAACCACAGACAACAGTAATACTCTGCGTCTTTGCTCCCTGCTGTCAAACACGCCCTTCGGTCTGGAATGTAGCGCCTGAATCAACCACCTCTGCCTGCCCGTGTGATGGATGTGTTTATGGGTGTTGGGGAGGTGCTCTGTCTTTACCTCTCCACCACTCCAGTCCCTTTCTGCCTTGAATAACTTTGTCTTAAACAGTATACACTTCGGGGCTGCGGTGACAAGTTTTTCTGCTTGTTTTCCTCCCCGTCAGGAAATTATCGGCATGGAATGTTCAGTTTTCCGCAAATGTCTTGTGAAACCGAGATGTTGCTCTGTGCGAATCTTGAAATGATTATGATGGTCTCTTTTTGATTTCTCACTGCACATGTGTAACCTCTCTCTCTCTCTCTCTCTCTCTCTCTCTCTCTCTCTCTCTCCAGTCGCAGCCTAACCAGGCCACACCCAAACCGGCAGCTCAGGTCTCCACCGTGAAGCCTGCACAGTTTGAGGTACCAAGCAATCATCTTTTATCACCTTCAACCTCTTTTCCCACAGCCTCTCTCTCTCTCTGATGTAACTCATTTGTTAACTTCCTGTGTTTTTTCAGTCAGATTGTTGTCTGGCTGACCTCTGACCTGCCCATTTGCAGGACTATGTGTAGCATTTCCTTTCCCGTTCCAGCTTCGTGTTTTGATAAAGTAAAGCGAGCGTATATCGGGTTAGCTGTGTCCTCTGAGCGGCAGTATACAGAAAACTTTCCTCTTCCTTCCATTCAAACAAAGGAGAGGTAACACCCCGTTTCTCGGGCAGTTTAAACCCCTTAATGCTGCTCAAACAATGGATCAAAGTGACGGTCGCTGCTCGTTCAGCCAGAGTTGCTACTGATTGGGGTCATTTCCAGATGTTGCGATAGTTCTTAAAGGTTTGTTTAAATTGAATTTCAGGAAGTGGACATTTAAAAATATGCAACCAGCGTGTTAATCAGGGTCTCTGATCTCGCCGTTTGTTAATATACCAGCATGACGTTTGTTGCTATAAAACAGTTGGCAGACTCTCGAGGTATTTAGGATAAACTGCACTCAATTAAAAGTCCGACCAGCCCAGTTTATAGGCGGCAACAACAGGACGGACTGGTCTTCTTTGCCAGTACTAAAAGCCAACAGTGAAAACTGCCGAAAGTCTCTTAAAGGCTCATTTTCGTCTTGAAACAATGTCTCATTGTCTCGGCATTTAAATCTTTAAATCGCTGGGCTGTCCCACCAGAGTCCTGACTGCCTCTCAGTGTTGTACTTCCCTAAGAGCAGACGCTGTTTTGACAGAACAAATCAGCGGGGTCAGACTGAAGCGCTTTCACTCGGCCTTCAACAGCTCGGCTTTAACATTGTTTATGTTGGTGTCTGCCTTGTAGGGAAAGGCTTTGTTGGGATATCAGAACCTTGAAAGAAGCTGTGCGGAGACAATAGGCACAAATATTTGAGACAGTAATGAAAATCTAAGGTAACAGAATTACACCTGTTTTAAAAGTATAGGGTTATTTATAGACTGAGCTTGTGTTACTCGGTCATTAACCTTCAGCTATGAGAGCCTCTTATTAGCAGCTGACCTTGCTGCCTCTCGTCTCTACCTCTTAGTTGACTTCGTCACAGTGGAGTACAGCTGCTCATGTTTCAGTGGTAATTCATATTCACAGTTCAGTGCAGCAGTGACAGTTTATTAAACTCACCCACAGAAATGACCGCCATTAATAAAGCCATCAAGACAACTAATAATTTAAATTGATAATTTTTTTTTATCACCAAATCAGAATATTTTTACTTACGTTTAGAATAAAAACATATATTTTCATTGAACTATGTTATCTGATGTATATTTATGTTTATTTTATTTATGATGTATATATTTTATGTATGCTATTTAATTTTTAATAATCAGTTTATGCATTATATTACGCTCACATCATGGAAAACTGGACTACTGGAAATAGCACAACTCACCAGTGACCCCACTGTGACTCATCTGTGCCTGGGATGAAGAAATATCGTATTAACACATGTTCTGAACAGCCACTTAAACAACTGTTGTGATATCAAAGTGGTTGTTAATGTCCTCAGGGTCATTTTATCAGCTCCCTTCAGAGCTGCTGAAGACATTATGCAGCTGTTTTCACAGTCCTCATGACAAGTAAACTGACCTCTGTGTGAAAAATCAGCAGATTTCTCCCTTATACAGTTTCATTTACTCATGAAACAATACGCACATTAACATTTGCAACAACCAAACACACTGAGGAAATCATCCAGTGAGCTTTAATAAAAGTAGACAATCAACTCTTTGCAGAAGGCATCATCAGGATCCGCCATGGCTACTAAGCCTGGGGTGGTTACCACAGCAACAGGCGGAGCCACAGAAAGTGGCCTCACAGCAGGAGGACGTGCTTCTGTCGGGACAGCAGGAAAAGACACACCTAAAGCCAAACCAGAGGTAGACGGACTCTGGGTGCCTAAACAAAAGTGGAGGAGGGGCTTTTGGCTGCAGGGTGCAACTCACTGCTTTCTTCTACACTCTAAGTGCATCTTCATTGTGAGGCAGCGCACGCCTCCTCTTCACTGGCTTCATCTTCTTTTCATCTTGCAAAACAACTCTCTATGCGTTGTCTTTCTTGCTCGGCCAGCCAAGCATCTCGACCTTTCGCGTGCATCAGGAGCTGAACACCTCTCTTATCACATTATTGAGCTCTCATGTCATCGCCCTTGGGTTGAATGACCACCACAAACTGTGGAGCTGACCACATGAATAACCCTCTCCTGCTCCTTGGTCTGTAGACTAACACTACGCCAGCAGGTGCTACTGTTATTGACATGTCGTCCAGTGGGGCTACTATTGTTGACATGACATCAGCTGGGGCGAGGGGCGGTCCTAAAGAGATGTCAAAGGTAAAAGTGTCATCATGATGAAAGTGCTGCTCTGTGTTTTTCTTGTGTATTTACATTGCTGCTGATCATTGTCCTGGAGCTTTAATTGGTTTTCAACTGAATGGGAGATTTAATTGTTCATGGAGGTTGTTGTCACATTATGATGTCTTGTGGGCAGAGGCTGCTGTGAAAATGCTTCCCTGTTGGTCGAGCCACGTGCTTGTGGGAAAATCAAATATTCACAATTTGTGTGTCAGCTGATTGTCATCAAACTACCAAATTCACATGATCTTTTCCAACCAATGTGTGCTTATTGTTACCGTACTTTCAGACAGCACAGCTGGTGAATTCAAGCTGCTGATCTGTTGTGTCACATTGCAGACACAAAATCACAGAAAATCACACGATCTCTGCCATCACATATTTCAAGCAAGATTCAAGGCTCTTCTGAGGTGCCTAAGAGGAAAAAATGAGAAAGTTTATAAAGAGTCAGCAGTACTGTAAACTACACAAAATACATTTCACACTGCTCAATGGTCAGATTAGTCTCAGTTGTTTTTAATTCTGCACATGTGAAACTGGCTGATCTGACCTGACCATTATACATGTTCTCCTGCTCTGTTCTCACTAACACTGTTAAAATGTTTTCCACATCTCTGGTCAATTTCTTTACTGACTTTACAAGCGCAGTGAATATTTCATTCTTGTGTTTGTGAGTAATCATTTGGCCACGTGTTTGTAGACTGCGCCCGTCCCCCAAGTCAAAGCTGCGACTACACTTCCTACTCCTGCCGCTGGCATCGCAGCCACCACCGCTGTGACCAAACCTAAAGAGTCACCCAAAGACACAGCCAAGGTAGATTCCACCGCTACTGGCTCTTTTTTCACTGCAGTGACTCCTTCGAGGTGTACTTTTCGAGGTTTGCTTTGGTCGTTGCTCTTTCTTCTCGCAACATCTTGCTTCATCGGAATCTCATCAGGTTGTGCTCTTTTTCTTCTGCTTGCTCTGGGAGTTTCTTTACAAGCAAATCACGGTTTCAGTCCTGTTTTTTTTTTCCACTTTGGAGATGACCAGTTGGGAAGATTAAAGGACTTTTGTTCTTGACTCTGTGGCCCTTTGCTCAGCATGCCTATGCTTGTTTTTATATTCGCCAACAGTTAACATACCTGTCCACTTGCAACACCACGCTAACGTAAGAAATCTGAGTCAGCCAGGGTAAACAAACGTAGAGGAGAGGCCCTCAGTTGGTTGGTTTGTCTTCACACCTGCTGACACTTCTGCACTCATGACTGTCACTGAGTCGGTGGAGGCTTTCTTCTGCTGCCCCGCCTTGTATCCGTTTCTTTGGGAATATCACCGACTTTGTGCATGCGCAGCACACCTGTAATTTTTCTTTATGTACTTAGCCTATAATAGATTGAAATTTATTATATTTTAGAGTGCCACCGCCGTCACAACACTCAAAGCCGATGTGCCTAAAGTTGATCCAGCTAAAGTGTCAAAGCCGGCTGCAGCAGCCACAGCTGGAAGTGTGTCTGTGCAGGGGAAGAAAGACGCTAACCCGGCACAAACGAAGGTAGAAGATCTTGAAATCAACATGGGTGGAGGCTGTTTGAAACTTTCATCCTGTGTTGTGTGTAGAATACTAACATACGTGACCTGTTGAATATTTTCGTGGAGCTCTGATTGGACGGGCCACTACTGTGCCGTCAGGGTGCCATTTTTCATTGTTGTCAGATTTTGTGGAAATATCTGTGGGTTTAAAAATATTATCTCACGTTTTCTGTTCTTTCTGGACTCGTTATCATCATGAGATCTAACACACCATGAAATCAACTGCACTAACACGTCTTGCGAGCTGAAGTTTCACGTCGTGGAGGTCTGTGTACTGATTCTTTGATCTGTGTTGCAGGTGCAGGTGGAGGTTCCTCCCACGGCAGCCAAAGAGGTAAAGGCTTACAGAGGCAGAGTGGGTTTGCTTTGAAAGGCATGTTGCTTGCTCCAGTGTGCTGAGTTGTGTTGCATGTGCAGGCGTCTGCGGTGGACCCTTTTGACGCCCTGGCCAACATACTGCCATCAGCTGATCCTGTTGCACCCCCACAGCCGGTATACACCGGGCCAGAGGTCAAAGAGGTACAGCATAGCCACAGTGTGTGTGTGTGTATAAGCTGAGTAAGTGTGTGACTGCACTGAGCTGCAACATGGATCCGGTGTAACCGTACGTTGCATGTGTCACAGCATGACATCATCTCCAAGAAGGGTCAGAAGTGTGGGGAAAGAGATGACACGCTGCCTCCAGGCTACAGATTTAAAGACATGGTCAGTTCTCCCCATTCTGCTCCTCTTCATCACTTCTTCTGATTCCTAATAAGCTTTGCTCCACCACTAGCACATTGTGTTTTTTGTTGTCCCACTGACTGTCAGCACATTATCATTGGGACTGTTTTCCATCAGTCAGATTATCCAGCTCAAAGTTTTAACCTCTACTGTATTTTGCCTGTGACGAATAGGGCTGACCGTCAAACCTCATACATATCTGGCAACATGCAAAATGTTTTTAATATCCAATTAAAGAAACTGTCAAAGCTGGCACTAAAATCCTGCTTGAATTCATGAAATTAAATTTTAGGGTATTTTATGTATATATAGAAATTTAAAGAATTGTAAGTGATACTCAGCTCTAGAGACATGCATCTCAAAAATAGACACATAAAACCAAAAGCATCTGTGTGGCCAGGAGGTGTGGAAAATGCAAAAACTCTGTGAGGGATTGTTTTGTAGTTTGGGTGAATAAGGCCTTTAAGGTGCTATTCGGAAAGGTCCTGATGTATGTAAGCAGTTAGTTTCCTTCTAGTCTAACATGATTGTTTTCTTTTTTCTTTTCAAGCCTCCAGCTCCGGCAGACTTCAAACCGAAGGATGTTCCTGTAAGTGAACCTGTCACAGCTCACATTTACCTCACCTCCTGCATTCTGCTCCTTTCTGTGCAGATACAGTAGTCCAGACAGAGTCCAAACTATTTCTAACATGTGCAAGCAAATAAGCCCCAATAACATTACACACACTGAAACAGACTTTCAGGAAGCACCGTTTCCACTGTCTGATCTCCTGGTTCCTCTAGAGTGGGGAATGTTGCATTGCACCGGTGGGTGTTGTCGCGTAGGACCCACCTTCTCTGGTCGAGCTTGTTTGCTCTTGTCCGACCAAACCCAAGCACTAAATATGTGTGCACAAAAACCACACACACACTCACACTGATACATGTGTCACACACTTTGATATCCACCCTCACGTAGGTTACTATTTACTCACCGTCAGCACACCCACATTTGCATCATAGTCTACTCCCACTTTCATCTGCTCTTGTGAGAAGACGTCTTTGCTTCTGAGTCGCACGAGCCGTTTCCAGATACTTTCCTCCAGTGTGAGTTTTGTGTCTTTTGTTCGGCCGTGTGTCGCATTCTTGCCAAATCAAAGCAGTGTTATGTATCAGATGTATCTGTAAGGAGAGTTTTGTTGCGTTTTATGTCTTCATGGAATGTGAAGGGTGTGTCTGTACTTTTCCTTCACTGTTGGTACATGCAGTCTGGTTTGCATTATTTTGCCCTTTTGTCCGCTCCTGACTCGGTCAGACGTGCCCTCTAGTGGAGCATCGTGTGGCTGTTATGGAGCATAATTTGGAGTGATTCGTCCTGAATGGATCAGGTTATTAGTTTAGACAATTCTGTTCATGTAGGCATCGTGTTACTATCCAGTGGTGACATACACTCTTTTTTTTTTTCCCCTCTCAGAAACCACTGAGCACAGACGAGGCCTTGGATTCTCTTTCTGCTGGGTTTATGAGCGCTGCTGCTCCAGCTGCACCCAAGAAGGAAGAGGTCAGAGTCTTCAAGCATGTAGCACTCAGATGCTAGTCCACCCCCCCCCCCCACCCCCCCCGACAAAAGACAAAAGTCTTACTCTTTCTTAAAATTCTCAGTTTGTCTGTTGCAGACAGTATCATTCCTGAGTGTAAACTGCAATTCTTGTGCGAAATGAAATCAAAGGCCTTTTTTAGTAGTCCAACATCTTGTATTTTTCTTCATGAATGTCTAGAGAAAGGACCATGCAGACAGCATCAGTGCCTCATCTGCTGGCCCTGCTAACTTTGCACCTCCTCCTGTAAAGGTAAGTAAAACATTCAAATTTCTCAGACCCTCTCACTATAGTGGTATCTGACCTCAGTATTGAAATCTCAGACCCCTGCGGCGGTTCCTCCTGTGGCCACGAGTGCTGCTCCTCCTGCTGACAAGAAAGCCAAAATGGAGAAAGTCTCTGATGATTTCTCTCTGGCGGCTGGACTTCCCTCTGCTCCTTCCACGGTACGGCAAAGCTCCCTCTTCCTTCTCTCTCTCTCTCTCTCTCTCTCTCTCTCTCTCTCTCTCTCTTCATTTTGCCAAGTGAAATGTCGAGCTGCTTTCACAGATTTCCACAAAGGTTGAACGTTGTCTTTGTTGGCTGTTGCAGAAAGCAGCTCCTCCTGTCGCCGTGTGTCCTCCTGCTGATAAAAAAGCCAAAATGGAGAAAGCTTCCGGTGATTTCTCCCTGGCGGCTGGACTGGGTACCAAAGTGGTTACCAAGCCCAAGACTGACAATGTGAGATTTACAGAAGATAAAGCGGACCAAATACTTTGCACCCATGACCCTCTCCTGCCCCTTCTTTTTGTAATATGTGACAGATGAGCAGATTATAGACATCTCCTGATCTCTCCTCAGGGCGGCTCCATATCTCTGGATGCTCTCAGTGCTCTTGGCGACACCTTGGCAGCACCAGAACCAAAACCTGAACCCCCCAAGCTCAGACCGGAGGACATTGTCACGGTAGGAGCACAAACAGCTGTACTGTCTTGCCCTCGTACTTTCGTAAGACATTTGACTGCTTCTATAGATGGCATGATAGTAAAGACTGACCGCAGAGTTTTCCTGCGGTGGGTCTCTGCGCTGTATTTGCAATTCATCTCCTCCCAGAAACAATCACTGAAAGTGGGGCTGCATTTTCCCCCTTTCTTAGGAGGACAAGGTCAAGAAGGAGAAGGGTGTCCGTGTAGGAGAGAGGGAGGACACACTTCCTCCAGACTACAGGTTTAACAAGGAGGAACTCAAAAAACTGCCCGCACCTAAACCCGAGGTGAGACTGGGACACTTTGACTTTAACACTCATAAAATGACAGTTAACTGATAAATACTGACACACGATGTACAACTGTGAAATTATCACAAACTGCATCACTGATCCCTGACTCTCCCTCCTCCTCCTGCAGCCCACCATGGGCACCGGTGAGGCTCTGGACATTTTGTCTGGAGACCTGATGACCTCGTCAGCGGCTCCTTCCGTTCAGGCTCCCGTCGTCACCCCCTCAGCTGCTCCTGCACAGGTACGCTGTGGGTGTAGCACCTTTACTGTAGACAAACTAATACAAGCAGATACACGGCATCTATCATCTCTTCAAACACTGTCTCTCTCTCTCTTGTTGTAGAAAGCCCCCACTGATAAAAAAGCCACAGTGGAGAAAACCCCAGGTGATTTCTCTCTGGAGGCTGGACTTTCTGCTTCTACCGCCAAGGTACAGCAGCTTGAAATCTGAAATGTGAACAAGCTTTGTCCTACTTTAGCAGCAGGCACATGTAACTTCATCATTAAAATGTGATATAAAGTGACTCTGTGCTGTGTGAGTACTCGGACACAGAGGCCCTCGGAGTGAAATGGTAACAGCAAAGTATGGGACAAATTGAAATGTGGAAGTTATTACAGTTCATCCTGAGGGGAAAAACCTGAAATTTGACCTCAAGGTGGCGCTATAGGAAGAGTTGAGAGTTTGCCACAGTCATAAACATACATTGTGTGGGAACTTTAATGTCTGTGCACAATGTTT
Organism: Amniataba percoides; assembly: GCA_037176925.1. NCBI lineage: Eukaryota > Metazoa > Chordata > Actinopteri > Centrarchiformes > Terapontidae > Amniataba > Amniataba percoides. Next base: position 19,940,301 of record JBAJHX010000096.1, read on the forward strand.
TGCAGATCTCTCAGTTAGGTGTTGATATTTTCCAGGAAAAGTGAACACTTTGTCCTGCTGGTAGCACTAGATAAAGAGACAGGGCGTCACCAAACATCCACATAGCCATGTCACTAACATGGCTGAAAAAAAAATAAAAAAAAATACAAACATGGAAATTTAGACTTTTTTTTTTTTTACTTCAACAGCATAGGGAAGTATTTAGTAGAGAAAATAGGAACAGTAAAGCTAAGTTTTAACTAATGTAAGCTCCACCACCCCTAGTTAAAATCTGAATACAGAAACAATCCTATTTAAAGATCATTTGGATATATTTGTGGAATATACAGATGCAGCCACAGATGCTGGTTTTGGTGTCCGTCCAGTCAGTTAATCAATCCAGTGATTAAGTGACTGCAAGAAGTCATTCATTCATTTAGAGAAAACTGATATTGTGAGCAATTTCCAAGATTTTCCTTTTGTGTATAAAGACAGAAACGTTGTTATTTTAAATGAGGATATATATTTTCTTTAATGTTTTCTGATCACGTTCCAGAGTGACACCTGTCATTTAAATGGGCCATTAATCTAAATCTAAATGTCATTTCTGCTGTCTGTCTGATGTAGAAAGTTGAGTCCTCTAAAGTTCCCCCCGTGGCTGTGTGTCCTGCTCCTCCTGCTGAGAAAACCAAAGGAGAGAAATCAGCCGGTGGAAAGGACGCTACTAACGCCAAGCCCAAGGCTGCTCAGGTGAGAAGCAGAAAATTTTCTGATTCTTTTCCGTGCTTTTCTTTTCCTGTGTGTGGAAAAAACATTTTTGAATAGCTAAACTACAAATTTATGACTCACAGTCACCCTTTCTCTCCTCAGGGTGACTCCATGTCTATGGATGCTCTCGGTGCTCTTAGTGACCTGTTGCCAGAAGACAAACCAAAGCCCGAGCTCCCCAAACTCAGACCCGAGGACATCGTCTCGGTAGGAGAACAC
>JBAJHX010000096.1:19942958-19968428 GCA_037176925.1 Amniataba percoides
TCTTTTGCTTTTTCATAGGAGGGCAAACACAAGAAGGAGAAGGGTGTGCTTGTAGGAGAGAGGGAGGACACACTTCCTCCAGAGTACAGGTTTAACAAGGAGGAACTCAAAAAACTGCCTGCTCCTAAACCCGAGGTGAGACTGGGACACGTTGACTTTAACACTCATAAAATGACAGTAAACTGATAAATACTGATAAACGATGTACAACTGTGAAATAAACACCAACTGCATCACTGATCCCTGACCCTCCCTCCTCCTCCTGCAGCCCACCATGGGCACCGGTGAGGCTCTGGACATTTTGTCTGGAGACCTGATGACCTCGTCAGCGGCTCCTTCGGTTCAGGCTCCCGTCGTCACCCCCTCAGCTGCTCCTGCACAGGTACGCTGCGTTTACTGCAGCCCTGAACAGCACAGTTTGACATAGACACCTCTCTCAAATGGAAAAATTGAGTGCTACATCCACTCCGTTCTTTCCCCTCCTCAGTCTTCTGCAGACTTTGCCCTGGATGCCTTGGCGGGAGACTTTGTTGCCTCCACTGCTGCTCCGGCAGTGAAGTCTGCTGCGTGTGTTCCCACAAAAACTGACCCACAGGTAGGCACACGTGCACAACAAGCCCCTTTTCTGCCACTCAGACCCTCTAAAATCCTGCAAGTACGTCATTTTTCTTTGTGCACTCTGCAGCTTGGCAGAGCGGACAGCGCCCTAGACGCCCTGTCAGACACCTTGAAGGACATCGCGCCCGCCCCTCAGCCCGCCCCAGGTCCCGTCAAAGACATCGTCAAGGTAGCCAGCGTGCTTTGAGAACATAGTCAGCATGAGAGGGATTTTTTTTTTTTAAATTTCAGAGTTCTCCAGATAAAAACAAAGCCCACCAGTCACCTCAGTCCTGATTGGTTTGGTTGTTGCAGGAGAAAAAGGTCGTGGAGGAGAGGCTGATTAAGATGGGAGAGAGAGACGACTCGCTGCCGCCAGAGTATCGACCAACCGAGGAAGATCGTAAGGTAAACTGACGCCTACGTTGGCTCTTACCTAAACGAATAAAAACATTTTTAGTTGTGTCAGTAACACGATTCTGGGGATGGCAATGTCGGCCACCTCTTTGGTTCAATAACATCATAAAAACTGCTCAAATTTATCATGAAATTGATGAACAGACATTCATGATTTCTGGATGATGAATGAACTGAGTGATTTCCTGACTTCTCCTCCACGTACAGCTGCTAGTCTGGTTCTTCACTATAGTTCTGGTTAATCCACAATGTGATCTTGACTCACTGGGTTACTACATGTTTTGCATTAAACTTTAAAAATATGATACATCATATATTTTTGTTTTAAACTGGCTCTTAGGAGTTTAAAACTGCTTATGAAACAGTCTCAAGTTAAAACCAACATCAGTTTTAATGCAGAACCAGAAAGCAATGAAATGGAACATAAAGAAAAGAGACTTTGCAGGGTCTTACACTTTGAATCCTGGATAAAAATACTGCTGACTTGAATGCTGACTAGGACATGCGTGCTTACATTGTGAAATGCTAGTGGTCACTTTACTGTGTGTCTAATATTCATCTGTTTCTTTATAAAGAAAATGGCAAAAGAAAAGGCAAAAGCAGCTGCAAAACCCAAAGAGGTAAAAACACACACTCAGTTTATGACAGCAGACAAACACACACTTGACGTATGTTGTAATATATACACAACGCATGCATACACAGCGTGCAGACGGCTGAATTTCCTGTCTTTCTGTAGAACACCATGGATGATAAAACAGCTCTGGACCTGCTGTCTGGTGATTTCTCCGCAGCCCCCACGCCCGCAGCACCAGCCGCATCATCCGCAACCACAGTGAAGCTGGAACCTCCCGTGCTGGACTCAGAACCTCTGAAGGTAGCAGAGAAAAGAAACTGCAAATAAGCCCTCGTGCCTCTTTCTTGAAGAACACATCTGAGCGTCAAAATGTTTGCTGTAGAACACTGCCGATGATGTTTTTGTGGTGCCCATGGCGTCACATAAGCACTTAGTGTTTTTAATGGATTTCCTGTTGATTGAGGTTTTTGATAGCACCCTTATTGACACAGAGGATTTGAATAGCAGTGTATGTAAGAGTGTTTCATAGTTATTGCTGCTCCATAAAATTACCAATGGAAAGTAGCAAGCTAGACATCAACGAGTTTTTCAGACTCTAATTTAAACAAAAATAAATGAATTCATCGTGGGCTGATAATGTTTGATAGGTTTGTCGATCTTTTTTTTTTTATTATTCTTTCCCAGCCTATGGCCGGTCCTGTCCTGGATTCCCTGGCGGACACCCTGCTCCCACACACCCAAGAGTCTAAATCAAAGACAGACAAACCAAAGGTAAGAAATGATCAGGATGTTAGATTGCTCCATCGGCAGGCATTACTGAAAAAGGAAACATTCAAGAGTAACTGCAGACCAGAGTCCCCTTTTGCCAAACTAACAAACAAAAGCCATAAACTCACGAGTAAGATAGTTCTAAAGAATAAAGAATTTGGCACATTTACCAAGTGACTTCTTCATCATGACCAGAGATAGTTCTTTTACAAACTTTACAAACATGTCTCAGAAGGTGTCCAATCACTCGTTTCTGTGCTGCACAAATCTGAGATCCGCTCTTCACTCACTTCAGAAAACTCTTTAATTTAAGGGAATTTTAAGTCAGAGTGATAAACAGGATTTATTGTTAAGTTATAAAAGTGAAGTTGACTGAAGTCCAAAATTTCACTTTTAACTGTTTGATAATTATAGACTCAGATCTAAATCTTTGTAATGACTGACATCTGGCAGTAAAAGAGTTTGAGGCCGTTACACAGCGCCTCCTGTAGGCTGTTTACTTGCACTGCATCAGTGGTCGCCTCGTCCTCCTCGTGCAGCAGTGTGGGGTTGTTGAGCCTAACCAAGGTGTCAACTTTATTACAGGGCAAGAGCAAGTCAAAGTCAAAGTCTAAAGTAAGCAAACTGCCTGCTGCATGAAGGCCTCAGTTGAGCTGAATGCTGAATGCGTTATGATTGATGGACTGTGCGCTTAAAGTGAAACCAAAGTAAAGTCATGCACAAAGCTGCATGAGATGCACTCTGCTGTCTCTGCTTCATTAATTTCCACAAATAATCACATTAAATATTTTTAGAATAATCGCATAAAATAATTTTAAATAATCATATTTGCATGCAGAGGTGCTATTTCTTTTTCTCTTTTGTATTTTTGTTTTTTGTTTTGTTTTTTTAACTTGAACCCTGTTTTTCAGAAACACCATGCAGAGGAGCCCTCCGCCACTGACCATCTATCAGCTCAGCTAAGCTCAGACGTCATGCCAACATCTACAAAGAAGGGAGGCAAGAGCTAGAGCGCTTGGTAAGACTTGTCCTCATTTTTTTTTTCGTAACGTCACAAGATAAAAGCCAAAAAGTCTGCTGAGTGTGTCGGGTGTTGCAGGTTTTCGGCGCACTTCGTCCTCGCGGCCACCGAGATGGAAGCACCAGCGAAGGACTGCTCTCTGGAGAAAGATCCTATTTTTTTCTAAATCGTCAAGAATGTATACTGGATGGAAGACAAACCTAGACATACCCATAACACTTGCTGAGCACACACACACACGCACACATACACACACACGCACACACACATACACGCACACACACAGCTCTGTGTGCAGCGCCTGTCTTGCTCGGCTTCACATGTTTTTTTAAGAATGAGAAGTGGTTCCCGTCTTTGGAGAAAATGAAAAGAGGACTTTTGAAGAATGAAAGAATGAGTGATGAACAGACAGAAAGGAGTTAAAGAGTTAAAGACAAGTGGAAATCTTTGGTTTTGTTGGGCGGTGTGGACGGAAAGGCGTTGCTCGCCGGGGTCCTGCATGTTCACGTCGGCTGACAGTTTCTGCTTCTCCAGCGTCTATCACAGCACGCTGGTGGTGTTGTGGTGTTGGTGGGAGCAGCAGTGACTGTCAGCTTACGTGGGAGCAGTATGGAGTGGGTGTATAGTATCGGGATGTTTGTGCAATCTTGATGTACACAGAAAAAGCCAAGTTTTCTATCATGATCAGATGCCATTAAGACACTAGTGTACAGCTTAGTTTGCAAAGAGTTTGAACAACACATAGTTTACATTATTAAATATGTGGAGGATTTCCAGGAGGTGTTCTTCTTCTGTATCCAAGAGCTTCTTGCAATATGCCTTTTACTCTGTGTGGAGAAATATCTGTCGAGAGGGGTCTTGTGTATGTATTTGGCTTTGTAGAAAAAAAAAATACTGGTGTCCAGAAGTGCACCGAGGCGGTTACAGGCTTTGTACACTGCCCTTGTTTGTATACTGTAAAAAAGATTTTTGCTCTAAGACTGTATAATTTAGGGCTTCCAACTGTAAAGTCCAAACCAATATACTTTCCCAATTTGTTTTTTTTTTTCCATGTCAAAGGTTTGTGTGGGTGTGAGTCAGAGGATGAGACATATTTTAGACGTGGGAGTCCCAATTAAATAAAAAAAATAATTAAAAAATAATTAAATAAAATTTATAATGGTGTAGTTGCTTTATGTAAGCGTATGTTGGTTTCTACCAGCTGTGCCTAAAATGAGAAAAGATAAGAGTGAAAACAAACTCTGGGTGCGAGGGAAATAAGTATGTATTCAAACAAACGGGAACAGAATCTCCTCTCAGAGTATTTTACTCTGCTCCTGACTTAGTGGTTTTTACTCTGCATACAGTTGAAGCAGCCCACTTCCTTTTGACTCAGGGGGGCTTACAACGAAACGAAGGTCTTTCGCTCTAAAAGATTTATATTTCTGTGCCAAGACCCTGAATGTCTGATGAGTGGGTTTGATGTGTGAAAAAAAAACAATAAAATAAGAAACACAAATAAAGACAGATACGATTCCTTGCAGCCCAGAAGTAATGTTTGTCTGAGTGGTATTGTATTTTATTTATTTAAAAAATTCAAACAGTGGGATTGTTCTGAAATACTGTACATCCAATTTTACAAAACAAAACTAATATTATTCCTCAGTAGTTTGAAACCATAGACCAGCATTGCAGTATGAGAAATACTACCTTTGAAAAATAAAAAACGATATTTCAAGTTAGTCTCCTGCAGTAAATGATATAATCCAAGCAAATATCTTTCTCAGCTCTGGTTATTTAATGTCTGTTTAAATCACAAAACTAGAAAACAGAAATTAAGCTCAAGCATAAATTGGGAGACAATGCTGGAAAAAGTAAACAGTTTTAAATTGCCTTTCAAATGTGTAGATTGTAAATGTAAATAAAATCTACAAAAGCAAAAAGAAGTTTCGTATAAATTTCAATAGGAAAATATACACAAAACAGAATTCTTATATTCTCAGGATTTCAGTGGTTTCTCTTGTAAAAAACATTCATAGGGACTAGTTAAATATACATATCACATTATTGCATTAAATGTGACAGCACAGCATCAAGGCCATAAAAGCACAATGCAGGTAAAACTACATGTTGACAGTGAAGAGCGTTGAAAGCGTTGTATCTTTGAATCATTTAAAGCACATCTTATTCTCTGTCACAAAAAATGAAAAATGGAATAACACTGTAAAATAATTGCAGTTTGAAGTAACAGTCGCAAAATGGCAGACTCGTTTAGATTAAACGTGTCTGGATGTCATCGGTTGTTTCCCTGGCGCCTTCCGCGGCCTATTTGAGATAAAAGGTGTTTCAGAAAAAAATTAAATACAATTAAATAAATAAGTAATAATAATAATGACAATAAGAATGACATTTTCTTTTCAGTGATTCAGTTCTGTAGTCACAGTGAATTAAAAAGCCACAGGGCCATAGCTATAGCTGACTGAATATCCATAAGCTTTTACAACTTGTGAGACTACATATACTAAATAAAGAAATAGTTCAGAATCTGTATCTCCACTAATATTGTATTCCTGACAGCGTGTAGAAACTCTAGCACTTTATTTTATTGACCTTTAATTTCCAAATCATTTCTTAGGAAGAGTACTGGAAGATAAATATACTTTCTTACAAATCACAGGGAAAATAGATAAGCTCTGACAGTCAGTCGAGTCAGAGTTTAGTTAGTTATGTTTGAAAATTACAATCAGCTTTATGGGCCAAGTGTGTGTACACACAGTCTGACTCTGGGTTTAAGCTGCTCTCAGTTTCACACAGTTCCAACAAAAATTCAACAAAGAAGTCGACGTACAGCTAAAAACAAGACTGAATAAAAATAAAGTAGACAAACATTTAATGATAAAATAGTACAAGTAGGCAAAAAAAATTAAGATTAATAATAGAACTAACAATGAAGAACAATATACAAGATTGTGAGTAGTTGTTGATTTTCAGAGTAGTTTCCTTGAAATAAGCTTTATGTTATTAAAACTTGCAGAAAATATGCCTGAACATCTGACTCACTAAATGAATATGAAAAAAGTCTGATTGAGTTTCAATTATTTTTTAAATATTTTAATACGACATATTTCTACATTTCTGACTGTGCCTTAAATGGAAAGACAAATAACTTACTTTCTTTTGTAATGGTGGGGGCATCTCCGTGTCCTTATCTCTACAGGAGATGAAAAAGCATTGAAAATATGATTACACACACATTACATTGAAATCACTCACCACAAAGACCATACAACAAAATGGCGTGTGACTGACTACACGAAGACTCGTCTTTGAGGTTTACGCTCAGGTGGACTCACTGTTGCAGTACACGATGGTGATGATGAGGAGGAGAAGAAGAAGTCCACAGCCAGCAGCCAGTGGGCCCAGTATGATTGGTTCACAGAGCATGGAAGGGCTGATTTTCTCTGCAAAGCATGTGCTCAATTATCCCCAGTTTCTCCTCACAGCATCGTAAAAATGAAGACGATAAAGACTCGCTTTACCTTTCTGCTTGTTGCACACACATGGCGTGGCAGTGGTGCATGGAGTTTGTTTGGTGGTGATGGCCGGTGTTTCTTTTGCTGGCTTTTCTTTTTCTTAAGAGACAGGAGGAACGGTGTGAGTGAAAAGCATCAATCGCATCACCAAGAGACCAAATTTCTGAAACAAAACTCACCTCCGACCAGTCGGGTTACTCTGCCAAATTTCAGCTCGTTGCCTTTGACAAGAGACCCACAGGTGTAAATGCCGCTGTCACGATTTTTGTTGAACGACTGCAGCGTTAGCGTATGTGGACGACCCTCTGAGTACTTGAAATGTGTATTTAATAAACTTGAGTTTTTCTTTAACACGCCAGTGGTGCTGAAAGATGCAATAAACTCTGAAGATTTTTCCAGCACTCGAAACCAGACGACTATGGTGCCCCTCTCTGCAGGTTCACACCTGATGTCAACCTGTTGGTTCTCCTTTATGGTTTTATCCTCACTGGCTCCTGAAGTAATTTCTAAAAGATATAATAAAACGGGAGTAGCAATATTATTCACTGCCCAACAGAAAAAGACTTAGAAACAGACCAGACACGTTGAAGCTGCAACGCATTGGGGAAGAGACTTAAACTTACTTTGACAGAAGACCAGAATCACCAGAATCTGAATCCACTTTTGGTCCATTTTAGTGTTGCAGACAACAATTACTGCTAAACACGTCTCTGTGGTGTTTGTTGAAGCTTCCTGGGAGATAATTCAGTGAGATATCAAACCACGCCCCAGCTGTAACCTTCTTCTCTGCTGTATCAAATGATATCATTGCAGCAGAGTGTTGCAGAGACCTCCTGCAGCACGGTTGTGGTCTGCAAGATGTTTGAAGTGGAGCCCCCCAATCTGCGCTTCACACTTCTGACTCTAGTTTGAAGCATCGAACAGTTCAACTTCATCCACATGACACTGACACACAAACGCAGCGGTGCACAGTACGTAGGCTTAAAAGGATGGGGAAGGAAGTGCAAAAATGGCACACTGAGCACATGTTATTAAGTCTGCGTGGCATCCCCCTTTACACAAACAGAAGTCTACAAAAATTAAATGGTGAGTTTCAAGAGCTACAAATTTCAACATGGTAATTTTTATACCCACTGTAAAAGTGAAGTTCAGCATCCTCAATTCAAGATTTAAGATTTTATTGTCATATGTGCAAAAATTTCACGGAGTAGTCGCTGGCAAGGAAATTCTTGAGTCTCAGTGCTTAAAAAGAATTAGAGAGAAAAAGCGCACAAGCAAAAAAATAAATAAAATAAAACAAATTAAGATAATGAATTAACTAATAATAACAAATAAATAATAAATAACTAAAATAGTAAAATAAAATATAGACCTAAAATATTTAAATGATTTAATTATGCCACTAAAATGAAACATATAACTAAAGACAAAATTGCAAAATAATAAGATGCAAAAATAGTGTTAAAATGGTGCAATTATGAGGAGTTAGTCTTATGGCCAGATTTAAATCTGATCATAATTTTAAAATGAATAAGGACAAGCACAAAATGACACAAAAGAAAAAAACAGTAAAGGGATGTAAAGGGTTAACAGTGTGATATATCCTACTAATGTGCACAGATCGCATGATGTTTACTGTGACAATAATCAGACGGTAGAGTCAGAGATGGGCCATCAGGAAATGGTCTGCACCTGCGTAACTTTAAGTGGTTTCCAACCTCAATCTTTCCGAGCTAAGGTTTTCTCTTTTACTTACCCTCAGTCCACTCCCCTACACACTGCTTTTGCAACTAAGCCTTGAAAAATATTAATCTACTTAAGCAAAAGCTGATAATTCATTTAGTTTAGTTTGAACCTTTAGGTGATGTTTTGTGTGAGCGGATTACAGACTGTAAGAGCATGTTAAATAATGAACGATCAAGAGCAGCGGTGGGAATAGTCAAATGCTTTACACAAAAAAAAAGTACCAATACCACAGTGTAGATATAATCTGTTACGAGTGAAAAATTCAACCTTAAAGAATTTATTAAAGGTCCAAAAGTATTTGTACAATAGTAATATTAGCAAAATACACCTCAATTTAATTCCACTCCCTGACAAGAATGAACTTTAGTCTGTGAGGAGAAGAAGCTAAAGAGCTGTCTGACCGAACTGCAAAACTTCTAGACCGTGAAAGTAAAAGTATAAAGCTGTAGAGCAAAGATAAAAAGAGTACCTCACACTACAGAGTTTGTAGTTTGTCACACTACAGAAAAAAATGTGTTATTTATTAAGAGGTGCAAAAAGTAACACATGGTTTACTGTCAGCTTCATTCACTTACACATACCTGCAGGTCTCCTGAGAGCTTTGTATGGATTGCTCAAATCATCATTGCAACAAAAAACCTGAGAAACAGTATGTGCTCCAAACTGCTCAGATAACTTTACTTTATATAGAGTTGACAACTCAATCTCTAGTCACAGTCACACTGTATTATACTGTGCTTGTCCAGGTGCACGTGTGGAGCATGAAGTGCAGTGCTCACAGACGATAAGAATGACTGCTGCAAAGATCTTAATACTGTATGTTAAGTAAAAAAGTTTTTAAAAAAAAGCTGATCACAGTGATCATTAAGATTGTGAATACACAGTCAATAGAATAACAGATCTCTAAAACACACACACACACACACACACACACATACTCCAGCAGGTATATAATAGATGTGATAGATTCGTCCAGGCCTTGAACCTACTCGTGCAGCATTATTAAGATAAACCTGTCAAATTGTAGCACCATCTGAAGTGGCTTAAAGCGTGACAATGAAATAAACGTAAACATTTTGATCTGTGTTGCCTGGGTAACCACACCCAACAGTCAACTTATGATAAAGTAGCATTACACGACTACAACACGGTGAGAATTTAAAAACGCTAGATGGCAGCAAAAGCAACATTTGGAGCTCTGTCAGAGTTTGAAGTGTAACTCACTGAAGCGTGACTCACAAACCTGCTGCTGCTCTCCTCTGCAGCGGCCACATCTTTAAAGTGTGATGCATTATTGGCCGCGCCCCAATCAGTGACGTCACGGCAGGTGTTTTACCTTTGACAGCTGGAAGATAAGCTGAGGGGAACCACCTGCTGTGAGCTCAGCGGATGGGGCGCGGCTAACGTGCAACATGCTGGGAAGTTTGAGCTCACATAGAGCAGAGAAGGAGCAGTTCAGTGTCTCAGGTAGTTTCAGGGATTTGCTTTTTATAGTGAGAAAAACTGCAGTGTAAATTTGCCCCTTTAACTTAGGCTTGGACTTTTTTTTTTGCAGCAGGTCTGTATGATAACCTTGCGTTATGGAGATTCAAAAGTCCAAAAGTCAGGATATCTCAGGCTCTGCTGCTTCAGTTTGGACTGTTTTAGGGGAAATCTATGTCCTGTAAATCCATTTATCTTGTAAAAATAAATTGCTTGAGTGTCTCTTTAAGATTCAGCTGCTACCTGGTTGTTTTACCTCCACACTGATGGATTACATAACTATGTTCAGATAACTGGTCGTGCTTTAAAGCTGTCAGATTTCGATCCCCGTAGAGATGTTTTGAACCGCTTTGTGAGCACAAGCAAAGGTTGTAAAAAAAAAAGAAGCATTTTCCATTAACAACAAAGTCACAACAAGAAAAAAGACATCGCTTCTACTCTCTGTCGTAGAAACAATTAAACTTCATGCTCGTCACTTCATGTGAAACCTTGTCAAATAGTTATAGGGAAGTGAAACTCCCCTCAGATCAACTCAGAGAGCTTTAGCGTCTATGGCGTAACACAGGGCCCGTCCTGTTTCCTGTTCAGTGGAAAGTAAATGCACCGATTTAGTAATGGGCAACAAGTGCTGACATTTTGCTCTCTAGTGGGCGATTCATCTGTTCCACAGGTGGGAGTAAAGTGATAGAGAGTAACAGTGAGGGGGGATTAAATATAATATTGTGTCTTCATTGCTATTGAACATTTTCTGGAACATTATTCTCTAAAAAAATTCTCTAGTTATTATTGACTTTCATTATTATTATTATTATTATTCATAATTTACTTATACATTCATTTCAAATGAAACCACAATGGAAACCAGGTTCAGGTTTTCAGTAAGCAGGGGATTCTGTTGATTCTTTGTTGTGACCCAGTCAAAAGTCTCTCAGTTAGCCCACCTCACCTTTCCATATCTCTGTTTCAGGGCTGACTCACTCACAGATACACCTGCATGGGCTTCCCTATCTTAGTCACACAGGGGGTCTCCAACTCGAAACTCACATCTGTGTTTGTGTGTGTGTGTGTGAATGTAGTGGGTGACCAGGGGAAGCCAGTGCGAAAGAGAGAACCCCGTATAACAGCATCGCACAGCTTGTTATTCAAATGCAGCAAAAGAGACGTCTTTACGTTCTGAAAATAGGAGCAGCATCAGTACCAGTAAATCCACATTAACACGAGATGCTTGGTCATCTGCTTTTCATCACTTGGGCTCATCTGTCACTGCTCTGTTGCTGTACTGGCAGCTTCCGGCATTATGGGATGCGAAGATGCGAAAAGGAAACCAAGAGCATCAAGAAGAGTGAGTAGAAACGGACAGCTCGGAAATTAAACTGCTGAATGCGTGCAGGTGCCCGTACAAATACATGTTTGTGGATTTGGAAAATAATGTAAACATTCAATTTGAGCTTTTTGTCTTTTGCTATGAGGACTGAAACCAGGTCAACAACTCAACTGTTGAATTTGAATGTATATTTTTATGACCAAAATGTGACATGGGGTAGTTGAACAAGGTGAATTCACTGATCTGTTCCATTGTGTGAAGAGTTGTGGACAGGCTTGTTCAGTTTGTGACTTTTATGTTGAACCCTGATAAATATATAATGTTACTCTGTCCCATGCCTGCAGCGTAAGATAATTGATCCTATAAAGCGAGAACTGACATATTATGTCCATCACAAAAGTCCAGTGTCATATTTGTATTTGATTTAGGAGTGTAGACTTTCATTAATGTATTTAAAATCAGTCATATGTAACAGCACAGGTATATAAAACTCATGCCGTCTTCTGCATACGTAAGCGTCTCTCAGCATCTACATGTACAAAAACTAGGTACTTTTCATCACCAGGTAAAGGATATCAACACATTTCTGACCTGCTAAAAGTTCCTGTGCTGTTTTAGCAGAATTTGTCAGCTGTTTCGTTTTGTCTTATTTGTATATTAGGAAAATTAACTATCATATAGGTAAGTGTGTGTGTGTGTGTGTGTGTGTGTGTGTGTGTGTGTGTGTGTGTGAGCGCGCAGCCTAATAATTGTTACGATAGTATTTGTAACAGAGAGATCTGTGGTTGTCTTCATATGCTGGTGTGTATTATTGTTGAATCACTTAAACATAATGGATTTAAATGTAAAACTTTTTAAACATTTTAAGCATTATGTAATATGTACTCACTTGAAATAAAAAGTGCTTACAGTAAAGTGTGGTTACATGTTATTTTGCTTCAGTTCATCTACCACATACTTTGCTGAACAGACTGTTGAAATGCTAACAGAACTTAAAGTTAGAGGTATTATTTCACTCAAACTTTTATGTACGACGTATAAAAAAATTGAATTAAGCTGGCTACATTTGAAACATTTGGACACTAGTATAAACATACACGAATGTTTCTCTCTAAAGCTTAAACATTTTAACAGATAATTCAGTTTTAGCTACAGAAAAAAAGACATACGCAGTGTGTTGTATATATATTTATCAGAACACAGTGCGGACAAAATATATTGTGTATAGCCGTCTCTCTTTCTATATGAATACATAATATATTTACACACACACACACACACACACACACGTCTCAACAGAAAACAACAGAAATCAATCCTCCTCCATCTGCATTTGTTCATGTTTCCTGTAAGGGGAATACGTTATTTTCTCAAACGTGTATGATAATGATATACTATAAATGCGGTTGTTGGTTTATTAGGTACATATAATAGATCAGTTTTCTTTTAATGTGGTAAAGAGTGGTGTTATTCAACCTCATCATCTTTTTGGAGGCTGTCTTTTGAGGTTTCAGAATTTTTTCAACACAGTGAGCGTAACTGTTTTCATGAACTTTACCACTTAATGTTATCTTGGTGTACTTTGCTTTGACTGTATATGTGGTACAACTTACAGGCAACGGTTTAAAATGAAAACAGTGTTGATAAAGCACGCTTTGATTTTTAAAAATTTAATCTGACCAGTGTTAACTGTATTTATTAAGCCTGTTCCTTTGCTGTCCTTTGTCTTACTGTTTTTAAATGATAGATTCACTCTGTTTATGCTGTACAGTATCAGAGTACAATAAAACATACTCCAACATGGAGCTGTCTTCATGTTTTCTGCTTCTTTCTCATTTCAAAACTGTAACGCTCTCTTTCTCCCTCCGTGTCTCTGAGTCTCTGTCAGCGCTTGTGGTTCGGTCTGTGGTATTTTTGTGGTCTTTTTGTTTCAGAGACTAGTTGAAGAGCTCAAAGCTGAGCGAGGCGATACCATCTCAGTGAACACGGCTGTCTCTCTTCTCTCTCCAGCACACAGGAAAGGGTCGTGTGCATCCTTAGAGACCCGAACAACCACCAGCTCAGTCGTTTCTTTACACTCCTTAATTGCACAGGTGTGCGCGTATGTTGCTTGTGCGAGTGTGTGTAGCGCTGGTGTGAGTGTTTGTGTGCGTGTGTGTCAGAGAGAGAGAGACGGAGAAAAAGAGACAGAGGGAAAAAAAAAGAGAGACAGAGAGAGAAAGCTCTGTGGCCTGTCATTTAAGATTACAACAATAAAGGTTGTTGGAACACAATGGAGGCAGTTCAACAGAAACTGAATGTGATGCAAGTTTACGCATCAAAGGTAAAGGAAGAAACCAAACCCTGTCACTCACCTACTCAACTTCCGCAAAGCACAATATTGACAAGGGACATGCAGCGCCCACTTCCAAACCTCTGTTTTTCTTCACTTCCACACGCATGCTAGATATTTTAGATGTACGACACAACGTTTCAAACATTTCAAAACACAGGACATCATTGAGATCTGTGCAAAAGTCATAACTGTGATTGGAAACAGTGTCTGGCCTGCCTGTATGATTCCTGCAAAAGTGCCCTTTAGCAAGGTGTCATATCCTTAGTTTCATCAGTCTGTGGATAACAGCCTTTGGACATCGACCTGTATACAGAGGTAACTGAATCTTTATGAAAAAGAAAGTATGTTTATATATGTTTTAATAACAGATCATGAAAAACCTTGTATCACTCATACAAGACTCACCACTACAAATGATTGGAAATATAGCATTTTATTGATGTGACAGAATGTTGCTCACAGAAAACTTGACAGTGCAGATTTCTTCAACATAGATCTGTAAACAAAACATCTACAATACTGTGAGACCAAGCCAGAAATAAATAATGAGGGGAGGAAAAAGTAAATGAGGAAATACTGGATGCCGATTCAGCTGTGTTGTGCTCTACATGTTTATTACTTAAATAAACCAATTGGGTTTGAGCTTTCAAAAAAAAACCTGTCTTGATTTGTCCTGATTTTATAATAAAAACTGAAGCTACATATCACAAACCTGCTGAGTTAAATGAGCAATTTGATAAACGATAATGTCACAGATTGTTGTTACTGAAAAATTTAAAATATACAAGTTCCAGCAAAAGGCTTGAAATTTAAGTTGTAGATGCTCTAGAGCTGTCTTGTGATACGCGTAACGAAAAACAATAATACATTACAATATGTTACACGTCTGCTGCTGCGGAAAAAACTCCCTTCTCTGACTAAGCACACATTTCACTGTAAATAAACACGACATGTTGTTCGCAGCGTAGATCTTCAGGATGAATCGCGTCCTTCGTGGTCCACTGGACATCAGCGCAAGTGAAGGACTGCAAATACGGAAGCAAGAGTTAGTGTGTATGACAGTTTCTCCAGCATTCATCCAGCATAACATCTTTTTTGTGGACATATTGTAGTAGTTTTACCGTAAACTGAAAATGAATTTTTTCCTAAGTGATAAATATCACACATACAATGAATATTATATATATAATATAATATATTCAATTACACAAATACATACTTGGATCAGATATAAGCTGTAGTTACAGTGCTTTAGGTCATCTGCCTGGTCCTTAATGAAGAAAAAAGGAAAAAAGAGAAAATATTTGTCCATTAGAGTTTATAATGTTGCAGAAGTCAAATAAAACAAGGAACATAAAAAATGGGAAAATCTTCTTTATTCGTCTAATAATCTACTTACTTCACAAAGCGGTGTCGACATTTTTTTGGCAGCCCTGAAAGCAAGAATGTTTCCAAACAAATGAAAACAAAATCAGATATGTTTCAGAGATACAACAAAATGTATTTGTTTTATTCAAACAACTACATTTCAAAGCTGTTCCAATAGTTTGACGACCATTCGTGAGCAGAAAGCGCTGAATCTCTTGGGATGCATCTCAGCAAACGGTGTGCTTTTCCCTACCTAACTTTACATTATTTGTTCAGTTAACCTCGTTAAATACTCACGGCTGAAGTAGTACAGTGTGCAGATGAGAGCTAGAGCCAGGGCCAAAAGAAGTCCGACCAACGACCACAGAATCACGGAGCCACAGATGTCTGGAGAGAAAAACATAAAATATACAGTACATCTATTATAGCTTGGTGCATTTTAGCCAGTAATCAGTCATTAGATGGTCACTTCTTTCAGAACAATCTGCTATTTCATTGTCTATAAAAAGTTACTTATTCTATTGCATTCACATCATTGCAATCTGACAACAGTATAAGGTTAAAATACGTAAGTTTATATATAAATGTGCTTCTGCAATACACATAAAGACCATTTGGTGAGCAGCAGGGCATCATACACATTGCTTACCATCACAAACTTGCATAAAAATGCTCTTCATCCTTTACTGCAAAATCTCTTAGAACTTACTCAGTGAAGGTTTCTTCTTCGGGCAGCGGCAGACTGTTTTGACTGGTGGAGGGTTCGTCTTAGGTGGTGGTGTTGGAGGGGTCACTGTCAGATAAAGACCAAACAACCACAAAAACGAGTGATAAAATGTAAAAATAAATAAATAAAACAGACCTATTTGCCTATTGTAATTATGTAACTATTTTTTCTTGACCTGAGAATGTTTTTTTTTTTTTTATTCGACTTAAAATCCTCGTTCGTGTAGACTGACCAGTCAAGAAGAAGCGCACGGCTGCAAGTAACATTGAACTTCAGTTTTTCCCTGTGCTGAGTGCTACTAAGGTTGTTCGGATGTTCCCTAATTCTAATGGCTATGTCAGACTGCCGCACACAAGTCAACAAGACAAACTGTAACTGTAAGTATGACAGCGAAGATTTTAGTCAAAACTAGCTCTGGAAAAAGTTGTTAAGTTTTTAATGGACAGTTGACAATCTGGGGTTATGATATGTAAATGTGAAAAGGGGGGATATGAGTTCAGGTTCCCTGTATGAACTCAAACTGGGAAGGCTGCTGTTGTGTGGTTTGTAGTGACAGTTTGAAATCATAATATACATTGTGCAATACTACTGTGAATATATTTCGCTCATGCATTGATTGATAATTTAGACACAGTGGTTTCAGATCAAAGATTAAGCCCTTTTTGATAATAATTTCTTAACAAGATGTACTGAAACTCTAAAAGCTGCCCGATTAACTAAACTAACTATAAAGAAATTGCTTGAGATATCAGCATACAAACCTCCCGGCTGCAAGAGAATCGTAGGCTTCCACAATTCTGTGTCTTTCCTGTCCTTAAGAACACAAAAATAAATCCCCGTGTCCTCTTCTGTCACATTGATAACGCGTAGCACAAAGGCCGAACTGCTCCTCCTGCTTAATTTGAACCGTGCTTCATCCACACCCTTCGCATGGGTAACACGGTCAGCGTTGTTGTATTTGCCCAGGTACTGTGGCCCGCCGTGTTGGGAAAGACTGCGGAACCAGTAGACGGAGTCGCAGGTGATGTTAACGCAGGCACACTCAATTGACTCGCTGCTGTTGATCTTAGGATAAAGGATGGTGGCAGTTTCTCGTTGCATGATCTGGCTCGAACCTAGAAGTGGAGATATAAGGACATCTGAGATTCTGACAGATACAAGATTGGAATACGCTAAACATCTCCTAATGTCCTGTATGTAAGTTTAGGGTCATTTATTGTTAACGTATTAGCATTGTTTTGACTCTACAAAGACGGCACATAAAATTCCAAGAGTTGCGCTTTTTCTTTTCTTATTCAGTTTTGATTTGATGTCTTGAGAAAACTTGTCTATTTGGTGTTAAGACGGGTTTGAGAAATGTCTTAAGCACCAGAAAATAAGTAAACGTGAAGTGTATTCTGCTTGACAAATTAAGACTTATGAAGCCTGTAAGAGCAAATACAAGTTACCATGCTTCAAGCAAAGCACAGGAAAGCGCAATTGTAACTGTCATATAGAAAAGAAACGCTACGACAATCACAAAAAGGGTCGCAAGAATGCAAATGACGCCGAACTATGAAGAAACTTCATGTACATAGTCCTAACTTTGTGAATGTGACATTTTGAAATTGCTACATGGGGAGGCCGATTTAGCATTTAGGCAATGTTCATGTTCACTAGAAGAGGCATTTCATCTAATTTTAGAATCAGTTCCAAAGCCTATTTTGTATGTTTTCGAGGCAGGTATGTAGGCATGTGTCTGTTGCAATCACTAGTCTTATGAAATATCTAAAGATAAGCAAAAATTTAAAGGTTTCCGGTGTGCGAAAGGTTAAGGCTCACTGGCCCTCAAGTCCTTTGGATGATTCTTTACGTCTTCCAAACATTTACGGAACGCACAAATTGCACAACATTCAAGAATGCACTAAATTAATTTAATCTTTATACTACTATACAGTAAAAATATAATTTATTTCAATGCCTTTATAAAGACTTAATGTTTAAAATCAACATAAACTAAATGTAAATACCTATTTAATATCGATGTAAGCCCACTGCAAGGCACAATCACATTGTGTGTGTGTCTGAAGACTTATCATCGCTGCTCCTTCCATTCAGATTGTACACATTACATTGACGAAACAGCATTACAGTAACCATAACTCATACCAGTATGATTATTCAATTTTCAGATATGAAATTATTATAACTTGTATGGCAGTTTTACCATTCCAACTTTAACAATTAAACCAAAGGCTGCTGCGTTGTTCTTGGTCTCTCAGTCTAAACGCTCCATTTGATTTGTTTAGCCATTGAAAATCAGTTTCACCCACAAACTATGGTTAGGACTGTATGTGATTAATGTAAACATAATTGAAGTTAAACATCAGACAGGCTTCACTTTAAGCAGACAACAACACATCACTCGCTACAGGCCCCTGACTGAAGAGCTGTCACGTCGAGAACGGCAGCATCTAACGACGACAGGGAAACATCGATGAAAGAAACCTGATGTTCTTACCTGATGCCCAAAGAGATACTGTCAACAGTGTCCATGCCAGCGGCAGCGGGATCATTCTGTCCGGTTGCCAGTGTGTGTGTGTACGCGCTTGTGTGGATCTTGAGTGGTAGCTGGGGGACGGTGCTGATACTTTCTTTTCCTGCTATCTATCTGTCAGAGGTGACGAGAGGAACTGAGCTGACAGGGCCCTGAGTCAAGAAGGTAACACCCCAATGAGACGCACACAGGACCTATCAGAGTGGGTCATATACCTACCAACGGGCTTCAACACAGACATATACACATATAGGATATATACACACATGTGCACACACACACACACACACACAGAAATGCTCTTACACATTGCGTGCATGAAATCACTCTTCAGACTACACATTTGAAATACGCACAAAACATAAGAGACTACTGGCAAAACATAAAATGTGTAAAAATACATACTTGGCTGCATTAATGCCAGAAATAACAATTGTGTTTCTGCTTCAGAGATGCGGGTTGTTAAAGGAGAGGGTGCCGTTGAAAATATATGACAATGATCATGACAAACATCTGAAAACATGATGACACCTTAAATCAAGCAATATAAAAGTTGTTTATACAAAGAGAAGCAGTTTGCAGTGCTGTGGTCTCTGCCCAGGTGTGTGACCTAGAGCTCAGCAGAGTCCTACATACGCAGCTTCATGCCTCACTGCAGAGCACGGCACTGAAATACCAACGCACGGAGCCTACTTAAGGTATTAACTGGAAACAAAGGATCACCGATAAACACCCTGACTCACAGTTCTGTAGATTATTGATAAAGATTCACTGGTGTGTATTTAAAGTTTCTGTAGTCCTTTCTTATGACTTCTATAACTTTGATAAAATACGGGGTACAGAGTGTGTCGAGACACGCATCTCAAAAGCAAGCAAAACCCTGTGAGATTTGTGCATGAGAAACTGATGCAAAGCAGTTTTGCAAAGCAAATCACATAAATTTAAAATATTCTTGCCTATCATATGGTAATATGTTAAATCGGGCATTTTCTGTTCTTTCAACAAACTCAATATATTTCTCGATTTAACAAGCTGAACGTGTTTTAATATTCATTATGAACTTTCTGCCATTTCCTCTCTAGTGTAATGTCTTTCTTCTGTCAGACAAAGGTTTAAATCATTCAAAGACCAGACTGAGACAGTTACTTTCTAAATGTAGAAATGACTTTGAAGATCCCTGGCTGTAAACGCTGGCAAACTCTCTTATTCTGTCTGATGTGAAAATAAAGGGCGATGGCCTGATGGACGGGTAACTTCAGTTTCATCCAGCAGTTACAGACATGCTGCATGACAACAAAATAGCTAAAGTTGATTTTTTTTTTAAACACCACACTTTGGAATGAGTTTATCAGGGCTGCAACTACTAATTATCTTCATCACTGATTAATTTGTCAGTTCAATGGTGAATAAATTAGTCCATATATGTATGTAAGAAAATTAAGAGGCTTGTTTTGCCAAATCCAGCAACCAAAGGTACTTCATTTATGGTGATGTAAAACAGAAAAAAACAACAAATTATTATATTTCTAATGCTGGAAGTAATGAATGTCTGATGTTTTTGCTTGATGAAACAATGAATGGATGAGAAAATAGTTGTCAATTAATTTTCTAGTTGTTTTAGCACTAAACTTCACAATGAAAACTGTTGGCTTGTTGCATTTGGTGGATATTCCAAATACCAGGGCTGACAAGACACACTGAAGTCTAGTCATCAACTCCAAATCATACCCACAGACTCTGAGTGCCACTTATGAGCAACATTTTACAGATGTAATAAATGTGTCTAGAAAGCATTTGAGATTTCATTGCAGTTGCTGTTTGTTGAAAAAAACAGTACCGTGTCCCAGTGATTGGCATTTATCTTTTATTTTGGTGAAGCAATTCTAAAACGATTGCTCAATTGTTTCATTATCCCCTGAACTCCAAGTTTCCTTGATGTAAGATGATGAGCGCTTAAATCATCTGAGCAGTGTGTGTGGATGCTTTTGTGTACGTGAAATGTTTGGGTGCACAACGGTCTGGTGGGGGTCTTAAAGTGAGAGGATGTGGGTGCCCTATAGCTTTACGGGGGTCTAAGACCTGAGCGAGACAGGGAAAGAGACCACAGGATTCTTTGAAAACAGGAGAACTCAGGGGGCTTCAGAGCTGCTCTTTACACATCGCTGAGCTACAACGCCTTTGTTGGTCTCTCTGCTCCGACGCTTTGAGTCAAAAGCTGCCTACGGAGAAGTTTGCCTCTCATGTAATTTCTCTCCCCTTCTCATCAGTGAATTTTGCATGTTTAGTATTGTCAAGAAGACAGTTACTTTATATCCATAATATCGTTTGAGTCACAGAATTAGGAGTTTGGTTCCCATTAGCAGTGCTTTTTAAACAAATACTATTCATCTTACTCTGCTTTGCTAGCAGTAATTCTCTTCAGCATTTATTTAACTTTAAATGAAGGTAGCAAGCTGGTTCATGTCCATGTTTTTGATTTGGAGAATTTCTTTGGCGTGAACCCTGTGATAGTCCTGTTCTGCTGTTCTAAAATGCCACATAACGCATAGCATTCTGCCCTCAGGATCTTAATGCAATCTAATATGCTGTACAGTAAGAAACCAAAGAAAGTGACAAAACAGGACTTTCTTTTAAGGATATTTGATCTGAGGGTCAGTTTGAGCATGTTCTTGGCACCAAGAGTGGTATAAATATTACAATATATTATAGTCTGTTCTCATAGTCCAAAGTGGCTGCAAACCTTCAACTTTTTTCAGTAAATATGCTCTAAAACAAAGCCAAACTTGTCCACTGTCATAATGGTTTCTAAGCAAGATACCACATAACCATGTGCTTATTTAAAAATGGAAGTAAAAAACAACTGAGGTGTTTCAAATAAGTATGCTGTGCTATAATCAAACAGGCCTTTCTAGCTCAGATATTTAAGCTTTGTGAATTCCCCCCCGTGGGACTAATAAAGGCTACCTAGACTGTAAGGACCTATTTGAAACAGTTGCAGTTTTGGGGGGATCCTTGTGTGTAAAGAGGATGACTAGAAACTGGAATCAGCTTCAACAACTACCTTATCTGTTTGCAGTCTCCATAAACTGCATCTGTTCATTTCATCACAGACTTCATCTGAACATGAAGTTTGTGAAGAGTTGTCCTCATTTGAACTTTTGCACCTGTCTGACCCCAAACACTAACATGCTGTTTGGAGGTGCAAATACATCCACAAAACATGCACACACACACGTCTTTTTTTTTTTTTTTTAAAGTTTTTTCTTTAATAGCTTTGTTGTGCTGCAGTGTGTGCAATGGGCACAGACTCTGTTCTGTTTCTATCATTCCATTTTCTCTGACATGCGCTGAACCTCTCTCCACCTCTAACAGCCTTCATTTAGCCTGTGTGCCTTTTAGTGAAAGCACAAAGCATAAAAAAAAAAAAAAACGCTACTGACATCTCTAGGATTTTTTTCCGCTCTACTGATGCTCTGAATGAAGCTCAACAGCGCCAACCACTGGCCGCTAAAGGAACCACATTCTATCAAATCCTTGCCTGTAGCACTGATAAATAATGAAACAATTTAACTTACTGATGTGTTAAGAGATAAACATGACTTGTTGATCATTTCAGGTGATAGGCAAAAAAAGAGATCTGGAATTTTATACCCAACAATTAATAAAAATGTGCAAATGAATTAAATCAAATAATTATTAAGTGTCATTGTGAAAAATAAAGCTGTTACACTAATGCATGTGTGAGAAAATCCTCCAAAGTCACTGCAATGAGAGGAATTAATTCATTCCTTACAAATACAAACTGCCTAAACATGGCTAGCCAGCTAGCACACCTACAGAGAACAACTGTGAGAGCTGATTTGTTAAGGCTATAAAGATTATTTCAATGAACACAGTTTTTTTTTTTTAGAGGACAGTGTCATGTTCCTTACAACTTCATGTTTTAACTAAACGACAGCAGCTTAAAAAGTTAAACTGGGCCTTTTGAGTTTAACAACCCAGAATGGAGTCGTCCCACAGCTTTTCCTCCTCTGTCCTTGTGTCTACTTTCTCTTTAGTTTTCTTCTTCTCTTTCCTGTATTTGGGTTTGGCTGGCTCATCCTGTCCACCACACCCCTGCTCGGTATTTATTTCAGTCTGAATATGCACCTCTCTCTCTTTTGCCATCTCTTTTCTATGGTCTGTCATGTCCTCAGGCATTAAATCGTCCATCACCCTTTCACCTCTTTCTGCCTCAAAGTCCTCCTCCCGGGATTTCTTTTCTCGTCTTCTCCGCTTGCCGTGGTTTTTTCTCCTTTTTCTCATCCTCTCTTCCTCTGACTCTCCAGATTCCCCTCTTCTCTTGTCCTCCGGTGCGTTATTTCTTTCCCTCCTCTGTCGCTTCCTCCTCTTCTCGTCCTTGTCTGAGTCCTCATCTCTTGCCCTCCTTTCCCTGTCTCTCCTGGATCTTCTTGTCCTCCTCTTTTGTCTTTCTTGGTCATCACTGTCACTTGTGCTACTGCTATATGAGGAGGAGTCCGAGGAGTAAGACGATGAGGTAATATATGAGGAGGAGCTTGACTGCTTTCTACGTCTCTTTCTCATTACAGGTCGACTAGTGAACGGTCGCGAGCCTGAGCCTGGAGGGCCTGGAGGGCCTGGAGGGCCTGGAGGGCCGGGAGGAGGGCAGTTGTAATCCCAGCCAAGGGGTGGCCAGGGAGGCCCCTGATAAGGAGGATGCCACCCTTCAGTGTAGCTGTAATGTCCAGCGTGGGAGTGATGAGGAGGGTTAGAGGTGGGAGAAAAGTTGGGCACAGGTTTGTTCACTTCTGTGATGTCCCACTTGTTAAATACTTCCTCTTCTTCTTCACTGTCTTCATCCTCCTTTTGTGAGACTTGACTGGTCTTGGGGGTGATTCCACGAGCCCTCTGAACCTGAATGTAGTCTGACAACTCATCTGCAAACGTGCTGTAGACTTTTTGTTGGGACTTGCAGAGGTCCATGACTTTCTTCTCCCTGGTCAAGAACATAAAAAACAGCACTTTATACAAATAATTGAAGTGACAGTAAAGCTCTATTAAGCGTTCTTTTTAGCACCAGATATAAAACACAGTCCAGCAGACACAGAGCAAGACGACCATCCAACGAAGCTCTATGTATTATGAGCGCAATGGTAGCTTGGACAAAATACAGAATTTTGTTATTGTTATTTATAGCAAAACAATAATAATAATGATAATTATACTACTACTAATAATAATAATAATAATTAAAAAATGATGCAAAGTTTAAACCTTTTAGGTAAATATTTTAATATACCATGATGCCTACAATATTCAATAAGAGGACTAACTATTGTTTTCTGTCATGTTTCTTTTGTCCCGCACCTGTACCCAAACTTTGGTTGGTTGTGCATACTACCCATCCCCATTGTGTAAATAAGACATAAAAATGTCATGAGAAAATCATGAGAAACAACTATTGAGTGGGCTGAAAACAAAAACATGAACAAAACGCTGTGAAGAGCTGCAGAGGTTTGGTGTTAATATTCATCTGATTCAGTGGAGAATTACTTAATGCAGCTTTAACGTCACCAAAGCCAAGTTGAAGTGCAGTATAGCAGAGATAAAACTTTGCGTGCAGCATAAATGACAGTGGGCATTCTTGAGCTTACCTAATCTGGTGTTTGTTTCCCTGCATGTGGGCCTGGTACATCTCCACAGAGTTAAATTGTGCACTACACATCTGACATATCAGCGAGTTGGCTGTAGACAACATAGAAATGGCATAAATAATCACATAATGGCTAATAAGTACTCAGTTAAAACAGCTTCCGTTGGTTTCTTCTTATTCGAATTTCTATCTCAAGTCAAAATAATATTTGTTGAACATTTGGAGGTCAGTCATCTCTAGAAAGAGATATTATGCAGTCTAGTAAAAAATAATAAGACCTTATTAAAGCTAAGGTTAACACAATAACTACACTATCAACTATCACTAATTTACCTCTGGTAGATTATTAAATTAGCTTAAATTAGTTTGACTTATTATTATTTGGGTTCACTGCTTCTTATTAACATCACTTTATTGACATAAAGTTATTAAGCTGACACATACCTGCTATCTCTGAAGAGATGAAATGTTCATGGCTGAATGGATTTGCCATTTCAAATTATCGTTTTTTTTCTTCATCGTTTCTGAGTTGGTATCAGGCTGTCATGCTCTTGCCAGCTTCTGCTGATTTTATTTGTCACCTTGCATCTCAAATAGATCGAAGGATATGGGCATATAGTGTCTGACAAAGGCAGAATACTTTCCTTTGCATCAATATTGCCTCTTAAAATGCACTCAATATCATAATGTTTATATTTTGTATTAGGATCTGATGCCCTTTGTATTGTAATGTTTTGCCAAGAGGCAGGACCCTGTGTTACCTTGTTCCACACTCTCTCCGAGCTCTCTGAGCAAGTCCTGTCTGGCTTGATTCCTCTGGTGTTTGCGTCCATTGTAATGCTGGAGAGCCATTTGCGGGTTATTGAAAGTGGCAGCACACAGGGCACAGTACTTGTGAAGGTCCTGCATATCAAACTCGGTGATAGAGGTAGTTGGGTCCAGAGGATGCTCCGTACCCTCTTCTGGGGCAGATTTCTGGTCAACATCATCAGGATCCCGAGTCAGATTTGGTACGGTGTGTCCCTCTGTGCACTTTTCTGTAACGGCAATGAAATGTTGAATTTCAGTTTATTTGTGTTTGACTTTCTGAACTTAACCTGAACTTGAGCAGATAATTGTCAACAAAGTTCACTGTGTATCTGTAAACATTGAGCTTCAGATCACTGTTATACTTGTCCATCACACAACCCACACTTGCCTGAGGGCTGAAGACCTTGTTTCCGAAGATTTTTTATATGGACTTTGCCTTCATAGTGTGATCTTGCCACCACGTGGGAACTAAAAACCATGTTACACAGCTCACAGAAACGGTCCTTATCAGTAGTCATAGCCCGCTGCAAAAGAAAACCAAAAAACATATATAATATATATATAAAATAAATATATAAAATATATACAAAATAAATA
>JBAJHX010000096.1:19968528-19997408 GCA_037176925.1 Amniataba percoides
TATATATATATGTATATATGTATATATATATATATATATATATATAATTATACACACACATACACACACACACACACACACAGACATAAAATAACTGAAGACAAAACTGATGCCTTGGGCCACTTCAAGTTCTACCATATTGAGATCTTCAAGTCATTACTCATAACATTTTTTGCCTTATACATTTTAAGGATTATTGTTTACAGCTATGCTTCTGTTAGACTCATTGTTTGACATTACAAAATAAGGGGAAAAGAATAAAATCACTAACCTGGGGTCCTGTGGACTCTTTGTTCATCTTCTCGGCTCTCTTGGCCTGCAGGTACACCCTGAGTTTCTGAGCATGTTTCTTTCCCTGCAGTTGGGGAACACAGGAGACCTTATTATAAAGGCTCTGAACTTGTTAAGTCAATAAAACAGCTCTGTGACAAGTTCCTGAAAATTAGCACACACCTCATAGTGGGACAACCTCTGAGATTCAAAGAGCAGCACAGCCTCACACACATGGCAGTAGTCATCAGTGAGGAGACCTTTTAGAAGCTCGTCTTCTCTCTTGTGTCCTGTGTGGCAAAATATACTGTCAACTTTACAATTAAACAAAAGTGAATTAAGAAGATGATTATTCAAGCATTTCACTGAAGCCCTTTGGAGGAGATATAACTAAAAGAATATAACTGTTGCTGTTGTGTCTTGACATTGGTCAGTTTAGATAAAAACTGAAAAAAATAGAAGTTGTAAAATGAAATGCTAATTTGCACATTTCCATTGCCTGAGTAACAAGGGTCTCATTCAGCATTCAAAATTGCTCTCTATTGGTAAGGCAGGACATCTGCTGAACACAAGAAAAAAGCAAAAACAGCTTATATATCCTGTCAAATCTTCTGTACAATACAGTGACTCATCTTAGACAAAATGTTACTTTATTCCAAACACATCAAGGACGCACCGTAAGGACTCTTTACGACGGTGGTAAACTAGGAGGTCCTAGTAATTACATTTCATAAAATTTTTACTTGAATTATTCGCACCCACTGTGACCCTCTTACAATGCTCTGCAGCAACATAACTGAAACAGCAAACAGTGTGGGGAAAATCTGGGTTTCATCTGGGCTGACTGCAATCTGTCCAAAGACGAATACATTAATTTTTTACCACACTCATGCAGCTTTTGAATGAACTGGGTCAGCTCAAAAAGGATGACTCAAGTATATATATCTTGATCTGCTCATTTTCACTTGCAACATGATTATTAAGCACTAAAAATATGTATCATCCTCCAACATCACTGTGGATGTGTATTATTCATAATGTCTCTACTGTCTGACAAAGATGAGCATGGCAGTTTTTCCAAAACTGCAAAGAAGCTGTTTGTGCAGTATGTGAAATTAATTTTTAGAGTTGTTATCAAAATGGCCATAAATAGGACAGAAGGTATTCCTGTAAAACTTAATTGTTTACGTCCCTGTTGCTAATAATTAATACATGTTTAGATAATTCAACAATAACAGTCTGTTGTACACTTTAACAAAAAAGACTGATAAATACACTTTTATTACTGGTAGTAACTGAAAAGTTTTGACTAGAGCTGAAATGATCAGGTGATTGTTGATCATTAGTCAAACCAATTCAATGTTTATGTTAATCACCTGTCACTAAATACTCCAGCCAATCATATCATCAAGAAATAGTTACTGTGTTAATCTGCGCAAAACCAACCAAACAAACAAAAAAAACCATTGCAGCCCCTCCAAGTACAGAGTTGAGGTTAATAAAAGTAAAGCATTTGAATAAATTACAATAGAAAACGTTTAAATGGTCTGGAGTCTCAATGCTGACAAGCTACACTGTGCACTGCCAGAATTTTAAATTACCAACTTATAGTGTGTAATCAGTATGACAATATACATACACACAAAAAAATCCATCTGTATCTCTGTGTAATAAATGAATAAAATGGCCCTAACTAGAGCCTAAAATATTCACACCTGCTGATACATTTCAAATATTGTACTTACCAAATGATAATCACAGTAGTTTAAAAGACAAAGATTGTAGGAAATGTGCCTCAAAGTTTGTGTACAATGTTTGAACAGGGTACAGTATTTCACACCTTTATTCTACAGGTGAGCGAGGCCGCCCACTTAGTTGTGTTTTAATGTTAGACTGAAGGACATTTGGTCAGGTTTGAGATCCTACAACTGCATTTTGACTTTAATTCATGCCAATAGCTTGAATACTGCTTCACTGCTTTGCTTTGACTGATTTACTTAAGTTACTGACTAGGTTACTGTCCAGCCAGAAGATCAAAATAAAGTCACCCTCTGTGTAGTATTAAGTTAACTGGCGGCCTCCCCGACCAGCTCACCTCCACCTCTGCTGGGATTATTTAAATGGTCAGAGTCAGTTTGGGTTGGAGACAGTAGCTCAGGACAATCAGCAACTGCCCAACAACTTCCGCATCTGTGAATACGATCACAATCTGTAACTGTATGTTTTCCACTATAGGTCTATGGATAAATAAGACTGTGTTTCGGTGGGTGACACTTTCAAAGAGTCGTGTACGCACGGTAAACACACTGAGGCACCCCTAAAGTCACCGTTAGCACAGCTAGTTAGCATGTTTAGCTAAGGAGCTAACAAGCTCTGTAAGCTAAAAGCTAACGGCTCGGCAGTTTGAATGTCCGTGTTCTAGACAAAACTCACCTTCAACCTGGGTACTATCTGTTTTAGTGTTTATTACTTTGTCAGCATCTGTGACAGAAGCCGCGTTAGGGGTACTGGCAATGTTATTTAGGGCGTCTGACTCCGCCAGAAGCGGAGTACAGACACTCCTGTCGTCCATCTTTCTCCCTAGCTGTTTGACGCATGCGCAGTGACGTCGCCGTACTAATGGCGTTTGCTAAGCGTTAATCCAGAGACTGTTTTAATGATAATGTGATCAAATTAGACTGAAACTGTACAGAGTTACTGATTAAATATGTTTAATAACATGTCCTGTACCTAAAACCTCTTTTCCTGAACATCTGTTAGAGGTTTTGTACATTTTAAAGAAGTTTTTTTTTTAACAATTTGTTGAACTGAACTGTGCCCCCCCCCCCCATGAAAAAACAAATTTAGTAAATAAAAATGACCAAATTTGTTTAATTAAAGACAAGTACTGACTTTTTAAATTTTATTTTAAGTATCCCAGTCAGCCATAACTGTGAGTGAACATGCACAGTACTGGAGCCTGAACCTGAAACAGCTAAACTGAAGTTAGTCATTGTACATTTATTTATTTATTACTTTTTTAAAATGCTACTCTTTAGGTTCAGCGTACCTTCACTGTCCACACTATATGCCATAGACGATCAACAACACCACAAATAAAAGTTAATATCAAAATAGATACTTTATTACGGGACATTATCATTTCAACATGTGTTTGGCGCAGATAAAATCTGTGTAATGCTGGAAAACAATTTCACTGACAAATATAACAAACGGACAAGATCACAGATAGAGAGGTTCAACATAAAGTTGTTTTACATCAGGACAAGGACACAGATGAGGAGGGTCACTAGAAAAGCAGCACACGGTGGAAAGCTGTCACTTTCTTTTCTGGAGCTCTCTGGCCAAGGTGTCCAGCTGTGGAGAATCATACAGTATAACATGTGAGTCACACTACACTCACTTCACTTTATTCACGACTGTACGGCATCTTTTTTTTACCACACACTCACACCACACACCTTGAACACACACGCATTTTATCACAACACACACACCTATATATTGGACTCAAGTGTGTACAAACTGCCTGTTGCACAACTGTATGTCACACAGTGTCATTATGCACACTGCCAGATGTTTTATTTCATATTTTCTATTTTCTATTGTATTTTTATCTACTTTTTATTATATCTATCTATCTATATATCTATCTATCTATCTATCTATCTATCTATCTATCTATCTATCTATCTATCTATCTATCTATCTATCTATCTATTTGTTGCTGAATTCAGTGTATAGGTATGACAGATATCATGTCAACAGGATGGCACATATTTTATACACTGGACAGGGTTGGTCCACTTACAAGAAAGTTTCTCAGAATATTCCTCCTCTGGGGTCTCAGGTAGCTGCATTCTCCTGCCTCACACAGCTTAATCTCCTCTGAAATCTGAAAGTCAGAGAGGGAGAGATATGAGACGTGACAAAGATTTAGGGAATATCTTTAAATAGGAAATGCTCATGAATGAGAAAATGGCGCACGCTGCCACACGAACACTGACCCCGACCTCTGACGTGCCGAAAGAGTCCAGCTCCCTCTTGCCTCCGGGGTACCAGCCATGGGACCAGTGCTGGGCGCTGGACAGCTGAGCCCCGACACATAGAAGCAGCCCAAGCAACAAAACCAGCCGCGAGGTACACATGATATTCCCACCTAAAGGCAAAAATGGACACTCAGTGAGCTCAGTGTAAGAGGTCACTATCCTTCGTCATTTGATCAGAATATCCAAACAAATAGCCAAGTATATAAATATCTATTCAATTCATTCCAAATTTTGAATAGTTTTTGTGTTGTAGAGAGATTGAACTTGACTATTGCGAGATTAGATAAAGATTCAGGCTAAGATGCAATAATGCTTTGAATTTTTAGGTTTGGACTTTGTGCAATTTGCATTTTTGATCAATTGTTTTCTGTAATTTCACTGTTGTAGGTAAATAACTATAAAATAAATGAATAATGATTGCCGTTGTACAAGCATCAGGAATTCATATCAGGGATTTTCATAATTTATTGCATTTCAAAAAGAGTTCCCAAGCTTACAAACAGTACTATGACTGAACTATCTCATCTTGAGTTAGTTTCGCATAGAGACAAGTTTTACGCTAACCATATTCACTTTTCATTAAACAGGGTCTGCTACATTTACAGTTTCTCATATAAATAATTTACAGTATATTTCAGACAGACTGTGGTAAAACTATGCAGAGGTGTATAGAAGTGCCTTACCTTAGTTTCAGCTCTCACAACTTTAACACTGCAGGTGTCCCTCTGCGTCCCACCAGCGATTCACCCTTCAGTTGACGGTTACCG
This sequence comes from Amniataba percoides, assembly GCA_037176925.1. NCBI lineage: Eukaryota > Metazoa > Chordata > Actinopteri > Centrarchiformes > Terapontidae > Amniataba > Amniataba percoides. Next base: position 19,973,615 of record JBAJHX010000096.1, read on the forward strand.
AAGGCACCTCGCAGTCTCACAGGTGTGGAGATTCTCTTAAAGCTTCTCCGTCTCCTGACTATATATGTGCCAGTCTGAAAGCCCCCTCTCAATCCACATTTCAATAATCACTCCCTAATTGCCCCTCCTACCACTGACCCCTTGTTGTCCCTCTGTTCCCAGCGGTGAAGTGAACGCTCCCTGAGGGACAAGAGGTCCAGAAGACATGGCCAATTCCAATTATCGTCTGCAAACAGCACTGATACCCTGGGGATGCTCATCGGCCCACACGCGTCATCCATTTCCACTTGTAAATACTGTCACTCTGGCCAAAGACCACGCTTAAGTCAGTACAAATACACATTAATGACAAACAGCATCGTTCATTTTTTATTTTTTAAGTCATGGTGCTGCACACAGACTTAAGAAAACATCGCAGAAATTGAAACTGTCTCAGACATGCTCCTCACAGCTTATAAAGAAGTTGATTTAAACATAACTCATTAAATGTTCTACATGATAAGATCTTTTTTATGATTTTTGTTGTATCTTGAATGTGTTAATTGGTTCTATATGTTCTGGCTTCTTTAGTGTGGACCTTTCCCAACAGTGATCTTTGACTAATAGTAATAACTGTATCTCAGATCAAACAGCAGGTCTTTGTCAGAAGGTAAAACTTAATAGTTCCCATTTCCTCTTTTATCACCTGTTTTGACCACAGTGACCCATCACACATCCTCCCTCTAACCCGGATGACCCTTCAGTCATCTGATGTCGACGGGAACAAACACTGGATTCCTGTCCAGGCCACTGCTGACATCCCTGTCAATTAAAGGAGGAAATGCATTTGGATACAGAATGAGTCCTTGCTCTGGAAATGAGTGACAGTGTGACGTGCTGCTGTTGACTCAGTGTATCTGACAGCCCTGGCGTTGTGACGCACAGTTGTTTGGGATTGGCTGAAGCGAGATGACTCCAAGATGTGTCACTGATGAGGCGTGATCCCTGTTTGCAGATTCGCCTGTCTGTGTGAAGCCAGAGCAAACACTTTCTCACAAGTCTGTGAACGAAAAAGTTTAAGATATTGATGGATCATACATTTCTTATATGCCCATTTGTTTTCCCCATCACAAATCATGGTAATAGTGCGTCTCATACTGGTTTCATTTATTTCAGAGCTCTGACCATTCTGTCACTGTTTATTTTGTCCTGAGGATCAATTTGATGTTGCTGAAATGCAAAAACATTTCTTGAATTTCTTCAAACTTAGGACAGATATGCAGAATGAACCCTCTTTTGATCCACTCATCTTAGGCCGACAGTAAATCCTTTGTCACTAAATGGTGTATTAATGCATGATGGAAACCAGCAGATCAAAGAGTTTCTTGATCCTTAATCATTCCGCCTTAAAATCCAGTGATTTATCCTTGCACTTTTATGACATTTAAGAACTTAACAGAGACAGGTTAAAAACAGGCAAGTCAAACCTGAAGCAGGAGATGCAGAACTTTTTTGAGTCAAGCTCCAAAATCATTGTATCCTACATTTGCCCTAATGCATGTTCCTATTTATTTTTCCATATACTTCACATAAGTGTTACTGAGTTGGTAGACTGGTGTTCAAATAAAAAAAAACCCAAAGGAACTGTAAGCAAATACTATCAGGTGCTATCATTTCAATGTCATTTGCTACCCAAATGTAAACCTAATGTATCCTAAAATGTATTCCAGGTATTTCTGTCCAACAGTAACGTTAAATGATTCCCTGGTTAATCATTTAATGGTACAAAAAGCACATTAATATTTGATTGGGGGTGAAGGGTTGAACACTGATTGAAAACCCTTCAAGAACAACACTCAGGAGGACTGCCTGATCCATAAGGTACATGAACGATTGGCAATTATTTTGCACCACTGTAGCATTAGTCTTCATTGAGAAGGGAGCTCTAATGAGCATCAGGCTGTCCTTGTTTAAAACGAGCAAAAACACGGCATGGATGTGTTTGAGTTGTCTGACAAGTGACGTAACTCTACATCATGACATGACAGGAAGACAAAATGCTAAAATCTCAAGCACTTTATTAGATTTGAACAGTATCTTGCTTAGAAAGGCCATTTGGCATTATATAATTATATATAATTTTATCATATATATAATTATATATACATATATTCAAATGTTGAATAACAAAACACTGGAAACAAACATAGGCAAATTAAAAAATAGGATTTGCTTAAGACAATTTCACCAAATTAAGAATGGCCAGAACAAAACATCTCCAATACAGTTCAAAATGGTCCCGATACAGTTCAATATACATCTTTGAAAAAAAAAAGGGGTGGGGGGAGGAAAATAAAATAAGCAAGGCAGCAGACAGGAATGAAATATAAATAACCTTACATTATATACAAAGGGGAGCGGCTTTTGACCACTGGGGGAAAAATGGTCCAAGGACAATGTGAAAGAAGAAAAGGAAGCAAGAAGTGGACAGCAGTGAGTGGAAAGGAGACATAAAGGACATATAAAGGTGGAGTGAGAAAGAGCGAAGCTGGACTCTAGTCTTCCTCCAGTCTAACGCTTGAGAAATGGAGACATTTCAGTTCTTTGGGGCATTCAAAATGCTCCACTAAGCAGAGCTCCAGGAACACAGGGATGTGAGAGTGGGAACTGTTTCCCTCAGTGATAATGCATAAAAGAGTTGATTGTGTTTGTTGTGGGAAAAATTTCATGATTTTTTTCTTTTTTCACATTTGGGTACCCACAATTGATTAGTTGTCATGGATCCCACAGTTAAGTGATATGGAATGAAAATTAAGCCAATAAATCACATTGGAATTTAATTAAAAAGTGACCTCAATGTTAGTTTGATCTGCACAATCAAGGGATCTACATATGTGCGACCCGAGGGAATGTGAAAGGAAAGATGACTGACCCGGTCTTGGTTTTGGCCATGTCGTTTCGTCATTCAAAATGCCTGTCACCAGTCTGCAGGTGATAGTTGAGGAAATATGTGCGAGTAGGGAAATTGCAGAGGACTTAAAAGTGACAATCCCAACACATATTGTGTGTAAAGTTGATAAGTTTTTTGGGGGAAAACCTACCAGTGAGGCACTTTTTTAAGGTCACTATAAGAGCAAAATAGTGGGTCTCTTGGGTTGGCACAGTGTCATGTTTTGCTGCCAAATTGCAGTGAAACAAAGTGATCGTATGAGCCAAACACACACACAATAAACCAATGTAATGTAAGCGCAGGCAGAGTGGCCAAACAAAAAGCATCCCCTCTATTAATTAAGGACCCACTGAGTGACAAAGGAAATGAATGGAAAACACAATGACACCTAACGGCGAGTGAGGGCACTTGTGATGCTTTGGAATGACAGACCTGAAATGACAATGACGATGCACAAACAGCCGACAATTTCAGTGACTGGTCAATCAAAATATCTGCTACTTTAATTCCCTACAAGGGGCCTCAAAGAGGGCTTAATCCGGGGGGGGCTTAGTGACCTGAAAGAGCTTCTCAAGAGTTCAAATATAACTCCAATATTAAGGCCATGTCGTTGTTCTGACCTCATCTCTCATTTGGTTTGGTATTTTTAAGGACTTTGTTTTTGGTGCAAATACTGCATGAGCGTTCAAACAATCAACAGAGATGCAATCACCCTTCCTGACAGTTCAGCATGTACTTTTAATGATGTCTACTAACAATAAATTAGATCTAATTGTGCTCCTCCTATTAGTTAAGGTAATTACGCATGGGAGAGTTAGTGTAATATATTATGTTGTGTTGTAAATTTTGTACACACCTGGGACCAGTTAAAATCTAAAATTTAAAAAAAAAAAGATTTATGGGGAAACTCCTAAAAGAAATAGATTTCTAATATCATGGCATTTAAAATCTGCTAAAATCTGGGTGAGCCTCCTCTGGCGGGAGTGAAGATAGTTTGAACGTAGCTCAAGCAGAATTTGTTCAATTTTCAAAATTTAAACAATCTTGGCATCAGTCATTTCCTGAGCTGACCTCTGCGGTTAACTGACATTATCCATATTTCAATACAATCATAATGGGCATGGCCTCAATTGTGACTGCATTATTTAAAAAAATAACAAAAAAAAAAACCCAACCAAAAAACAGAAAACAAACAAAAAAACACCCCACTGTAGTTCAAGACAGCCATAAAAAAAATATAGCAAACATTGCATGGCACACCTCTGCTAATAAAGTAACAATGTATCCATTTTTTGAGGAATATAACAGCAACAGCATTCGAATGAAGAGAGACATTCTTCAGCATCAGTGTTCATGGTGGGAAATAAAAGGGGATCGTTCTTTTAAAAGAGTGACAGTACAGCGTCGTGATGTGAAGCTGATATATATATATATATATATAAAAAAAAAGAAGACTGTTAATAATTCAGACAGACTCAAAGGAAACTCATACAGAAAAGAAATACTGACGTGTGTCTGTAAACAAGAAAAGAAATATCACGGGTATATAACTATTGTCGATTTCTATGATGCAATAATGGAGTTACTTGTGATTGCGTCATTTGTGATCTGCCTTGCCGCTATGATCAACATCGCTGCCGATACTGTAACAGATCACAGATAAAATTCATTTTAAAGATTTATCATAAAGCTTCACCAATTCTCCTATTCCTGAAATTGTATACTATAAGGGGGAAAAAAGATAATCAATATTTATTTTCGAAATTCCCAATTTCCTGTCACAGTCCAGGAATGTATTGGCTGCCAAAGCTTAGCCAGTGAAATAGCTTTCTTGTACTGAATGTCTAAACATGGTTGTTAGTGTCTCAGACCCCAGAGCTGCATAACCAAGTGAGTGAAAGACTTTGGCACTTGGCGGATATTAGACAGTGATGTGAAAACACACAGCGTCTTCTCTGCCAGCTTATGCTCCGGTTTTAAACAAACACACAGATGCTTAAAAAAATAAAAAATTAAATTAAATAAAAAAAAACCAAACCAAATGGCTCCTGGTATTTAGAGTGTATGTTCGTGCGTGTGACAACCTGAGTCTATGAGCTACGTCACAGAGATTGTGATCTCAAATCGTTAGTGACCTCTGAACCCCTGAAACCCAAAAATGGGAGAAGCTGTAAGCGGCTCAATAGGCTGAACGAAATCTGTGTGAAGACAAATGGCTCTGCTAGAGTGTGTATGTGGATTGTGGGAGTGTCTCAGAGTGAAAATCAGTTCTGGTTTTGTCTGTAAATGTTCAAGATTTTGCTACCACACATTTTGCTACAGCAAAGCCAAAAATGTTTGAAGTATCTGTCCCTAAAAAGTAAAAAATGCAAAACAAAAATCCAAACATCATTATCTTGACTCTGGATTCTTTTTTTTACATTAGTCTCCAAAGCATTAGATTTATATTCATATATATTTATATATTTATATATATACCAATAAAATACATTACAGGTGCCACCCGAAAATGCAGCCAAACTCAAAACTGTGTCTGAAATCAAAGTTATAAGATGCAACACAGTAAGTATATATACATATGGGGGGAAGAGATGGGAAGCAAAAAGGTGAGGGGCTGTATTAACAAGACCAATATTACAAAATATTCAAGAAGGCATCTCAGTTATTTTCTCTGTCCGACTGCACTGCCCCATTCTCTGGGCCGAGGCCTCTGTTCCCTTTTCCTCCGGGCAGTTCATCAGATCAAGTTGTGATGAGTCTTTTTTTTTTTTTTTTAATCCATCAGATGGGAATATGCAGCTTTCTGCATGGTAACGTGTATGTGAGTGTGTCTGTGTGCATGTGTATGAAGTGTGTGAGGACATCATTCCATCCGTGGCAGGTCCCTACTTGAAGTTGGCGTAGTCAGAAAAGGCATCGATATACTCCTGGACCACTTTGTAGCAGAACTCGTACTGCTCCTGAGGAGGGGGAGGGGAAACAGCCATGTCAGATGTGGAACTACCAACATTATAATCCTCTAAATTCATCGCTCTGATGACAACCATGCAGCTGAGTTCTGTGTAATTGTGAATGAAAGTTCTTGAAATCTTGTTTTGCATCCAGATGACAGACATAGAATATGTAGTCAATTGGGGTGGGGAACTGTATTTGCATGCAACTGAGGGCTCTCAGCTCTTAAAAAGCTCTCCAGTGAATCTAAACCTCCACAGAAACAATATTTTTTAGAAAATACACATATTTTCTGTCCAAAGATAACACTAAACCTCGCTAATTTACGTTATGTTTCATTTGGTTGGGCTACATGTTGAACTGCTACAGTTATTTTTAAAAGAGTAGCCTCTGCGTGTCACCTGGCAACTCACCTTGGCCAAGAAGTAGTCCAGCACATTACCATAACAAACGACTGTTTTTACATTTTGGTCTTTGTATGGAATAAACAAACAAGATGTAACATGTTAATTGGTGAGCTCTTAGAAGTGACAATAAGCAGGTTTTGCTACCAGACTGACTGGTTCCCTGTATCCAGTCAGTCTGGTAGCAGTCACATAGTTACTGTGCAGATATGAGAGTGTTGTTACTCTTTTCATCTAACCCTTTTCTAGCCTGGTGACAAAAGAAATAATCAAAATGAATTTCCTATTAAAGGTTCAAAGGGCCTCTTACCAGTGTCTGCACCATGTGGGGTCTCTGCAGTCTGAGGCTCTTCACTGTCTGGAAGACATCCAGGATGCCCTCTGCCTTCACCCTTTCCAGGACCGTACTCAGCGCACAGAAAGTCCCCGTCCGGCCAGCGCCAGCACTGTGCACACACATATAATTAAATGTAAACCTCTGTATACACACCGCAGTACGTGTGTGCAGAAATAGCAGACACACAAAGGGCTTTGTTGTGGGTGCACATGTTCACAGAAAGACCGTGCTAACATTTCTGGGAGTAGTTAAAATGTCAAAGGAAGAAGAGAACAATTCTTCTGAGTTGTTTTTTCCTGTGATTTAATAGCTGTAACAATTTCCCAGACACACACCAGCGCACATCATTGCCAGACGCATTTCCATGTGCAACAGTGATACAAACAATAAACACAATTATCATAATGAGAAGTATTTTTTTTTTCCCATTGTGTGTGTGTGAGTGTGTGTGTGTGTGTGTCTTACCTGCAGTGCACAGTGATGGGGTGGTTGCCTGACTGCTGCTGTTGCTTTTGCACCGCAGCAATGATGTTGATCATGCCTTTACCATCAGTGGGGATGCCCACCTCTGGCCAGCCGTGGAAATGGAACTGACGCACGGCTCGAGCCTTGTTCTCCTGGAGAGATGGAGGAAGGCAAAGAGAAGAGATCACAGTGCGTTTTGTCAGCAGTGCTGTAAGGACTGTTGTACTGTCACATAAACAGAATGAGCTAATCAGGGCTTAGAAAAGCGGTCCTTTCTTACCCTGTTGTTGGTGACCAGGAGGTCACGCACCGTGTAGCTCTCGTTCTCCTCCTCCCTTTTAATCTCGACGGAGATGTCCCCATAAACCACCACTCCATCACTGGGCCAATACTGAGCACACTTTTCCTGCAGGACACATAACGGAGATGATCAAATTACCAGGCTTAAAATCAGGCTGCCATTATGAAGTATTCAAGGAAACAGGAAATGTCACTGCTTAAATGTCTAAATCTCTACAGAGTGATCTCATTCTTGAGAATTTTAAATACCAATGACTATTAAACAGAAAAACTAAATTAAAATTCTGAATTTCATCAATCATTCATTATATTAATAAGAAAAGAAGAAAGTTGGAAATAATTCTAAACCTGCAGTTCTGACCATTAAAGACGACATCCTGGTATGACTGCTCAGCTTCAATAACGGCCAAAAGTTAATTTTACTCTTCTGTGGCATTAAAGAATCCAAAGAACTTGGCCACTAATAATTCATATCACATTTTGTTAAAGATCTGGCAAGAAGATATGGTGGAAAACCATGGCAGCACATGCCATTTTTACCATTATTGTTACCATGTTATACAAGACTGGTGGCGTCAAGTTAGCATTGAGTAAATTATCTAATATCAATATTCTATTTTGGCCAGTTATTGACCCGATATGTAATACTAGTCTCTGCATCTGCACACATCAGACACACACCTGCCCTCTTTCCTCCAGCTCAGTGAGCATGACTATGGAGCAACTCCTCCACTCCCAGATCATCCTCCAGAAGTCCTCTATGGTGTGCTGCAGGGGGCCCTGGCTCGCCATGTAGGAGTCCTTCTGACGGTAGCCCTGTGACCAGACAGAGGATATATAACAGGAAGTGGGGTCCGGGGGGGGAGGAGGGATGAATAGATGATACAGAAACACACAGTGGGAGGGAGAGAGACTTAAGACACCTGATCGATTGCTTGCATTAATAAAATGAAATGATCCACTCTTATCCAGGTGCTTTTACACTCACGTCAATAAAAGAGGCGTTGACGTAGTCGGTGTTCTCTTCTCCTCGTTTGACTGGAATGATCACTCTGTTGAACTCATCTGTGAGAGGGAGAAACACTGACCTTGAGCGAAGAAAAGCTTTAAGAATTGACTCAGAAACTATACACATTCTTTATGCGTGTCACAGAATTCATCGTCATGTGTGGGCGCAGTAGTGCCGGATACACTCGCAGCTCACGCCTACGGCTGCATCACTCACATGGAATGATCTGTAGGACTCTGTTCTTCTTCATGTTAGCGGGCAGGTTGCCTGTTCTCATCTTGTCATTCTGAATCTTGATGGATGTCAGTTTCTGAGAAAGAAAAGATGACATTTCAAGACTTCAGGACATCTGCAGGTAAAATATATCGGACGTGCAATGAGAGACAAGGTTTGGATGCGGGGCTGTGATGAGCAAGAATTGAATCTCTTTGGAAACAGACCTTGAACTCAGCCTCCAGACCACTGCAGCCAGCTCCAGGTGAGGGGGCGTAGAGTTTGGCCAGGTGGGACTCCAGAGAGGTCACCTCCAGCTCTGTGTCTCCGTACAGGTAGTGCTCTAACAACGCCTGGAAGATGAACACATACTGCATCTGTGGGAGAGAGGGGAGGCAGAAGTCAGAAAAGAATTGCACTTTAAACACTGTGTCACGAGAGACGTGTGATGTGTTATTGTCCACACTGGACTTACATCCGTCTGGACCATCTGACAGCGTTGGGCTCTGATCCTTGTGACGAAGCCGAACACGTCCACCTTCCTCTCAGCGATCATCATGTCCAACATGGCATCGATCACAATGAAGGTACCTGTCCTCCCCACGCCCGCGCTACGGAGCAGAAATATGACGCATTGTGAGAAGTGAGTGGAGCGCAGCTGAAGATCCACAACAAAACAGGCAGTGGTGAGTGTTTAATCCACTCACCTACAGTGAACCACAATGGGCCCGGCATACTGAGGGTTGCAATTCTTCACTTTCTTAAGGAACTTGAGCATGCCAATAGGGGTGAAGGGCACCCCGAAGTCTGGCCAACTGGTGAAGTGGAACTGGGTGACGAGCCTCTGAGGCTTCTTCCCAGACACATCTCCCACCTGAGACACACACAAACAAGGTCATAGACCAAGCTGCAGCACAATGAGTATATTCAAAGCTATCAAATCTATTCTTAATTTCTTAATTGTCTGCAGTGTGCATTCTGGAAATGCACACTGCATCATTATTCAGCAACACTTCCACAGAAAATGGAAAAAATAGGAGTTTAAAGACAGAATATAACAATGACATCACGGTACTCACGCACAAATAAGTTATTACCTGTTGGATGCAGAACTTGCGGATGGTGTAGTCCACCAGAACCATCGTGTCTTCTACAGACACGCGAATGTTCCCGTATGTCCAACAGCCCTGGTCCGGCCAGTACTGGGCACACTTGCACTGAAACACAAAGAGTGATTTCTCCTCAATTTACTTCAAGTGGGAGGAAATGATGAGAATTCAAATGAGGTTATCCAAATTAAGAATTAAGACCCAATTAAGACCCAACTATGCTGCTCCTTTAACGGAATAAAGATTGTGAAAAACCAAAGACAGAGCAGATTCATCATTTGAAGACCAGTAATGCTTGTTCTGGCCTTCACATTGGGATTGAAAGAGTTGGTTTAAAAGTACACTGTCTAACTTTCCAAATAAAAAATTAAATTTCCAAAGACATGTTAAACATAAAACCAACAGAGGAGGTTAAGAGTAACTATGTTGCTTGGTGCAGTTAAAACAGAGTTACCCAGTCTTTTATATCTCAACTGAGTATGTATGTCCTCTGAAGGTGCAAAATGATAACACAGTATATAAACACAAGCATCATTATTCCTCCTGCTCTCCTACCTCTTTCCTCTCCTTCAGATTGGTCACCATGACAATGGTGGCTGTGTTCTGCTCCCAGATCATCCGCCAGTAGTCATTTACTGTTTCCTCCTTCGGCCCTGAGAGACAGAGGCAGATACAGAGACTCAGAGGATAAGTAATGAGCTAATAATCAGCCAGTCTGTTAATAAACTACAGTAATTTTCCTGCTGCTAACCCAGGCACAAACCCTTACCTTGAGCTGCAATAAACTTATTCTTCTCTTGGTAACCCTACCAAAGCAACAAGTCAAGAAGGAACAGGGCAAAATAAGAGTCTGTCACATTTAAAGCAGAATGTTTTCATTTTTGAGGAATATGCTGCACTTATACAAACATTTATAAAGGAGGCGTTGATGAAGTCGGAGTCTGGGACTCCCTCAAGAGGTGAGAGATGCACCCTGGAGTGATCATCTGAGGGAGAAAGCAAACAAAGAGAAGAAGGACCACAGTCAGAGAAGAATTCATTACACAAGTTTTCTATTCTGGCCACTAAAGTATCCGTTAGGCAGCTGTCTGATATTTACTATGACTGATCTGATGAACATTTCAAAAAGCTTGAAATAGGAGGTAAGAAGTCCACTGAGTGCTGCTTTATTAATGTCAGTCAGTATCTGGGCTGTGTAGTCTCTCACATGGCAGGATGTTGACATATCTGTTCTTTTCTTTATTCTCTTCCTTGGAAGCAGCATCGCATGAAGCCTGGATGGGGCAGACTGGCAGTGCCTAAAACGCAGAGAAAAATGGCATATTTACAGGAGATAACAGGGAGGAAGCACAGACAGATGAGTATCAGGTTCAAACCTCTGTGTGTGACCCTGCACATCATTTCCCGTTGGCCTCATCCTTTTGTCTACTGTGTCTAATATAACTCACCCCAAAAATATGGTTTGATGATTTTTGATGAAAAGTTGTTACGTGGGTGGCTGTTTAACTATACGCTGTTTATAACAAATTGAGCGAAATACCGCCAACTTTGAGTGACCATTTCAAAATCAAACACTGAGTAGCAGTAACTGCACTATTCAGGCCAGTGGTTCTGACATCCCTCTATAGTTGAGCTCAAGTACCCCTCCATCTGCACCACCTGTCATGTTCCTGGTGTGTACACATCAACTGACTTTTGAGTTTGAAGATTTGATATTGTTACAGTTTTCTTTTTATTCATATAATTGAATAATTCAATTATGGTAAAAATGGTAAAGTTTACATTAGTACAACTAGATGGATCTTTCAATCGTATTCAGTCCTTTTAGTTGAATGTCTAAATAACTTACATTTTACTGCCTCACCTCTTCATAATTAGATTCAGGGAATTAGTTCTACTGTTAACCAAACTGTTTGTGCTAACTGTTTAAATTATGATTACATTAGTTTTGGCTAACTACTTTGACTTAATCTGTGCACGTATCACTCGACAACGCCTGGGAAAACGCCTGTTCAGGCTGCAGGGATGTGTGTTAAAGGTGAGTGTGAGGCTCAGTAAGCTATCAAAGGGAGTGTGTGCCATACGTTAAACTCCTCCCTGAAGAGCTTGTTGTCATCAGCCATGCGACGGTTCATTTCTTCCTCCAGCTTGTCGACGGGAAGGGGCGGGTACTTCCTGTTTGTGCTGGGCGAACGGGCCAATAGCGGGACGCTCTGGAGCTCTGCGCCGGGCGAGCAGGAAAGGAGGGAGGCAGGAATAAGGAGTGGAGGGAAGGAATGGGAGGGGTGAGACAGGTGGAGATAAAAGAAATGGGCGAAGGGGGTGAGAAAAATTCAAACGGTCGCATATCAAGTTGGCACCAACTTCATTCGTGTGGTGTCTTCTCTGGAGACGGCCACCAGAGGGCGATGTAACGCTGTGACATGTGAGGGAGCTGACTGCAGCCCTGTTGGTTAGGTAATCGCAGCGAACAAAAGCCTTCTGCCAACAGTCAACCATTGAAGCATTATTGGTTAGGGAAGCAAGATCAATCAAGTCTTATCAGGAGCAACTGAGTAACGAGTTAGTTCAAGCCGATGGTGCATATTTGCTGATATGACCCAGAGCAAATATGTCACGTCTGCCAAAACATATAAAACACACACACACACACACACACACACACACACACACACACACACACACACACACACACACACACGCGCACACACATGCAATGTGCGTGGGTTTTACCTGTATCATCTGATCTACCATTGGCCCGTCTGAAGGACTTTGAATGGCTTCCCGCCTGCTTGTACTTTTTAAACCTGTCAATCAACACACATCAAGGAGCATATTAATACACATGGAAACACACAAACTTTCTCTGACATGCACACACACAAAAAATAAACACACACTGCTTGCATCCCACAGCTGAATGCCAATCAGTCATCGCCATGGTAACAGGAGCACCTTAGGATACAGGGTCTACAGCTAAAGCGTAGCGAAGAAGAGAGACTGCGCTTCACCAACCTGAGCATGTAGAGGATGATGATGATGAAGATGATGACCAGCAGGGAGGACAGGGCCACCATGACCGCTATGATTGGCATGTCATCAGACTGGTTTTTGACTACATCGGAGAGAGAAGGAAAAGGTCAGAGTTTGGTTTGTATCGAGCACTTGATTGAAAAGAAAAATCAGAAAAAGTGTCTTCAGTGTTTGACTGTGATGCCAAATTCCATTTCCATTACCCAAATATTCTCATGTTAGGTCGTTAGACAAAAGCTCAGGGTGATGCATGTTAATGTTTCACTAACTAATTCGACTCATTTTATCAAGAAATTGCACAAGATAATCAACACACCAGAGAGTGACTTTATCTAACCTTTTAATGTTTGATGCTGTGTGTTTAATCAGTGTGAAATCCAAAAGCCAAGAAGACCCAGCATATGAAATGACCACAACAGAAGTGTAAAAGAGACCTTTCATGACACTACCGCATTTGAATTTGTGACCTCTGTCTCTTTTAACACCAGCAATCTTTCCTTTCCATAATGGTTGTCTATTAAATATTTCATGGGCCATCTGAAGAAAAGGGGGGAAAAACACCAGACCAAAACAAAACACAAACAGAAATGGTATACTTGGAGGGAGTGTAGCAACAGGCTGTTCTTTGGAGAGAACAGATGAATCACAGTTTAACTGACACGGTCGACCCTCGACTTCTGTAACCGCTTGCACCCAAGATAACAGCGAACACGAGAGTTATGATATAAAATACTGAAACATTTAGGATGTTTGCTGTGGATTCTTTATGAATTATTTAGAGTAGCAATGTTACATGCTTTCTTCGTATCAGAAACCAGTGTGCGGGCCTGCTGTGATGCTCCTAACTGGTGAAATAAAAGCACTGTGACCACAGAGGCTTTTGCAAATTACATATTACACAGAGGAAGTTATCTATTCTTTGGGTTGCCTCCTGCAGATTACAATAGCTGACCAATTTGTATATGTATCCACCATGCGCACGAGTTACTGGTTGAAGGCAATCCTATAGTCTTCATGGTGACCTTTTACCGTCGCAGCCAACACAAAAGACAATAGATTTGCCTGAACAACAACAGGACAGTTTGGTGTACAAAAAAAAAAACGTGCTGCCATTTGTGTGCCGATGACCGGTCTGTAAGACACGTTAGGCCACAACAAAAGGAGGAGTTATTCTAGAAAACTGCATGGCAGCAGTGACAATGCAATGACAAAATCAGCTGTTCTGCAGACAGACTCAAAATTCAAGAAAGCTCTTAACGTTGTGGACAAACTATGCTGCAAAGAATGCCTCGTTTGCCTTCACGCTCCATATGCACTTTCTGGAGGGCGGAAAGTAGTTTTGGAACAGCGCCCGGCTCTGTTGCATTTTCACGCACAATTCCCAGGACTTTTCGGCGCTCTCCCTCGGACAATGTGTACATTGAGCGTGGCGGGAGCACAACAGGCTGTGGGTATCATGTGGGACTGACGCAGCCTTTGCGGGTCTCATGCCATCTAGAACTGCTCGCAGCTCTCCAACACAAGGTCCACACACGGCCAGGGGGAGACAATGGAGCAATTACATAACATCTACCAAACTAAAGTGATTATGTTACGTAACAGACATACCATACAGCAGTGCAGGCACATCTGTTGTGTTTATGTTGGAGTGTATAACACTTATCTCAACTTCTACAGTTTCTCCACAAGTTCTCAAATACGCTCTCTTCGCATGGTTTGTTTTACCTGCAGGATGAGTCAGAACACACCTGCTGTTATTATACTTTATAATAAAAAACATCTTTTCTAATCAATCGGTGACATCTGATAATGATTTGTGTGTTTCTCCATAATCATCTAATATGAATAATTAATGTAAAAGAAAAGGTTGGGGGGGGGGGTCAGGTTTCACTTTCAGGGATGTTACTAGGATGGTCAGTATAAATATAAGATATATAATATAAGGACACAAAGCTGGTAAAAAAAAATGGAGCTGTGTATTACCTGTAATCTTAAGTATTTTCTTCAGGTTGAAAGCCAATTTTAACATAAAAACAAATATAAAACATAAAAGCATCAGAAACAGCATTTCATAGTGTGAAGAGGATGGATAGAAATGCTCCTGCAACACAGTTTGTTTTAACAGCAAAATAACAGCATTCTGTGTCTGGGTTCTCCAGTTTTGTGGTACTCTGCGGTTTCTTGTGGATGACTGGCCAGATGCAGGTATGTCACGTAAAGATATTTTCAGCACTGCCACAATGGAGTTTAAAAGCAGAAAAATGTTCAACTATCTAAAATATTAAAGGTCGACTGTTGACCAGAAAGCTCGCTTGCTCGCTCTTTCCAGCTGTTGCTGCTGCTGTGCCAGCCCGCATGAATAACACTCGGCGAGATGGAGCAACGGGAAAAGACTCTCTTACTTGCTTCTGGTGTACACCATCAACCGGTGACTTTCACGTACATCAGTGCTGATTCTGAAGTGTTGTTTATTTGTTGTATCCAAATTCACCTTTTGTCTAACTTTTACTTCACTTCACACATTGCATTGAAACACGTCCTGGATGATCTGATGGTCACTGGCAGATCCAAATACAGGCCTGAATGTAACTAAATGTGTCGAGAGTTCATTAGATTCGCACACAATAAAGGAGGCAAGGCTCAGGCAAAGCAGAAAACACCTCTGGGACACATCTGACCTGCCTGTGACAAGCAACTTGGACAGGCTTTAAATGCGTGAAGCACTACAAAGCAGTCGACAAATCTATTTTTGCTGTTTAGCAGTTTTGCTGCAGAGAAAATATAAAAAATTAACAATAAAAAATGAAAAAAATGTTTAAAATGTAGGTGGTTGGTGCTTTCTGGCATCTGTGTGTCTCTGATTTGTCCCCGTGTGACTGAAGAAGGGTGCTGCAAAGTTACAATAAGCTGAGACACATTTCTTTCCCCTTTAACTCGGGGGATGGTGTTTCAGGGTGGACATTATATGAAATAGAAAGAGAAATGCTGTTTGTACGTAAAAAGAAATATATGTACACTCACACTCACCATGTGGGGTGGTGGGGTCTGTGGGGTCCTCCATGCCGGGTTCTGTGGCGGTCTCTGTGTCTGCATAATCCTCATCATCCAAATCACCATCATCAAAGTAAGTGTCTAGAGTTGGGGTGTCTGGAGCAAAGGCTGTGGTAAAGTTATTGGTCTCTGCCGCCGTAGGAGGAAAGGGGGGCTCAGTTTTCGATGGGGCCTGAGGGCCATCGGTTGGAGGTGGCGGAGGAGGGACTTGTAATATCCGCTTGGTGGCATTGCGACCTGCCAGCTGCGGGTCCTCCTCACCAGCTGGGCTTGTGGTTGTGGCTGCTGCTGCTGCTGCTGTTGTTGTTGTTGTTGTTGTTGTCGTCGTCGTCGTCGTCACCGGGATGACTGTTGGGGCGAGCGTTGTGGGTGGGCCTGTGGGGGCTTGTGTGTGTGCGACTGTAACTTCGAGGGAGGGAGCGGCGGGGGGGTCTGTGGGTTTGGCAGTGATATTTGAAGGGCCTTGAAAGAAGAAGAGAGCGTGACTGTCTTCTGCATCCAAATATAGTGAGTAAGTAAAGGAATTGGATTTAGGTGTATGTGGTTCGTACCTGTGACGGGGACATCGTCCTGGGCTGAGGCCCTGAGGGCTAGACCGAGCAGCAGGAGCAGGGGACACACACCCATTCTGCCCTATGAGGAGGAGGAAAAACACAAATACATCAGAGCGCTGAAATTAATAATACAGGTTACTGAACCCCGACCGTTTTCCATTAAGATTAAGAGATTCAGCATTCATCTGTTGTATAATCCACTATATTTTTTAAGCTTCTAACTTAATCCCACAAGGGACAAGGTAAGGTAATACTCTTAAATTTGAAATGAAAATGTAATACTTTCATAACATTTGCTCGTGTGTGTTAAATGTTGTTTACCTGAAGAAGCAAAGTTGGCATCAATCACTCATTCGCACAGCGTGGTCCTATAAAGCAAACAGAGGACATTTAGTGTGACTCAGGAGAACCTATGACCTTCTTGTATCGGTATCAAGATAAATAATGTTGGAAAATATTATTCTGAATCACACAAACACAAATATACAGTGTATTCAACGAAGACAACATGTTGATGTTTAAGTAATTCCCTTAAGTTCCGGTACCACTGCTGGTCAAATCACAGATTTCAAGGAAATTACCGATAAATCATAGCAATGAGTCGAAATTCAGAGAGAAAATGACAGTTTGACATTGAATTCAACCACAATCCCCAGCTCTTTGTATGTTTCTCTTTGCAATGGTGTTTCATCTTCAAAGTACGCCAAAGGGACATTTGATGCATTCATCATCCGGAGCATGACCAAAAACTGAATTAGTGCCACATTTAAATTCCTGCAGTGACAGTGAATCAGCACTCACGATATTCCTCATACGGGGATGAGCGAGCGGAGAGGAAAGACAGACTTGGAGAAAGCATGGCAGAGCACTACGGGCTCACCGACTGTCAGTCTTTTTTATTATCCTGGAGGCCAACGAGGCTGTCGTCTCCCCAACTGAGCTGTGATAATCCCTGGACCTAATCCCATGGTCCTGACCCTGGAATAATCCAGCACGTCTGCCTCTGCTTACAGGGATACTCCGGCACTGCACCGAGCCAAAACACTGCAACGCTACCACACACAAACTGATGCTTTACATCAGGGATTATTGCATCAGTGGGCACAGGATAAATTGGGCGCTAAAAGCTCTAATAGTGCCAGTTGCCAATCTTCTGGTGTTTTGAACTGAGCCCATTCATCGCAGTACTTACATTCTGGTTTTAGCGCAGCGCAGTTTGGCTCTGACTGCAGCCTGAAATGGGGCATGATGAGCAAGTTATGTTGTCAATGAGGATGCTATTAACCTACAAATCCAATTGTTACCCCCCCCTCCACTTTCTCTGTCACCCATCCATGCATCCATTTAACCAGCAAATATCTGCTCCCAAAAACACTTCATGCCTTCAGATAAACAGACAATGGAAAGATTCAACAAAAATATGTAGCACATCTCTCAAAATCTTTTTGCTACCAGTGTCCCATTGTAACACAATGATGGCATTTTAAAAAAAATCTGCTGTGACTTCTTTTTTTAAGGAGAAATAAGGACAGGATGTGTTTCTTCTTTACTAATGGGCGTCTAAATTTGACAGGAGGGTCTCTCTTTTTCCCTTAAATCTTACTATGTTAATTTGACTGTCAGCAGGGCTGCAACTAATGATTATTACAATTATCAATTAATCTGCTGGTCATTTCCTCAATCACAGATGAAATTCTGAAAAATGTTCAACTCACTGTATCTTGTTTTGTCTGGCTGCCAGATATTCAAATACCAATTACAAATGACTAATAAATCCAGTAAATATTCACTTTAGAGGAGCTAGAAAAAGAAAACTAACCGATGGAATAACAATTCTACACAAACCAAAGACAGAAAAACAAACATCCTTGCCCCTTCTGACAGTTGTTATCATGGCCAGGTTTTATCAAAATTCATCAAATATCTAAATTATGCCTATGCAAAGCAAGTGTGGCCATAAACTTGGCATGCGCTATAGATGCACGGTGTCTTCCTGTATCCAGGACGGTGTTTGTCCATGTGCACACCGCTTCCGTCCTCTGCTGTCTGGTAATATGTACACAATACAAGTGCCTCTCTAACCCCGAAAACCACATTACAACCTTAAACCCCTGGCTTTACTATCCTTCCCTTCAGAGCTCATTAAAAGGAGTGACTCAGCTATAATGGACAGGCTCAGTGATTAGTACCATTTTATGTGAATTAGCGTTATGCAGCATCTGCCTCAGTGTGTGCATGAGGTTTAACTCAGCGTGATGGAAGAAGGTTACCGACGGGTATGTTCGCATTAAAAGCCTTTCTTTTTTTAAGTAACCTTTTCTTAATGAAGCATGACTCACTGTTTTTGTGCGTGCTGTGCAGGGAGGCTGGATGACGTGTCACTGTGTTGGTGTAAGTGATATGAGCTGGCCCTGTTGCTAACCTTCGCTTCGCAGATGCTGCAGGAGCCCCGAGAGGTTTTTACCTAGAGACGGCATAGACCCACGGGAACAACTCTCTCGAGATGCATCTTAATGCGTTTTGGCGTCCTGAGAAGCTGCAGTCTTCCAGTGTGTGTGTGTGTGTGTGTGTGTGTGTGTGTTTGAGTAAATGCATGCTATTCTTTTCTTCAACAGAGGACATCTGTGGAGTTGTTGGTGGAGGACATCATTAATTTAAGAGGTGCTGGGCGAGTGCTTCTATTTGTGCCACTTTTAGGGTTTTGTGCTGTCAGTGCTTTCTATTAAAAAGATACTCTCGGTGATGGGTTGGTGTTATTCACAGTAGTGATCGACCGATTATCGGTCGGGCTCTCCTGACTCTGGGCTTGTGTTGTGCAACCATGTGAAGAGTTTTCAGACAAAGCCGAGCGCATAGAGCAAGCCTTTACAGCCGTCGCCGGTTGGGATGAGCTGCCCTATGGCGAAGTGGAAACCTGCCACAGCTCTCTTAAGACTGAGACGAGCTACAAAAAAATCTGTAGTTTGACTGCAGGGAATAAGAACACAAGACGAAAAAGGTAATTCGCTTCCTTCTTGACAGATAGAAAAAATGACGACACCTCCTTTCTTTTCCTCTTAGTATTAACGTAAGCTTACTTGCAGTGGCAGAGCCGATTGCTTCAATACAACTGGGATGACAACAGGACTCGGTGTCAAAGTAAGAACCAGAATCTGTCCAACATAGCACTGAGTATTAAAAATGGTTGAGTATCAGAAATGAGCATTGAAAACTTGAGGCCCATTTAACATATTTAATTTCTGATCAATGAGGAACTTTTATAATTTCAGACTGTATTTTCCTTCTTCACTGAATACTGATGCATTCAGTAGGTTGGCATACTTTCTTGAATGAATGTATTATTTAGGCAGCTGCACCAAGTTTGGCTTGGCATGGATAGGTTTAGTTTGGTTTGGTTAAGCCTAAATGACAGCAGCAAACCAAAAGGCCCATATTAGCCAATACATGGTGAAGTGAACTAAACCTACACCACTGCCTTAGCAGAGCAAGTCTGCTCTTAATGTGCAGCTATGGGACTTGTGCTGAAACCTCTGTGGCTTTAAGATGCTATTTTAGACTAATTGCCAATGCTAAAATGTAGTGTAAAATTGGCATGTGGAAAAAACCTGGCAAACAAACTTAACAAGATTATTTCTACCACAATATGTTGACATTAGCCACTGTGAGCTTCTGGTCTAACACCTGTGTGAATCAAACTGAGGAAAAATGTGCTATTTCACCTTTCACAGTTTGTTCAGTCTCACTTTAGCTGTTGTTACAGATGGTTATCAGGCTTTCATGGTATTTTTATTGATTTAATTTGAACAACTTCTGACTTTCTTTGACCAAATATGTCAATTAGACATGTGATTAGGATAATAAACTTTCTATTTGAATTTTCTTTTAGAAAGAAAACCAGAACCCAAAATCGGGTTTGTGCATACGCGGGTTAAATAAAGACACACAAACATTTCACTACTGAGCACTAAGTCATGCAAGAGAACATATTGAACTTTAGAATCGCCCTCACTTTATGCGTCTGATTCACCAGCACTGTGCAGGCCTCGAAGGCTTAATGTGCATGCGAGCGGTGAGCGCGACCAACTAATGAAGACAGTTGCTTCTCTGCCTGTGGCCAACTGCAGACCTCATAGGAGTGCAATCTCACAGTTGTGAAAGGGCTGGGCTGTTCCCATGCCATTTCATTCACACAGTGAAAGGAACACTTATAGGTGGAATATAAAGGAAGTCCAATTACATCTCCATGACAACCAAAGGCCAAGACACAAAATCAGTGCAAGGTAGTCATTTAATATGGAACGCGCTCACTCCAGTCTGTGGATTTCACCGATGCTTCAGTATTTACCTGTGACCTGAGGTGAAGTAATAAGTATCTTTCTGACTGCACAGACATGAATTAATGAATAGCTCAAGATGAGGACAGATTTTTATAAAAAGGGACCTCTTAGGGGAAGAAAACACTTAAGGCCGAGCTACTAAGAGAGTCCTCAGTGGCTGAAGTTATTTCTTCAGTTTATCATGCGCTGTTTGATGCGCATTTTACAGAATCCCGGTGACAAATGTGGCCGAACAAATACCACTACCGCAGCTGCAGGGATCCTTTTTTGTTTTATATTATTCTTAAAAATCAACAAATCTTATCAATTATTCACAGAGGGTGGCTGTGAGGCAAGCCAGTCAGCTGAAAACCTGACAGACACAGACCCCACAGGCCTCGCTGACATGACACCAGCGGCGGCAGTGGTCAAGGGGACTTCGCCATTCATGCGGGGAAATATTTCCCTCTGGCTTTCTACGAGGCATCCTGCTTCTCTAGCTGCCGCAGCGCTAGATAATGCTCGTCTGTCTGTCTCCATTCATGGCATATTAATACTGTTTCTATGTCTTGAGAGAGGGAGAGAGAGAGAGAGAGAGAGGAGGGGGTCCGGGCCAACAGGAATACTGTGAATGCTTCTCTTCACGGGAGACTGAAGTAGGCCTAACCCGGGGCCGCGAGGACTCTTGCTCTGAAACAGACCACAGATTATATGTCCCCAGTGCCACATACAACAGCCACAATCCTCTGGACTTCCCTTTCTGAGGGATACGACTCCCTGCTGGTGTGGTTTGTGTTCCTGTTGGCTTCATTCACGAGCTGGTGAGTTGATGAAAAGACGAAGAGTAGCATGGGATTACTATTCTGGCTAATCATACGAGCAAGAGTGACCGCCGCGTCTGTTATTAAGCCCGTAATGATGATTTGGTTCCACAGGGCTGAAAAGATCAAGAAAATTCACTTGTTTCAACGAGCGAAAGCGGTGAGTCAGCCAGTGAGGCTCTGCTCTGTGTCGGCTCTGTTGTGGGGTTTCTCACACAGCATGCCAGGGGCCTCTCAAGCTTTCCCACATTGGACACAGAGAGGATGTGGAGGCGCAAAGCATGGCCTCCCCGCAGAAGCCACTGTGACCTTGAAGCGTGGTGTGGGGCCAAACGGCCAGCTCAAGGGCCGCAATGAAACCCGATTCACTATCACTCCTGCCATCTGAAACTTAAACACCCAAAACTTAAAGAAGGTCGGGCATCCTCAATATTTGTATGAGTCTGCAGAGTATCAAAACTTTTAATGCCCTGAAAGTTGGCATCAATACATACAAAGATTCACCATTTATTCTAAATACTTTATTCTTTCATCATATCCTTTTTTAAATCATAATTTTGACTGTCTTGAACCTGTAGACGTCCTGGTATTTAGCCCACCATTTTAAAAGTTTGTCTTCTATAAGTTTTTTTTTTACTCTTTTTGGGGGACAAATTGAAAGAAAACAAAAAAGCCGGGAATCATATTTACATTAATATCCAGTGGTGAAGGAAGTATTCTGATCCTTTACTTAAGTAGCAATACCGCACTGTGAAAATGCTCTTAAACAAGTGCCACTTCTGTTTTGGTTATTATTTAAGGGTTAGGATCATGTGTACATTGCATTTTGCTGCTGCAGTTGGTCAGGATGCATTTAATTTCATTTGTTTTAATTTGTTATCTTCCTCATAGTACATACAGCTGTGTTTATATAGAATTAATTTGTAAGGTAATCAGAATTTAATAATTTCAAAAATGTAGTGGAGACAATGGTGCAACATTTGCCTCTGAAATGTGGTACAGTACTAGTTTAAAGTGGCATCAAATGGGAATACGTACTTAAAATTTGTAGTTATTTGTAGTTTCTATATAAATCTAGTTTGTAAAATTCCACCATACGAAATATGGAGTGTTTCAAATGATATCCAGCTCTACATGCAGCAGCAGAGCAGACAGGTGGGGCTGCCAGCGTCCCTGCTACTCTTTCTGTGGTCACTTGGGTTCTGTAACAATGGGAACCCAAAGTGAAGGTTCCCGTATCTGAAGTGACCATCCGACTGCACTCGCCCCCCTTCTTCCTCTGAGATATAAGAAACCCTTCTAAGATGAAGGCACAGTCATCTGAGACTTAACTTCACAGCAGTGTCATGACAGAGCTTCTCCAAAATACGCTTTCCTTCCTCATCCATCTTTAGGAGGTGCATTCAAAGATTCCTTCTGCTTGCCAAAACGGTCTTTGGACACACTTTTTTTTTCACAAGGCAAGAGAGGCTTGAAGGCTGATGCCAAGGGCAAATATAAATATTTATAACTACGGCTCTAGACTGGTTTTGAATCCGACCTAAATTTGACCTCCACTGTGAATGCATTGTTTCAAAAAGCACATGAAAAGGTTTTCGCCAGGAGGAAAAACGGATTAAAAGGCAATAACACAGGTTGACTGTGTCACTTTTCCCATAACTTCTCCTTTTCCTTAACAAAATGAAAAATGTGATTCTAAGGTCACACAACGGTGAACAGTATCCACAACTCCAACATTTAGTGACCGGGCCACTAAATTAACCTTAAATGAAGGAAGACAGGATAACAGGAAAACAACCTGATTCTGACTGACCTGGATCACACGTGAGCTTATGAGATCACAAGAAAACCTCTCGCACAACTCAAATGTTCCTCCAACAACAGAATCTTGCCTCGTCTTTGAAGCCCAAAGCAGGGGAATAAGCTGTTATTCATATCCATCACAGCTGTGGTGCACCAGAAACATCAATCATCCCACATCAGGAGGATGTAAAACAAAGATTTACTCAATCATTTGAAGGGATTACGTAATTACTACTCGGCATCTACAGAGGGACAGAACAAAGCTGTGTGACTCTGGGTGAAGTCCTCCCTGTCTGACAAGATATTTCATTCATAAATCATTAGTCATCACCCAGGTTTGTTTCCTGTTTTGCGAAACAGACATCGCAGAGGCCGAATGCCATATCACATGTGGCTGAAATCAGGCCCCATGGCGCTTCATAATCCCCTAAATGTATCCGTGTTTATCCTGTTAGAGGCAGAATTACAGTGCTCTTCCACAATAAAGCACGCAGGCCC
>JBAJHX010000096.1:19997508-20057977 GCA_037176925.1 Amniataba percoides
CACAGCACAGAGGTCATTTCAAAAGATCCGCTTGTCGAACCTTCATGCCAACTTCCCGGCACGGTAATTTCATGCTGTACTTTGATCTCATTTTTAGAAACTGGGCCAATCACGAAAAGCGCGGCGTAAGGATCACTCGAGCTCCTCTGCTCAAACCCTTTCAGGATCCCAAGACAGAAATAACTCTCTTTCCTTAAAATAACTTAGAGGAGATACGGACAGAGTGAGCAAGATGATAACAGCTCTGCCTTTTCTCTCCTGACTTTCATGAGATGGTTCTGCATATTGTTGGGAAAGAAAGAAGGGGGGTTGTGGGGGCGACTGGTGGACGTGTCCAGGCCTGAAAAACAGGGGTCAAGTTAGGCCCGCTGGCACGCTGAGAGAGGAGTGACGGAAAGTTTCAAGAGGCACGGCTTGAGTTTTGCGCTCGGACGGTCTCGGCGCGTGACACGACCACCTCAGAGAAGCGGGAAGCGTGCCGTGGAGAGGCGCAGACGCCGAGGTATGGCGGAAGCGTGCTGCAGCTCAGTGAGTCGCCTCCAGACGCGATGAGTCAAGCCTCAGCGAGACACAGCGAGAGGACTCCCTGGGATGTGACAAGCTGAGCTCTGCCACGCTTCCTCGGCGCCGGACGACGCTGATCTCCACTCTCGACTTTTGAAGCATTCGAGCTGCTTTCCTCCTGGCGCGGTGCCCTCGCGAGCTGCAACTGTTGTGTTCATTCATCATTCTTTACAACATCCTCGCCATTTCTCACGACAAACAAGCCATTGAAGGGAGTGATCCCCTGCTCCGATGAGCTGAGAGGCCGTGACTCACAGTCCAAGAGAAAGCAAAGCAAGGGGATTAAAAAATAAATAAATAAATAAATAAAAACTTCAACAGCCACGAGCTTGAAATGGTATGCTGGGTTACACCCAACATTCAGAAAGAGAGGGGGAATATTAATCATTACCATAAAAAAAAAAAAAAAACTTTGGGAGAGGTTGTGAAGGGGAATGCTCACTCCAGATGCTCAGTGTCAGAGAGAGAGCAAGAAGAAACACAAAGCAGCCGCTGTGATGTGACAGACTGTTCATGTTCATGTTAGGTCGACCTAATTCCTGTTGTGGGTCGCATGAAGCCCCCCCCCCCACTTCTAACCCCAACCTCCTGCTCCTCCACCCACCCAGCTCCCCACCCTCTCTGAACGTGTAATAACAAAGCACTGATCAATAAAGTGTACTTTCCACCAACAACCCCCCCCCCCCTCTTTGTTTCAGTGCAACAGCATCCGTGTTGGCACATCCAGCAAAGTTACAGCCCCTCACATCTGAAAATCTTGCCGCACTCATCTTCAACCCCCTCCTTTAAATATTTTTTTCTTCTTCGTGAGCCCCCACCTTCGCCAAAACCTCCCTCCCTGCCTCCGAGCGACTCCTCCTGAAAATGTTGGACAACTCTCCAGCGCGACCCCCGCCGATGCGGGCATCATGGGAGACTGAGTGTTTTGGGGAGAGGGTGGAGGAGGAGGTGGTGGTTGGTTGGGTGGGGGGCAAAGTGCTTGTTTTGTGGGTGACACATTGTTACAGGCGGAGAAAAAACATGCTGCTACAGCGACATTGTAACAAGTGTGATTTGCGCAACAAAAACAAGAAAACTCACCACAACTCCTGGAGCGCCCAGAGGAAACCCGAGAGGGAGGGAAGGGAGGGGGGGGTTAAGAAAGAAAAAAAACACACCCCACAGCAAAGTAGGAATTTATCCTCTCGTTCTCTTCCACGTTTTTTCTTTCCAGCCCCGACCCCTGCCTCCACACCCCAGGAACCGAGAGAGCGAGCGGGGTGGGGGGACCTGGCTGAGCGGGAGGGGGGGAGCTCGGTCCGGGACGCACCGCCGACACTCCGCGGTCACTTTATCTGCTGGCTCCGGCCGAGCACGGCGCCTCCCGACGGAGAAAAAAAACACCCCTCGGGTCGTCGTAACGCGTCGTCCCTGCGGGGGTGTCCTCTCCGGGCCTTCCTGGGTGTTAAATCCCGCACGGTTTCTCCGCTGTATCCGGGCGCGTCGGCCGACTCTTCTAGTCCGCCATGTTGTGTGTCTGTCTGCAGAGGAAGAATGGGAAGCGAGCAGCACATTCCCAGGCCAGGCCCGACTCCCCGCTCCCCGCCGCTCCCCCGCGGCCCGCAGCGACACCTGCCGGCCGGGCCCGGAGCTCACACCGCAGCCCGGCGGACCTCCAGGGGGTCCATGAAAGGGGCCCCCTGACTCAGTGTCCCCTCTCTGATTATCGACTCACGAATTAACTCGCAGATGAGATGTTTTGTCTTTTTTTTTTTTAATGTTTGTTTCTTTTGACAGTATCAACATGTCAAAGGATTTCTGATAGAAGTGAGCCCTTTGGCTGGATGAGACACACTGTACTGATGTTAATGTGTGTGAAGGTCTAAAAGGGACAGTATGTGGCATTAGTTTTCTGGTTTGTTGTCCATAATAACTATGTCTCCCACTCATTAAAAGGATACTCACTGATTTTACAAACAGATCACTGATGATAACAGCGTAATAAATGTTGTGAATTAACTCTTTCAAATAAAGTCACAAAGGAAACATAGACAACTTAATGCTTTTGTAACCCAAGCAATTGGAGATTCAGTTAAAAAGTAAACTATTCTTTGGACACATTTGAATGCTAACATTTTTATGAATGTGTTCAGTCTCATCTAATATACAGTGTATGTATTTAGTCAGTTATGGGGCTCTGTACTGTACATTAAAGGCCTGTTGCCTGAAAAGTCCATATCTGAGCTGATACACAATCTCAGTGTTACGCAAAGACATACAATATGTGGTATAGTAAAGCTTTACTGCTGTGCCAAAAACAAAATTTCAACTGTGCTACAACTTTATATTGTGATAAAATACGCCACATATTGAATCTTGTCATCTGCAGTAGTAATACACAGACAAGTCTATTTAAATTCACTGATTTGACTTTCAGAAACCAAACATTAATTGATCAAACTGTAATAAATTGGTTGTAGCACTCAGCCAGAGACCAGTATAAGCATTATGGATTCGTTCAGCTTCTTCTCCACTAATTCTTTTTTTCATGGGTCTCAGGATCTGGAGCACTTGTACTCTGCGTGCTGACTGAGCAGCACTAAACATTTTAAACGCTCGATTAACATTCACGCAAGGATTTCGCACACAGGATGTCACATCTCATTTATTATTCATGTATCATCATAAATGAAGAAGCGATAAAGCTAAAGTTAATAAATAATGTGAAAGTATACATACATCATGTTTTGACTGCTGGTTAATGTCCAGACATAAAACCAGTGAGTAGGTATTACAGGACGCTGCCACAGAACAGCATGTACCGGATCAGAGATACGTTGATTGTACTGATTATAAGACTTTGTACGATTAACACGCTCCTCAGATGTCATAGTTAATGTGTTACGCTCGTCTGCAAACCAGAGCTTGTGGACATCTTCCATTTGCATTTCATCTGCACTCGGAAAACTGAATGTTGGAATATGTGTGAAAGGTGTTGCTGCAATATACTGTCTGCGTACAATCGGCCAGTTTAACAGGAGGTAAATAAAAAAAGAAGCGTGTGTGCGTCTCAGCAGCTGACAGATTTGCAAATACAAAGCTTTAGACTGCCAGGTTAGCAATGACAGCCCGGGTGAACTCGTCGCTTGTGGCGTAGCCCCCCAGGTCTCCAGTGCGCACCTGTTGCAAACATAAGGACAGCTTGTTACTATATGCACAGCTGCAGCACCACATGTCCACGTACAGTATCACGGCCTGCATGTTAGAGAGCCTTTAAAAACTGCGTCCACAGAATACACAAAGTGCGATCAGTGAGGAATGTACTCTTTACAAAGCAGCAGTGTCATTTCCAATCAAATGCTTTATTTTCTCACATATTTTAAAGCATTTCTTGATGGTAAGAATTAAAATATAATCAGATAAACAAAGTTCATCCACAAACCAGATACAATATTAATGTTTAGAAACTGTTTTGAAGGTTAACAATATGAGAGAACAAACTTTCTAGCATGTTTCTACTCTTGTCTTAGTTAGTATTCAACTAGGATAACATCATTCAAAGTGGCAGTGACTACTGAGAAGAGAGGTGGTTATTTATTCAACATTACATTGTACTTGTTACAAGCTTTAATATGCAAGTATGAAAGGACATGACACTGTTTGCACTGGCGGTGGTGTACATTCTCCAGAAGGTATGAAAAATTGATTGTGCTTAAGTTCAAAACAAGCACACAGTTAATATATTATCTTTTTATTATTTGTGGTTAACCACTGACTAATGAAGTCTCTAAAATTGCAGCACAGCAATGTTAAAAGCATGACAGATGAAGTGGTGACACAGAGCAATGTTTTAGTTTCTTACAGCATCAATAGCACAAGCTGGACCATCCTGTACAAAGCTTGTTTAAACGAGCCTTTGGAAAATATGTTTGAACATAAAACATTTCACTAGCTTCGCTCAGCTACAAAAAAACTACACAGATAATCTACAGTGCACCAATTCATAATTTAACATAGTGTAGATATAGTGCACCGCTCCACTCACACCAATGAGAAGACCAGCTTTATGAACACTGTGACCATCACATATGAAGATCTAACTGTAGAAATATTATGAAATGACCCCTTTTGTAATAACACCTGAAAGTTATTTCACAGTGAACGGAGCAATACTGAAAGTACTGTGTATCTTTAAGATTATGGATATTTTTGGTATTTCTGGATTTTTGTTTTTGGCAGAAATCATAAAACATTAACTACATTATTAATATCACAGCAAGAAACATTAATTTTGCATGAGGATGGTTTTCCTTTGCTGTGCAGTAACTCACAGCAATTAGTTGAACTCACAACACTGCAATGGCAGAACAGGGTTTTATTAAAAACATTAGGAAAACTGTAGGTGTGGTGTTAGTGTGTCAGGATGTGGCGGTGTTTTCATACTGTACTGTATACAGTCAGAGTGGAGGTCAGTCTACATATGAGAGACGAGGTTTTTGGAAAATGAGAAAAAAAGTGAAGCAGATTAGCCGTAAACTGTTAATGAATGCAGTCTGGAGCCTCTGCAGACAGTTTTCTAACAATGTGCGATAGCAGCGATTAGCCAGCATGGCTGAAATACTGTGAAAAAGAAAATATGATATTAAGATATGCCAAACATGCCATATGGTCTCCCAGACTATGTGAAAAGATCTTAATCTGCCAAGTAAGACCAGAAAAGTAGAAAGATGCAAAGAGATGGAGAGTAACTATGAGGAAAGGTGGAAAGATGACAAATATTTACGACAGAAAACCTGGAGAGGAAGCCTCGTGAGCTGCGCATTTCATAGAAAAGTACAACACACAGCACTTTCGGGCTCACTGAATCCATCAGCATAAACTCTGTAACTGTAATGTACGAGTACAAGTGATGGTGTGCCACATCAGTCATTTAACAGTGAGAGGGGGGTGAGTCTTAACATGCATCCAGTTCATGTTAGGAACAATGTCCAGATTCAAGGAAATGTCAGTGAGGAGTGTGGAGTGAAAAACATCTTAGTAAACTGGTCGGTGACGCAGGTTTTCCACAACAGCACGCACAAAGTCGCCAGTGGTTGAGTAACCGCCAAGGTCTCGTGTCCGTACCTGGGACGTGCACACAGACACACACAGACACAAATACACACACATAAACACACAGACAGGATAATGGGGTACAAGGAGAGGAGGGAATTAAAGGAAAGGGAAGAGGGAGAGGAAGGGCACTTCAGACAACGAGCAGGCAAATTCTGCTTTCAATTGACAGGCATTCCTAAAAAATGACACGTTCACATAGCTGCCTCAAACGCGACGCTGCTTCAGCAGTGCCTGCCACCTCGCACAGACGATCAATGACAAGCTGCTGAAATGCGGTTTTTAGAACTGAATTGATCGTACATTTTATCTGTGGGACTAAGGTTGACCGACTTCATGCTAGCGTTTGTGTCAGTGTACGTTAGTGTCAACAAGAGGAAGGTGCAAAAAGCAGTTAGTCCAAGCCTGTTACAAAAAAAAAAAAAAAAAAAGTTGTCCTGGAAACATACAACTCTGAAGGAGAGCTGAAGAAGAGAAACGCTAAAGTTAGATGAATGAGCATTAATACAATTTAAGACGTTAGTAATGAAAGGCTCTCTAACATACTGAAGTAGTGTTTCAGGTTAGAGGGAGGAATCTGTGGGTCAAGAACGGCCAACGTTACACTTAACATGTTGGTGTCACTGCTGCTCTCTGACTGATTTATGTAAAAAAACAAAAAAAAACTCTTAGTTCTCACACTGAGTATTTATGCTCCCTTTTTCATTTACTTAAGTGCCTGCAGCATTTTGACACTGTATACACAAAATTACAGTTATTGACCCACAAATCTGAAGAGCAGCTGTGTTCATTTAGAAACACAAACTGACATTAGGAGAAGTCAAGTTAGCTTCACACTTTCTTTGCCCTGACTGTATTATAAAAAAAAAAGCTTTTGTTAATACGGTTAGTGTTGTACGACGTGTTTATTTCATGATTGCTGCCTCCACATTCAAAGCCTGAATGTTCCGGTAGGCATACTGCAGGTAGAAAGAAGTGACACAAACACACTTACCTTGCCCTGTTTGATGACCCTCTTGACAGCATCTGACACCATGTTGGAGTGATATTCCAGGCTGCAACACAATGCAGCAACAATTAAGAGGTGGCCAGAACTGTCGCGCACACGTGTCAGCATTCAGACGTACCAGACCAGAACAGAGGATTTGGAGACATCGTGTAAATGTGGTATACGTTGTTCTGCAGGATGTAAGACTCACTTGAGGTGCCTGAGCATGTTAGCAGCGCTGAGCAGCATGGCGGTGGGGTTGGCGATGTTCCTTCCTACAGCTTGTGCAAAGGGGTGGCGTGCACCCTGAAAGATGAAAGAGACAGGGGATCACCGTTGGAGTCCCGTAAGCATTGAGCCATCTATTGTAATACTTTATTAACTTTAGTAACCTTTGTTGTGCCACATACTCTCATATAAAGTATGAAAAATAAACTCTTAACAGAGGAGGCAGAATAAAACCAGAGTGACTTTCTGGGTAAATGCGTGTAAAACAAACACAACAGTGGAAACTCACGGTCTCAAACACGGCGTACTCTGCGCTGTAGCTTTCCCCAGGAACAACTCCTGCTCCTCCAACCAGCCCTGCTGCCAGGTTATCAATGATGTTACCGTAGAGGTTGGGCATCACCAGAACGTCAAACTGGTACGGGTTCTGGACCAGCTGCAGCAAAGTAACACAGACATTGACATGTTTAAACAATGAATGGAAAAGGGAAACAAATCAGAATTACTTGTTAATTAATAATTAAGTCAGAAGAGTGAACTGTGAGGCTGCGTGTACCTGCATGCAACAGTTATCAATGATTATGTTCTCATATTTGATTTTGGGGTACAGCTGTGCCACCTCCGCACAGCTCTGCAGGAAGAGACCGTCACCTAATTTCCTGTGATAGGACAAGGGGGTGAAAACAAGTGTTGCTGTAACTGCAATGCAAATCATGGCCCAAATTAACACCACTTTAAGAATGACAAGAATATGGTTCTAAACATGTATGACAAAAAAACAAAACAAAAAGAAAACGCAAAGAGGGTGTTTCCTTACATGATGTTGGCCTTGTGCACAGCGGTGACCTTGTTTCTTCCCTTCTTGGTGGCATAATCGAAGGCGAACTTGGCGATGCGCCGCGACTTCTCTCTGGTGATGATCTTCAAACATTCGATCACACCTGTCACACTCTATAAGGGAAAGAGGAGGGTACACATGTTTATTACAGCCAGAGTACTGAATAATCCACAGTGCAAGAAAATGAAAACATGTAACACCCCATCAACAGCAGATGCATGTTTCAGTGTTAATGAATGAAGCCGTCTGCGCTGTCGCCACTCATATTTCACACTAGCTTCACACCTTTTACTGTGAGGCATCTTTTTTTAGGCCAATGAAGATGAGGTGTAAATACCTGTGAGGACTTTTATAGACATGCATTCGCTGTACGCTTACCCTTATCAAGACACCATCAATAAATGCATTACCTCATTCCGAACCCTGACCCTAACCTGGACCTTAGACCCAAGTCTGAACCCTCAAACAGTCCCAAAAAGAGGACTGGTCAAAATGTCCTCACTCCAAAGAAATAAAATGTCAAACTGGTTCTCACAAAGATATCTGTACACACACGGACATGCTACCATCCCGGCACCTTTGTCAGAGTGATTATCTTTGTTTTGATTTCTGGATTTCTAAATCTTGCTCTTCAGTGGGAACAACGAGGAGGAGAGTTGTTTACCTCATGCTCCAGGGAGCTGTACTCCCCCTCGGTCTGTTCGCGGATGATGACCAGGTCCAGGTTGTTGTGGCGAGTACTGTAACCCGGCAGGCTGTTTACATGCACCACATTAGCAAACAGGTCCAGTTTACGCCTGAGGAACGGGTGGAGAGGTAGTGTTATTAAAAAAATAAACAAATTAAAACACAAAGAAGCATAAAATGTGAATCAAAGCCGTTTTCTGGTTTTACCTTAGCCTCATCTCATATGAAGCCAGTTCCCCTTTGAACTCCATGGGTGTGTGGATCTTTCCTGGACAACCAAGCATGTCACGAACATTTGTGTTAGCTCAGTTACACTCACTTTACAGCTTCACTTTACTGCCAACTTTAAGACAACTCATCATTTGTTGTTATTAAATGGAAGTGAACTATGGGAACAGACAAAAGAATAAGTCAGGCTACCTTTCATGGCCACTTTGTTGTTCTTCATAGAGGTCAAAACTTGCTCCAGCTTCTCCTCGCTGGCCATGTTCTGCACCTCGCTCAGATGAAACTCCTCAAATTCTACTGGGACATCACCTGCCTGGAGACGAGACAAAAAGTCAACTTGAAGATCAGCCACAAAGCTGCAGGGAACCACGTTTTCTGACTTTGTTACAGTAAATATGTACCTTGAACACTTCCTTGACAGCAGTCATCAGCTCAGGTCCCACTCCGTCTCCTGGCACCATCGTGACCTTGAAGGTGGCGTCGGCGCGGGCCGGTGGGGCCTCTGGGCCACAGAGAGCAGCAGACACACTCAGTGGTCGAGTGGCCAGCTGCTGCCACCGGGGGCCGCTGAGGCCCTGAGGACAGGAGAGAAGATACAGTGAAAACAAGCACAACATGGTAAACCATGATACAATATGTCTCTATCTCGAAGATCATTTTGCTACATTGTAGCTATCACTTTAAGAACTTCTGTCTATAATGATCATTCCCAACTTTTTATTTAGCTAGAGAGCCCTTAAAACAAAGCTATTGCTACTTAAGATGCCTCATCAGAATTTGCATATTCTGTTATTAGCAATCCAAGGACTTTCTTGTCTTCCTTTTTCACTTTATGGGCCCTAAAAAACTATCCAGGATTCACAAGCAAAATAACAGCGACTGGAGAAAATCAGACAATTAATATAATTTGTGTGGAGCAGAAACAATTAGTCAATTAATCAATTATTTGCAAACACAAAATTCATCTTGAAGTCTTTTTACAACTGCTTATCATTTTTCAGCATCTCTTCTTTTTTATAGAAGAAGATTAATTGATTATGAAAATGATTGCAAGTTGCAACGCAAATTTTGTGCAACAGGAATACTTTTAACCATCTCATGACCCCTCAGATTAATCCTGAGAAAGATAAATGAGAACCGCAATAGTAGGCTATTGTGGGAAAATTGTCAATTAAATCAAGTAAATATTATGAAAGAAACGTTACTTTATGACAATACTGAATTTTGAATATATTTCTTCCTGAATGTCAGGTATGAAAAAAAGAAAGACGATGTATGTCAATGTTATTATTGAAAACACCTATATTGTTCACTGCTGTGAGATTAGATCAGATAACACTGAGGCGGGCGGGTATGGGTGTTCCTGTGTGCCCTTTTTTTTCTGAAGAAATGTTTCAAGACAAAGTCACAAACCCTTCCAGCAGACACTTTATGAGATGACCAGACAGCTGCACACTGACTGACCCCCCCCTGTGATTTTAAGTGATCGGGAAAATGAGAGAGCGCTGGTTGATGACTGACAACAAGCAGAAAGGACACCAAACATATGATGTGAAGTGAAAAGGTCAACAGACTTGTGCTCAGCTCCTGTCAGTGTGTGTGTGTGTGTGAGAGAGAGAGAGAGAAAATGTCTGGGTCAACTAGCTGCTTTAGCTCAATATCACACAGAGCAGAGACACTAAAATGACCGCTGACACATTCAATGAGTGCAAAAACATGACAGAGAATTTCATTTCCTCACTATTAAAACTAACCAGGAGCCACGTAAGCACAGTAACAACCTTCACATGTATTTAATGTGAAGGCGACATGAGGAGAGATGTTCAAACAGGGAGCTAAAGGTGGTGATGGAGGCTCGTGTGTTGAGCAGCA
Organism: Amniataba percoides; assembly: GCA_037176925.1. Taxonomy (NCBI): domain Eukaryota; kingdom Metazoa; phylum Chordata; class Actinopteri; order Centrarchiformes; family Terapontidae; genus Amniataba; species Amniataba percoides. The sequence continues at coordinate 20,008,005 of JBAJHX010000096.1, forward strand.
GATAACACACACAGTCCGAGTCTTTCTTTTTGCAATTTGAGCAGCACAAACAAGACTCAAACTCCAGCAGCTCCGCTCCTCCGCCGCCTGTGCGTAAAATAAGCCTGGAAACGTCGCCCGGACACTCACCTTGACCAATGTTACCAAGCTTCCTCTCAAGGCGGCCGCCATCGTTACACACATGCAGCTGAAGAGCTTGTTCCTCTTCTTCTGCTGCGGGAGTGCCGACGTCACAGGGCGGTGCTGCCCCCCAGTGGACACAGCGGGAGGCGGCAGCTGCTTCTGCCTCCTCTCTGCTGGCTCTGCTGTGGATTGTATATAAATATTTTATATGAAGTGGACGCACCTTACACACCAACCACAACAGATGGCAGACACAGCCAACAACATGTCTGAACTCGAGTCCTCAGCTCACAGGTCCCACAGCAGGTGTGATGCAGTCTGATAGGTCTGACACATAATGTGTTCACATTTTTAATACACGCCTTTTTTTTTTTCTTAGTATGCAAATATAGTCACTGTTAGACCACTGTATGCTTGCTGTGTGTGCTGCATATACTATCATATGCACCCACCTCTTTTATATAAAGCTCCTCTGCACACTGTCTTACTGTCTGTATATTAATGTTATTGTTTTTCTTTTATATAAATGTGTTTCTATATTGATATATGCATACTTTAAAATGTATTTACACTTGTACATAGCAGTGTTTGATGTTTATCTTTACCTTGTTGAGCTGTTGTCTTTGTATTAAACTGTATGTATCTTGGTTTCTGTGTACACACAGTGAGAACACTAAAAAAAAAAACTGATTCAAATTCCTTGTAAGTGTTCACATACCTGGCCAATAAAGCTGACTCTGATTCTGGTGTCCTCTCTCACCAGCGCAGAGAGGGGACATTACACTGAGTGAAATCTATATAGAAAGAAAGTTTTGAAACCACAAGATCGCAATCTGATATTTAGAACTTTCTTCAGGGTGTTTTCTGAGGGAGATGTAGAAGCTAAGATTCTAAAGTCATTGCTACACCTGAGTGATAAAAATGCCCAAGACAGAGTCCCCCCATCTTCTGACTTCCGTTCATTCATTATGTCAGCCTTTACATGTCCCATTGCCAAGGAAACAAAGACAAACAACACCAACAAACAAACACACACACAAAATAGCTTTAAATTTTTCACAACTCACGTCTACTTCATTTCAGTATGATAACGTGACAGAGTGGTACCATGCAAATGTAATGTAAATTTTTTTATGTAAAGTACCACAAAAAATGAAAAGAATAAGCCTATATAGACAAAGGTGTGCAACAGCATTGTGCCTAACCCTAATCCTAACACAAATATGTGATAGAAAATGTGGATCAATAAAATTCCATAAAAGATACATTTATTAGTTACAACCATCCTGGAAATGATAAATATTTCTCATGTTGGTTTGAAAGAGCTTTATTAAAGTTGCTAATATCTATTTTTGAATCATCGTATCGCTTTGGTTTAATCATTTCAACAGTTCAAACAAAGGTCCCACATCAGGTCAGCCACATAACCCATCATAGTTTAGGACGTGAGCCTGTGCAGCCTCTTGGACATGCTCCTGTTTATTCTGACAGCACGCACACACACACAAAATCTAAATTGTGTGTTACATCTGACAAAATGTTTAGTTCAGGGTTTAGTTTAGGGTGGATAATGTAGTCTCAGGAAACAAAACAGCTCAAACAGGAAAACTACTGTCACTGCACATAAGCAGGAAACAGCTGTCTGTAAACTTGTGCACTCCTGTGTCTGGATATGAGATGAATCTGAAGACAGGATAGCACAGCAAGACCAGATAGTATATGTTGAAGGTTGGTGAAGAGACGTTACAAAATAATAAAGATGAAAACCTCACAATAGAGTGTAATACAATAAACTGCTGCAACAAATCCAATTTTGGAATGTTCATACTGTTCACTTTATTTTGAGAGATTCAGGGGAGCTGGAACTGGACAGGGCCCCTGGACTGTGCTGGGGATTACAGTTATGTATTGTGACAGACCTGTTGTTGAGTTGAGCTCAGGGGGGCCCAAAGTGTCTGGTGGTTCCCCTGTTTCCATCTTTTTGCTCAGGATGGACATTTTCACTCTCTCTTGTGAATCTTCCGCAACATGTTACCTAAAGGCTATGACATCATGTGAAAAACTCTGTGTTGTAACAGTATATATGCTGCTGCTGTGGCCCAGCCTCTGACAGGGGTCCATCCTAAATAGCTTGGGGGATTCCCACTCCTATTCCAGGCAGGTGATGCCCTCCACTGACACACAGGATGACTTTGGATTTGAAAATTCCCATCATGAAACTGTAGACCGGTGGTCCACCCTCTGACATTTGTTAAAGAACCCTTCTTTTCCTTGCTGGGCCATTTCATTTGGTTATTCATGCTGGCATAATTTCATCTGGCAACCAGAGTGGTGCATCTAAGAAAATTTGGAAATTTTGCCCTGAGTCCGCCCTCTCAGGCAGTCCCTCCTTTGTGAACATGTTCCACCTCCTCTTTTGTCATACATTGTAGTTACATTCGAGCCATAGAGATAAATTATTGATTTTTAAAAAACTGTTAATTCGTGGCAATGTTTTAAATATCCAGAGGGTCTTTTAACAACACTAGGTAACAGGAAGTAGAGCAAGTAATGTCTCCTCCAAGATTGTTTCTGTAATGTGTTGCCATGCCACTGCACAAATTTCCGCTGAGCGCTGAGCTAAAAGTTCAAATTTGTTGAACTTGGACCTGAGATGTGCTGATCTCTGTGTGTGTAGCCAATCGCTGTTGACCGCTTGTCGAATTGAAATATGGACGAAAAACTCATGAGGGGTGCTTGTGTTTCTTTCCAGAACTGCACAGTGAATTATCAGCATGGCGATGCAGCTTCTAGGTCTGCGACAAAAACACTTGTTTGAGTCAAGGAAAAGTCACGGCTTACTGTGAGCAAAAGAGGTGCTGTATTATCCAGCATGAATGTTCTGGGTGGCAAATAACAGACCAACCAATGTGGAACAAGCTGTGCAAAAACATGTTTTTTCTACTGTAATGTGGATACATGTTTAAAGGTTTAATGTGTATGAGAGCTGGACTTTGTAAAACGTTCTGACTGTGAGCACCTTGGACTGTCAGTAGTGTTCTGCTGTGGAGGAAAGATCAGTTTTGTATGTTGTGCATCCAAACAGTGACCTACAAATCCTACTTATTATACCATGAACTGTTTTACTTAGGTATTTCCAAAATCCTCAGTCAACTGCTAACTATTTGAATGAAGGACAAAAAAAAGTATTTTCCTGTGCTATAAAAAATATTTTCATCCTGCTTTCCATGTTGCACTGACAGTATATTTTCTTATACAAATAAAGATAGCTGCCAAAAATATGTCTGTTTTTAAATTTATGTATTGTGAACAGAAATGAAAATAACTATATACAATCTATTATATCTAACTATATTAAGGATACTTTTCTTAATTTACTTTCCATATTAAGAAACGTTGCATGAAATATAATACACTATGCAATACTATTTTGAATGACTTAATAAAACATGTAATATGTATCATTTACAGCCAGCACTGCGCCTAATAGACCAAATACACCAGAACTGATTATTTACCCATGTGCAGTGTGCATGTAAAATAGATTGTGCTCTATTAGTATCCTGTTGATAACCTGTGTGCAATTCAGTGCTCAGATTATACTGACAAAATGTGATAGAGGAGCATTCATTATGGCTTTTTATTATTCCTGTTATCTTTATTGTTTTTATATATTTCCTTTTTATCTTGCTTCGTCTCAGTTGTGCCTCTTGCTATTGCACTATCCCCTTTTCCGTTACACTGCATTTTGTTTTTCTGCTGAACAATGAAAAGGGTCATGTTATCTTATCTCTTCCTCTACTCTCTGCTCTTAATCGTTTCACACTTGAGTGCATGGCTGCATTATTGAAGGGGCCAACAGACATACGGTCATCACACCCAGCGTGCATACATGCATTCAGCATTCTCGGTTTTCCCAAAGGACGCCTGGCATGCATCCCGCAGAGAAAACAGTGAACATTTATCTGTGCGGGTGATGGTCATGCGTGATAAGCCTGGCAGTCAGAGCTGCGGGATGAAGTTTCCCGTGCGCGCAGAGGCAGACTAGTGGCTGACAGGCGCGGCGTGGTTATCTCAGTTGACTATATATGGACAAAGCCAGGCGCAGGCACCGCTGCAGCCGCTTCCGTGTTTGTGTGATCGGGGAGTGCACAGCCGGGGGGAGCGTCTGTCTGTCTCCACTGTTTCATTCATTTGCCACAGCAACCACGAGCCAGTGACCAGCGGGGAAAATGCCGCTCGAGCCGAGTAAGTGCTTTTTTTGTGCTCGGTGTCTGCAGGTGAGGAGGGGAAAAGGCTGGAGGAGGTTTGAAGGGGGCGACGTCTGTGCAGCGCACCGAGGCCGGGCAACTCCGAGTTAGCTAGCCTCGCCCATTAGCTGCACGGTTTTTTTGACACTTCACTCCGCACTTGAGAGACAAAAAAAACCCCCTAAAGATTTGGGTCGCTTCTGCCAGTTTAATGCATACCTGTGCTTGTCTGTGTGTGTGAAACTGTGAGGGCTGGGCTGTGAGGTGCTCTGGTTTTTTAAAGGAGCTGCTGTCAGCAGAGGCTCGGTTAGCTTTAGCATGCCGAGCTAACGTCAGGCAGAGGAAATAGTTGTGCTCACTTCGCTTTGTTGTGACATGTCCAGACAGACAGACACAGAGTCAGGCAGCCAGAGAGAGAGAGAGAGAGAGAGAGAGACAGACAGACAGACAGACAGACGGAGGAAGTGGCTTACTGACACTTATTTTGTGGCTGCCGAACAAGCCACAAGGAGTTTTGCCTGCATCCATTGAGCAGATCAGAGCTAACCATTATTGTCCTGAGGAAAGCTGTGATTTGTGTATAAAACTTGGGACTTGGATAGTTATATGAATGCTGTATATTTGTTTTTCACCTCTTATAAGAACATACACAATATGTATTCATGAAGTAAAGAAATACCACTCACTCAGTTGTCAGTGAAAACTTGGAAATCTGATTATACATTAAGGCACCGTTTCAGGAAGTACATGCGTATGTCCCACTTTTGACTGCTTTTTCCTTTTAACTAGATATAACTGATGCATCATCTTAAATGATCCCATCTTTGCCCTGTTTCCAAAATCTCTTGCCATCTTTGTGGAGGTCTTTTTGTGGACGATGCTGTGACAGCTGTGTTGTAAATTGACACTTCTTGATGAATAAGGACAGACCTGGCTGTGTGGGCATGTCCGGTTCATCCTCAGTCCTGACTAAAGAACAGCTCATGATGCTGATTTAATTGTGATTTACAATTCATGTCCTGACTTTAACAGTAGCGGTCCTTAATGTGCAATCTAACATTGTCTGTCAACAATCAATCCCTTGTGTCACAGTTCAATTTAAAACTTTATTTTCGGTGTTTCCATATGAATTGTTCTGATCTTATTGTTTTACCTGATCTGCCTGCCCATCACCTTTTGTCCTTGCTTACTTTTTTTTAGAACATGTGTTCGCCAGTCTCCCGCAGATGGAGAGGGGAGTTGCGAAAGTGATTGGCGGTGATCCCAAAGGCAACAACTTCCTGTATACCAATGGGAAGTGTGTCATCATCAGGAACATTGAAGTAATTTTCATCCTCTTTAAGAGCCATATTTAAGTATTGCTTGCTTATCTATATTTATACCAACCAGGGTCTTTCTTTGGTCAATTTTCATAAAAGTCATGACAGCATTTAATGACTACTTGTAGTCAACTTGCTTTGATTGTACTAAATTTGGTAAGTCTTATTTAAAAGACTAATAATACACCAACCTCACTAGCATAACTATATAAACCAGCCTACCCTACTCACTGCAACTGGTGCCTTACAAGCTGTCTAACAAGGAAATCTTAGTTTGGCTTCAGTGATAGTTGAATGGTTGTGACGTTCAGCACATTATCAGTTTTGCACTTCCTTTCATCGAACTAATTCTAGTAAAATGTATATGTCATCCTCAACGAGAAGTGTCACAACAAGATCTTCACTACCTTCTGCTTGCAACTCATTGGAACTCAGTGTCTTACTGCACTGAATAGCTACACCCACCAGTGCTGTCACATAACATTTGGCACAATTGTAAGAACACCTATGGGTGATGTCAGGGTGTGTTGAACTGTAAGATAAGAGCTTCAACCACTGGAGGTCAGCAGACATAAGATTTTCAGCCAGTGTTCTGTTAGTCTTAAACCAGGAAGCACAGAATGAAATCAGCATTTTCAAGTGACAGTTTAGGCAGCATGTTTGAACTTGTATTTTAATTATTTATTTTTTGCTGTTAGCATTTAACTAAGTCTGGTGGGTCAATTAACATGAGGGATTACAGACATTTTAACAATTGCTGAATCCCTGTTGTCAAGCTGAGGTACTACATCTTTAGAAATTTAATGAGTAAAGTGTTTTTGGAACGATAACCAAAACTAGGCCCAGGTCGTACTAATTTAGAAGGGAATCATTCAATGTGGCATTTGTCAGATGTTGACCTGCAGATGTCTCACACTCTGTCTCTTACAGAACCCGGCTATAGCAGACATTTACACCGAACATGCCCATCAAGTTTCCGTTGCCAAGTATGCCCCCAGTGGGTTCTACATCGCATCTGGAGGTAAATGGCCCACGTGTTTACACAAATAACACACAGGATTAGCAAAGCAGCATTAAAACTATGATAAAATAATTGTTTTAAAAATCCCTTTTCAGATGCGTCAGGAAAGCTCCGTATCTGGGACACCACCCAGAAGGAGCACCTGCTCAAGTATGAGTACACCCCAATTTCAGGCAAGATCAAGGACATTGCATGGACGGAGGACAGCAAGAGGATTGCTGTTGTTGGGGAAGGACGAGAGAAGTGAGTAGTAGTGGAAGGAGCCTCATCGAACTCACACAGCGATGACTCAGCTCTCTTGCTACCACAATGATTCATGCCCACTGCGCACAAATCCTGTTTGCTTTAGATATTTTATGCCTAGGTGGTGTTCTTTTGCAATTATATCACAATTATTATTGATTCTCTAGCTAGATGTAATTATGAGCCAAGTGTTATACAGTAAATAGCACTCACTTCATCCTGAGAGACTTGTAGACTTGTTTTTGTTCCTTTTAGTCCTCTCTCAAACATTACAGAGACAATAGTCCCATGTGTGCTCGTGTCTTGTTGTAGGTTTGGGGCAGTGTTCCTGTGGGACTCTGGCTCCTCAGTGGGGGAAATCTCCGGCCACTCTAAATTAATCAACAGTGTAGACATTAGGCAGAAACGCCCATACCGCATTGCCACAGCCAGTGATGACACCTGTGGGTCCTTCTACGAGGGGCCTCCCTTCAAGTTCAAGTTCACATTACGTGTGAGTTATTATTTTTTTCTTTTTCTCCTCGAAGCAATTGTGCAGTTTTTGCAAAGGGCCTTTTGTGTTTTAAACAAAGTAGTTGTAGCCATGTTGATTTAGCTGGATTGTGTTCCAGTAACACAATATTTGCCTTCAGCCAATACAGACACTGCAGTACACTTTGAACTAGCTGTTCAGCTATTCTGTGCCCGTTGGTCATTTCCAGTCTGAGTTTGACAGTGTGGTCTTGTTTGTCTCTCTCCATATTACATAACCCACTTCCCCCATAAATTCTTGGAAGATGTGAGCCGCATTCCTAAAAGCAAGCCTTCCCTGCAGAAACCTGTAGTACATTTTTGAGTACTAGACCGTCACATTATGTCCTCAGATTTAAAATTCTTGTTGGGGGGGCTCTAGTCTATAATTGTTTTTTCAGCATACAAATGTAGATTATATGCTGCTGACCTATGCTGGGATTAGGGCATGGAAAATCTGTCAGCTCCACAAATGCCTCTGTATATTTAGCTTTTTTTTTGGAAGGTATTATACTTTTCATGAAATCACAGCTTCTATATTTTACATGGTTTAAAATCTGAGCAACACGTACACTTCTCTTCAGCTTATTTCCTGTTACTCAGGTTATTTTTGTTCTACTTCTAAAGTTGCTGTTCCAACAGCTCCTTACATGGTCACAGAATATGCTGCATGGTATAATACAGTTTATGTTGTATAATACAAAATGTGCTGCAGTTGATTTTAGATCCCAGAGCACCCCACCTCCTTTCCCAGTGTAATTTTCTTATCAGGAATAATGTTGTCTTGGGACAGAAGCAGGAAACTGCTTTAATTACAAAATTTCTTGCATTAAATAGGTTGTCCACTGCCATGTGTGCATGCTCTGAAGCTGTGACTTCCAATCTTCAGACTAACCAAAAAACACATGTATTTGTTCCATCTGACTTTGATTACAATTTTAAGTGGACTGTGCTGAATAAATACTAATACGGACTGTTCTAATTTTTCTCTTTTTGTTTTTGCCCCCGTGGTGACGGCTACAGGAACACAGCCAGTTTGTCAACTGCGTCCGTTTCTCACCAGATGGAAATCGGTTTGTTACGGCTGGCGCTGGTGGCCAGGTGAGCAATGGATTACCACATCACCATGTGACATTCATGAACATATGTTATACTTGTGATATGAGCTACTACAAAAATAACCAACCAATGACTCAACACGAAGTCGCATTTTTATACAGAAGAAACTGTAGTTGTCTAAAAGAAATATTTTCTTACACAGATTTTCGTCTATGATGGCACAAAAGGTGAGCTTATTGGCTCCCTGGGTGGAGACAAGGCCCACAAAGGAGGAATCTATGCTGTAAGTTATTACATGAAAACAGTGACACCAGAATTAATTTTACCAGTCTGACCTCTTTAAACTCAAACAAATTATCACTACAGTGTTTAACCCCTTTATCCCTTTAATTTTGACCGAGTATCTTGGTTATCTTGGAGTTTTTTTTTTTTCTTTTCTTTTTTTCCCAGCTGTAATCAGAGTTTGCAAACAATCTGCATATTAAAACAGAAGATGCTTCCATTTAGATGTGTATAACTTGTTATGTTAATATTATAACTTTTTCTTTAAATCCCGCCTCGCTTTAAATCCTCCAGGTCAGCTGGAGCCCAGACAGCTCCCAACTGATCTCTGCCTCAGGGGACAAGACCGTGAAACTCTGGGATGTTGGTGCAGGTACGGCCGTCACCACCTTCAACATGGGCGCCGATGTGACAGACCAGCAGCTGGGCTGCCTGTGGCAGAACAACCACCTCCTCAGCATCTCCTTGTCAGGATACATCAACTATCTGGACAAGAACAACCCTGACCGGCCCATACGCACCATCAAGGTCAGACTCTCAGTAGTTTGTGGATGCTGTTCTTTGACATTATCAGACTGATTGTTTCTGACACAACCTCTGTTAAAGTTGATACTGCTACTTGTCAAAGTGGGGAAAAATGAGCTTCCTTTTTAAAGTACTGAAAATACCTTTATGTTTAAGTTGAACAAACATTTCTATGTATGTGCATTTACATATTTAAATAGGCATCTGCAAATTATACAGAGGTTTGAAACTTTGCACTCAGATATGCAAATACAAACTGGAAGTTGTAAATGTGTAGTAAGTGGCTTGTGTGTGTGTTTTTTTTTTTTTTTTTTAAAGTATGACAGTATATGTCAACTAACATTTTAAAAATGCAGATATAAATTCTAAAATTTTGCTACACTTATTTTAATTTTTTTTTAAAGCTATTCTTTTCAGTAGATAAAGCAAGCATTTACTTTAGCCGAGACTAGAAAATTCTGATTGGCATACACATTTGTCTGAAATGGTGGGAGTGCGGGTAGGTGGTGTGAAAATACATTAGTGTTCTTCTTACTCCAGTCCTTAAAAAAACAGTGTGAAGTTGCCTACCAAACCTCGGGACGAGTTTTGATGAATTACAAATGTGGCAGAAGGCAGTTGGACTTACTTTTGCTAGAATGACTTTAATGCCAAGTCTCTCCAAATTGAAAGAAATGTGCATCGTAACTGGATTTTTATATTTCACACTAACTGTTCTTATGTTCTCTATATCTGAAAACGTGTACATCCTACAGGGTCACACCAAATCCATCCAGTGTCTGACGGTTCACAAAAACGACGGGCGATCGTACATCTACTCGGGGAGTCACGATGGTCACATCAATATCCTTTGACTGATTTTAAGTGGTTAATTTAGTCAATGTCAATGTCGTTGCCACGCCTCCATGAAGTATCCACCTACGCTAATGAATTCCTTAGCGATTGCCTCACATTACTGGGATGCAGAAACTGGGGAGAATGACTGCTTCTCTGGGAAGGGCCACAGCAACCAGGTGACTAAAATGTCGACCAATGATGCCAGCGAGCTGGTGACATGCAGCATGGATGATACACTGCGCTACACCAACATCAGCAAGAAGGAGTACAGGTAAGTGTCATTAAGCGTGGCTTTGCAGATGACGACTCTGAGATGAACTCATTGGAGCTTTTCGCGATGTTGTGCTGTTTGTCTGATGGAAACAGATGTGGGCACGGTAATTGTGTAGATGACAGCTGGTGATGGTTAATGATACAAAATGATCTGTCATATTGGCAATCATTGATGGTGTTTCTTGTTGTTGTTTGTCCTGGCAGATTTAATGACAGTGTTGGTTCTCAATTACTACTCGTGTGTGTAATTGTGTGAATAAGTCTTCAGAGCACTTTAATTTATTTTGTCATTAAGAATACTAATGTTTTTGAGCTGCATCAAAGGGATTTTTTTTTAAAAGGATGATGACATGGGAGGGAAATTTCTAGTTGTTGTTCTAGTTGTAAAACTGCATTTATATGCAGCTCAATCACAGATGACTCCAGACTTGCATATGTAATTATAATTTACTTTTATGACATACAAGATCACTTGGGGCTTTATTTGTCATCGGTCCAGCTGTTAATCTTTATCAAATGAAACGGGGGCTCTAAGAATTCCATAATTTGTCCAAATCTAAACGTTGCACTGCTTATTATGATATAAATAACCTGAATTATTGCTCTCCAGTGCCTCTGATGTGGTGAAGGTGGACTCCCAGCCCAAATGTGTGTCAGTAGCACCAGGCGGGCTGTCGCTGGCTGTCTGCATTGGGCAGGTAATTTTTCTTTTTCCTTCCTCATCATTGCTTGGCTTAACAAAGTTCTTAGTTCACCAGTGAGCACATTTTAGGATTTCCAAGCTTTTACACCATCCACCTGATTAATCTGCTACAACTTTGAAGTCTGTAAACGTGTCGTTTGATGGCATCATTCGTCATGTTTTCTATTTTTTTATCTTTTTCCCTCAGATTATTTTGTTGAAGGATAAGAAGAAAGTCTTCACATTGGATAACCTCGGCTATGATGCAGAGGTTGGAGCTATCCACCCTGGAGGCACCACTGCTGCGGTGGGAGGAGTAGTAAGTGAACATCTGAGAAAGCACATTATCTCACCAAACTTGAGTTTTGTCAGCCTTTGCTCCATCTCAGGGAAAATGTTTTTTAACTTCGGGGGAAAAATGGGACCACTGTGTTTTCCTCACACCCTGCTGACATCAGATTTGAGATTCATCCTGTTTGTTCCTCCTTTTTTAGGATGGGAAAATCCATCTGTACTCCATTCAGGTCAACACTCTGAAGGACGAGGGTAAAGTCATCTCGGCTAATGGGCCGATCACTGACATGGCCTACTCTAATGATGGAGCCTATCTGGCTGTCGTGGATGAGAAAAAAGCTGCCACAGCGTACAACGTGGCTGATGGATACTCTGTAAGCATTTCTCTGTCCTGCACATTCTTTCCTTTGTATTACTCAATATTCAGTGCCTGTAGCAGTTTAAAAAAAACTAATTTAAAACTATATATGTAAATGTAAAATACAAATTATACCAACACTAATATCACTTTTTTTTTTGTTTTACCTACAACTAGGTCAAGAATCAGTTTTACGGACATCACGCCAAACCAGTGTGCTTGGCCTGGTCACCTGATAATGAGCACTTTGCGACTGGTGGGATGGACATGATGGTGTTTGTCTGGACAGTCAGTGATGCAGATGCAAGGATTAAGCTTCCAGGTATGCCAGACAAGTACACGTGCATTCACTCATGCCTGGCTTTCAGGCAGGTACATGTGGCTGTAGCTAGGATATTTTGAACTGAGCTAAGTTATGCATTTAGAGCTTACATCAAATAGTTTATTTATGTTTTTATGAAGATTTCTGTTCTGGTTGTGGTTGCAAGTGTGATTTAATATTACAGTGAAATGCTCAGTAAGAAGACAGACCAGTGCAGCCAAAGAAACAAAATTTTTATTTAGCCAAAAATAATATGATCTTATTTCATGCTACACAGTTTGTTTCCACACCTCCATGTTCACTTTCTCCTGCAATATTTAAAACACGAAATTCTGAAAATGACCGTGTAGGCAATTTTAATTTTGAGGAAAGTTCAGTGCTGACCTTGACAAATGCATTGATTCTCCTTTGACTGCTGTCTAATAAAAGTCACCAGCCTGTGTCTCACCAGGTGAATCATTGTAAAGTGATGCAGTAATAGTAGTTGGAGACTGAACAGCGGCTTGTTTGTGTGAAGCAGTTTAAATCAAATTTCACCACTAACGATAGAAAAATGAATACAGAGTAAAACAGGGACTTTGATTTCATTAATAGCTTAAGAATTCTAACTTTATAACTCTTTGTGTTGAGAATTTTTTGTAACAAGCTTTTTTTTTTTCTTCTTTAATCCTTTGAACCCCGCAGATGCTCACCGGTTGCACCACGTTAGCAGCCTGGCCTGGGTGGATGAGCACACTCTAGTCACTGCCTCCCACGATGCAAGCGTCAAGCAGTGGACAGTTACATACTGAGCTGCAAGCAGACAAACATCCACATCTCCAGGGACAAGGACTACTGTAGATCTTTGGGTTTTTTTTTTTTGTTTTTTTTTTAACTGTATTTTCACATTCTTTGCTGTCTGTGAACATCTGAATTGTAAATGGTTAAGGCTGGGAAAACCTCCCATAAAAATGATCTGACATATGTCTCTTGCGAATAACCTCAACTTAGACTGAGACAAAATGTTGAAATATATCAAATGTAACCATGAGTGCTTTTACATCTTTTTGAGCGTTATGGACCCAGAAAAATATTTGTAAGGTCGACATTCCATAAGTAATAGCTTTCACTCTGTTTCGCTGAAATCCTTGTCTGTGGTTGGGCTCAATGCATCCTAACTTAACGGATGAACCAAAAGAGTTTTTTTTTTGTTTGTGTTTTTGTTTTTTAACTCAACAAAATCATGTTTGAAAGAAATGAAACCTTTTGGTTACATTCCTGAAATGAGAAGTAACTGGTCCTAACTGCAGTTGCCTGTCAGTTTTTTTTTTTTTTTGGACATTTTACGGGGGTGGGTGTTTGCGCTTTTTGCTTTGTCCTAAGTTTCATACTTTTTGTGACTCACAATTCTTCCTGTTGGACTGGGGAGCATTAATAGGAACTGAAAGAACAAAGTTTGTGTACAATCAAGATGCTGTCTTGTTTAGTTGAAGGTCCTGTGTTGTTGCTGTGTTTTTGTTTGGGGCCCACTATGCTTGTCTCACTTTATTTTCTTTCCATGTCTTTATGCATCCACTTCCAAAGTGGAAGTGATTCATCAATAATAATAATAATGATAATAAAAAAACTCTTTTTATGCATTTTCTCTTTCATGCAGATTTGCAGTCTTGGTTTAGATGCAGTTTTTCCCGTGAGAATCTTGAGTTGGACATAGTTACATTTAATGCCCTCTAAAATATTTAAGATGAGCCTTCATGCTGTTGAAATAATTTGCTTAAAGCCTCTTTGAGGGTCGTGCAGCATGAACATTGATGTCATGTTGGGAAGTTGCAGTATCCTCTGAGCTTATGTAAAACTGCCAGAAACGAACTAGGGAGATGCAGCAGAGCAACTTCATGTTGATTGTATTTACAAATTGGGTTATGTTCCAGCTGGGTGTTCCCACATGGCTTTTTGTTTCAATTAATCTGCTGTTTTGTGAATTTATTAACAATGAGGGACGTTATGATCATATGATCTGTTAAAGCTGTCATTGCACTATAAGATTTACCACCACAAGGAGGAATACTGCATGTAGACGGCTTCAATGTTTTCTTCTCAGTAGTTAGTAGAATCTGGAGAACATGAAAACATTTGGATTTGCAGTTCAGGACCACCTGAGGCCTTGTAGATTGATTTCTATAGCACATTTTAACAACAAGGCAAATCGGCTCACTTCACGCGGGACACCAGAGGTACTGAGTGCAAAACAAACAGCAGGCAGCACAACGAAGACACTGAAATATAATTAAAACTGGTCATTAGAATAGAAAATAAGAACAACCTGAAACTGAATGTGACAGAGGATATTCTAGAAAGATGGATTAAAGGAAATCCTGGTTAATTTCCGTAAGTCTGGCTCATTTAAGTGAGAATTGCGTCCCATCATTACCACTGTAGTTTATATGAATCACTTGCTGAGTAACCATGGTAACTTATGACGCAGAACTGGCCTCCTGTCAGGTTTAGTTCAGCTGTGTACCAAAGAATGTCCGACAGGCAAAAACTGACTCTCGAAATAAAGTTCCAACAGGCAGATTTATTGAAAAAAAAAACAGACAACACACACACATTCACAAAAGAAACTCGAAGCACTGAACATTGAATTAGATAAAGAAAAAAACCTTTGCTATAAATATATATGTGAATATAAATGAATGTGTAACATAAGCATACCTTAGTGTACAGAAGTAAATAAGTTATGAAATGTCAACACCTTCCTTAAGTGATCTATTTATGTAATTTTGGCTCCCACCCAAAAAATAAAAGGAAAACCAAGAAAACTTTTAGTCACAAAAAACAACTTTGCATGTTACAGTAGTACAATTACAAGTACAAATTTAGGTAACATATGTGACAAAGTTGTGCTGAATTTGTTTTTTTAATTCATTCACTCATGTAGCTGTGGCTGTGGAGAGAAAGGTTTAAGTACAGTTCACACCACCAGCTTCTGCTGTGTTGGAATTTATACTTGCATCCTTCTCCAGCTTCACCTTTTTTATTTGCAGACTTTGTCGCTTCATTGAAGACTCAAGATGTGCTGGGGTCATATTTATTAATAAGTTGATTAATAACGTGGAACATGAGAAACTTGTTGTCTGCTTGCAGCGGTGCCTTTACTTCTCAGTGACTTTTTATATATAGACTGTGTGCATGAATTTCTGTATCCACTGAGTTGACCTCAACAGTTGAAACTGGACACGTTTTGGTTTCTTTCTGGTTTCTAAACTCTGCTGACTTTAGCTTGTGATGGAAATCAAGGGCAACACTTGTCTATCAAGTACAGCAGTTCCTAGAGTTACATTTAGGGCTCGGACACAGACACCTCGCCAGCATCTTAACATGCATTTATCTGGTCAGGAGATTATAAAAAAAGAAGACCTAAGTTCTTTACATTGACAGTTTCTTTCCACTCCTGCTTCTCCGGGAAAGAGGGTGGTGGGTGAAATGTCTGAAAAATAGCTAATTCAAAAAATAGTCCGAGAGGTTATGTTTCTCTCACAATGTTTATGCACAGTTTGCTTCTCGAGACATTCGAGAAGCTGATGAACCAGTTAACCATCCTCTCAGCTAACAGCACGGCATACATCACCATAATTTAATGCCACAAGGCTCCTATCAGAAGAAGGAGTAGAAAATGTAAAAGTTTTTCTGAAACCATCTTTTTTTTGTTGGAACGAGTCAACAGCTTAGCTGAATTTATCAGAGCAGCCTGTGAGGATTGACAGAAAGGTAAGTGGAATTTAAACATTCATGTTATTCTTAAATGTAAATGGTGTGTGACAGTGTCTAATAGTCACAATGTTTCTCTGGTGATAGAAGAGCATTTCAAGATCGGTTCCATATTTTGTTTAAATGAAAATAAGTAGAAAGTACAAGTCAGTAGTTATAAGTATACACATGTGTACTGACTCTGGGAACAATGAGCTGACCTGTTCCTGATGACCTAAGAGTCCCGACTGAGAGTTAGACATTAATGTGTGTCAGGAAGTGATTTATAAACATCAGCAGTAACTTAAATTCAACTGTGTAAATGACTCAACTGTCACACACTGCAGTATGAGGGAGCTGAAGTTTAGTGCTTTGTTGAAGAGACATGAGAAAAGACCATTACAGTTGAGATGAAAGCATGAATTGGTTCTTTTAAATCCTTTATAGATATGCAGCCTCAAAGTCTGGTTATATATTATAGGTGATTACAGCCTGACTTGACATGGCTGTTAAACATGAAGACATGAATTCACAACAATGCAAAGATTTCTGACTTGTTTTTTGGACTTGGAATGGATTCAAGGTCAGCTTCCACTTTCGGTCTTTTGCCTTTATTTACTGCATTGGTGTAGCCAGTGTATTGGTGCAAAGTCAGCCAGTGAAAGTGATAAATGATTAAGTAAAATAGTGTCAAATGAAGTTTATTTGTAACTGTAACAGATAAAATACAGTAGGTGGTTTACTGAGCAGAAAAGTAGGTAGTGTCCTGAAGCAGCATTCTTCACTGCAGCTCCAAACACTTTGAGTTCATGGTCAGTTCCAGGAAATTAAGTTAGCCAGCTCGGTCTCATGTGATAATGGTGTATTTCCAATTATGTGCCTCCATTTACTTTGGGTGAGGGTTTTGCGAGATAATTTTGGGTGGCGAGAGTCAGAGTGGTTGGTGAGTTTTCTTCTCTGTTTGATTTTTAGAGACTGAATGATCCGACTATCAAGTGCAAATTGACGAGTTTTTCCTTTTTCCTGCCATAGTCAGGACAGTGGGAGATGTTCTCCGTGCGCGAGTAGAGATACAAGCTCTGAAACAGTAGGAAAGTCAATGTTTAACACATTTGCTGACATCAGTTTTAACAGCAGAAAAAAGTGATCTCAGAGGTAAAAGAAAGGTAAAACGTGAACTATGGAAAGACCTTTGTAATGTTGGCAGAATCAACATTTAAATGCATATTTGTTCAGTGCAGTAATACACAATATATGATATAACATACAGTAGGCTATGTGTGTACAGTGCTGGGTAATATAGATAGAGAGTATGTAGTAGTTTACACTGTGAACAGAGAATATATAAGCTGTAATAGTCATAATATTTTTTTAAACAATTCAGACATGACTAGTAATAGAGATTTGAGATTTCACTTTCATAAATGTCTTCACAATGCACAGAATAAATTTAAATTTAAATATTTTTGTCATCTCAACTACTGTGAGTGGTTTGGGACAGTTTGCATGTGGATCCCTTTCCTGCTGAAAGGTCTATCCAAACCCTTGGAAACCTAATATCACAGAAACAAATGTACCTAAGTGAGTGTTCATCTTACAACCCATGGCCATATCTTTTTCCCATGGTTGCTCCTCACTCAGTTTTGTCCTCTGCACAGTTCATACAGTCAGAGTTGCTCAATCCCCGTGGCCACGAGCTGCAGCTATCAAACATGTCATGTTTACATCTCCGTCGTGCACTTGGCCCATGTTTATGATGTTGTAGGTGGTCATTCGTGCGGTTTGCACATGGCAGAAGCGTGGCTCACATGTTTGTAATATAGATAGCTCCCTGGCAGTGGTTTCAACAATATAATTTAAGTGCAGCCAAGGGAGAATAAAGCAGCCATTGATCATAGAAAATGTTGCCTGAGGAGAGTTTTTTTTTTCTAGGATTGAAGACTGAGCTCTGTAACAAGCCATAGTGTGTCTGCAACAGCACTACTAGTAGCAGCAACATTTTCCCTTTTGTCTAGAATGGCGTGCTTAGTGCATGTTTCAGAAAATTAGCTTTCATTCCTACATGCTTCTACGTATCTGATTTCCTCAGCAGGGCGTGCGTGTTACCCCGACAGCGTATAGAGTGGAGGTCTATTCTGCTTTCACTCCAGTCTTTAAACCATCTGATCTTGGGATGTCTTTTCCGGACTTTTGCCGGCTGTGTGAATTAAGGGCTGTAGCTTATGTGTACTAGAGGTCAAGGAATGTGGCAGAACAATGGAGCACGGACAAGCCAGAGGGAGCGATCTCCATAGTTGTTATGGTAGGAGAAACAAAAGAAGTGTATTTGAGCATGCTAGCAGTGTATTAGCAGTCTCAAACTCCTCAGTGGCACTTTATATCCACTGTTAAGGTAAGTACAGGGATATTCTTCTAACACTTATGACCTTAATGAACTAATGTCCTCAGGCCCGGCTGCCTGTTTACCAGCACAAAGAGGGAGAATGTGATAAAGCTTGGAAACATATGCCTTATTGATTAAATCAAAGCAGCCTGTCTGTTCTGGCTGCACTTTGAATTTCATCATAAGGTTCTTGTAACATTGACTCAACAGTGGGGTCCGCGTTTTGTTTTGAGTACACATAGCAGTTAATGTTCAACAGTTTCTGAATCTTTTCAAACTTAATGGGCCGAGATATTGTTGAGAGATTTTCTGAAACAAGAGACAAATGGCAGGTGACCGCAGTTTTTAAACTCCCCACATGTGGCCCACATCTGGCTTGAAATGTCTGTGTAATCGGTGAGCCACGAAAGTCATCAATTACTGGAAAGTATGTGAGTGAATGCTGCACTGCATCTAATCCGCTCACCCCAATCCACTCTGCTGGATTGAGTTCCTTAAAATAAGGTCAGCTATGTTTACATGATCTCTGTAAATAGCACGTTCTGTATCATACACTCCAATGTGACCCAACTGCTTGTCTTGTCAGTGTGTTTATTTCAGTGTCTCACTCTTCGCGCTAATGCAGTTACTGAGGCTGAAAATAATCAATAAATATACAGTGTATATAAAACAATGCAATACAATAAAAAGTGAAAACTGAAACTACAGCAGATCTTTCCAACGCTGTTGTTGTGCTCTTTAATATTGTGGGATGTGGCAATGTTAGAAAGAGAAATTACGTTCCTATCAGTCACACCACTGACACCGGTCCATTGTCATTTTGTTTTTTTTGACAGTTCACCTGTTTTGTCACACCTCTATTTGTCATGCATTCATGCGCATGTACTGTGCTTTCTGTGCTTGTCATCACACTTGCCTGTCTGCCTGCCTGCACCTGCCAATTAACCACCTTCCTCAACTCTTACTAACACTTACCAGGGGATGTTCTTCCTCCACCACGGTGCTGAATAAAACATTTTTCTGTTTTCATATTCATGCCACCCATGTGCTTTATTTTGCAAATGAGCCTAGTCTAACACTTTCTGTTCCTGCCGTGGTGCCTTCATTTGTATAACTGATGTTTAATAGATAATGGTGATTATTGCTGGACAGTGCTCAGTGCCTCTGCTAAAAGTAATGTGTTGTTTTTCTCAGTGTAGCAATGCTGTCAAATAATACAGATGTGCAGTCATTTCCTCTCTCTGAAGTGTAGCCTCTGACTTGCGCGATAACATCAGAAGTGAGAGAGAGACTGCGAGAGGGAGGGACTCAGAAAAGTTAATCATTTTCCAGTCTTACCGTCGCAGTCATGTATAGGTAATGTTGGGTCAGTAGTCCTCCTGTGAGCATTGGATACATAGCCTGCAGACAGGTAAGCATGCCCATGGTCACACGCCTTGCTCAATTTGGTGGAAAATGTGCAAACTTGAGATGTTTTTGGTTTTTTTTCATTTTCTGCTTACGTTGTGGCTTATTTCTCAATTGTTACCAACATGTATACGAGGGGTTAGTTTCTTCTTCAGATGTACAGCTGCTGTCTTTTGTGTTGTACACAAATGTTGTCCTCTCTTTTATCTAAAAAACTAGTTTGCATTTTAAACATTGTAATATGATTATACTTTAAATCGAAAATGACTGGATATCATTTGCATTTTTTGAGCAGAGAAAATGGATTTTAGACAGATCATATTTGCGCGAGGCAGATAGGGGAATGAGGTTAAAAATAAATTAATCATCATTATCAAAAATTACAACCATCTGCTGCACTGTGGGTAATATTTTCACAGCCTTAATTTGAAAAATGGCGTTTCACTTAGTAAGGGTTTTATATGATTAATTATTGACTTTCAGCAGAATTATTTTGCATCATATAATATTTTATTATGTTATCATTTTACAAGCCATCATCTAAACTGATGATGATGCAATACACGAGTTTGATTTCATGCACTTCATTACATAATACATGCACATTTACATGTGGTATTTGTGAATCAGACAGTATCTTTAATCAAATCATCATCATAGTCATCCTGATTTCAGTCACATACTTGCACATACATAATTAAAGACTTTGAGTCATAGACACTTCTCATCTGATTATAGTATCACATTATGGTCCTTTTTACTGCTTTTTATTCAAACATTACCAATGCTGCAAACCTCCCACAGCACTGGACAAGACTAATAACTTATATTAAGTTATATTTAGTTGGTGTCCAGTTTTTAAAGGAGCTATTTATATTTATTTACATTTACATTTGAGAGTGTTTCCGGTCTTGTGTTTGCAATATCAGGGATGGGGTGACCCCTTTAGTTCACAGGTCAATCACAGATTGCATCATTGAAAGAAAGTGCCCCAGAAAAGGGACTTATGAAGGGGAGGTACCTTAAAGTCAATATCCACAATGCCTGATAACCAACCAGGACAGTTAGTCAGATAAACAGCAAGGCAGCTGCAGCAAGTTGACTTGATGTTCGCACAGACAGATTCTCAGGCTAATTGTACATTTTGTCTCATGTCTCATCACATGCATCTTACAGTTAGCTCAGTCATCAGTCATATGGTTATTTGCCTGTGAATTAAGATGGAGTCTAAAAACTGAGGACAAATTGTTGAAATAAAATACAAAGTAGTCTTGTGTTTTTCATGTACTGAAACTGTTTAGTGATTATTTTGTGGTCTTAGTACAATTTATTAAGTTAAGAGGTCTCTGAGAGCTTGTGTTACCCTACATCTCTAACATGAAAATGATCAATTCGAAATGTGAAATTGTACTTGATGCTTTAACAACTCATCATTCAGGTCAGTAATGGGAGTTATTGACCACCAAATCAAAGTCCTGCTTTAATCAGTAACTTGTTTTGAAGGTAGTTTTGATGATGACTGTTTGATCTGTCTACAGTCATCTTATGAATTGAAATCACAGGGTTTAATTCTGCTCCTGAAGACTAACAGTCCCATCGATTTTCATTCTAGTCCTCCAGTCTGGGACTCATTTACATTCAGGAAGCTGACTGAATGTTTTTAATGTTAACTGTGAGGTGGGAGAGGTACTCAGCACTGCTCCAGGTCACCAACCTGAGGAAGCCGGGACAGTCACTTCAAATCGTTGCTTCTATTTGCAGTGAACCTCTAACATGGACACACCTGTGAGGATTTTTTTTTCTGTTAAGGTTAGCACTTGTTCCCCTGGACCCTTGGCAGACCTCCATAACATCAGTTAAAAGTTAACTTTAACTCCACCTGGCACAGTAGAAAGAAACAGACTTTAGAGTTCCAGGTGAACTAGAAGATTGTTGTTTTCTCCTCTGTGTTCAGATTGTAAGAAATCACACTCGCCCTGCCCCCTTTCCAATCAAACCCCTCGCCTCCATCGAAAAACGGTGACAGAGACGTGAAACTGAAGACCGATGTAAAAGGAAAGGAAATCTGAATACTGTAACTGAAAAACTAAACTGAGTGCAAATAAATAGATAAATAAATACATTGAAATTGATTTTTTCTTTTGACAGTTCAGGTTTAGTTAACTTTTTTCCCTTTTCTTTTCTTTTCTTTTCTTTTCTTTTTTTTTTTTGCACAAATGACTTAAAAGCACAGACTTTTAGCTTGCAGTGCAGCCCACGGGGCAATGCCTTGCTTCAACTGTACATTTACACTAATTTACACTCCACTAACTGAATTTCACACAATCTGCTGTCCAGATACCATAAACATGTTTTACTGTTGCTGCTATTCTTACCACTAGATGGCAGACATTTTCTATTTAAGACTCTTATCCAGCATAGTGAAGTATGCTGTGGTGTAGTATGAATGAAGACCATGCTGCTGGTAACAAAAAAAAAAAAAAAAAAATCCAGGCTTCAAACTGTTATTGAGGCAAAGTTCTTTACAAGTTGGAAAACTGATCTGACTTCGTAGCCTTTGTCTTTTGGATAAATCTTAAACTTGTGACCAAGCCCTGATCTATAATCCTGTGTGTCTGTGTGTCCATATGTGTGTGTTTCTGTGGCATGTAAGCACACAGGGGCACTTCCATTTCCTTTTCAGCACATGTGTCACTCAGTAGTCTCTATGAGAAATTCCACTTTCCCGTCTTCGTTGTGAAATGCGTCTCGTCTTCCTGTGGGTACTCTGTGTCAGCTTGCAGTCTGATGTGATGTGACCTTCTCATTTTAGCGTGCTGAAACGTTAACATGGACAAAACACAGAAGGACAACCCCGGTGACCACAAGATGAGCAAGTCGGGGAAGAACTCTGGAGAGGTTAGTGTCACTACAAACACTAAGGCCTTACTCTTACTCTCTTTATAGCCACCAAATGATGTCATCTTTTGTGACGTATAAAGCTAAACAGTAAAGCATTCCTTAAAGATAACTCAGCCAGTTGGTTTCAAATCTTCCAAGGCACATCCTTAAAGTGCAGGTCTGAGTTGTGCCAACTGAGCAAGATTACAGCGGAGAGCCTTTAACGCAGCTCCGCCTGTTCAGTTACTGCACCCAATTGTTTGTTGCACAATTGAGCCGACTCAGCAACAACACTTAACAACACCAAAGGACTGCTGTTGGTGTAGGTGGTGCCCAGTGTTTCCCCATGTGTGACTGTTTTTCACACTGTTGAACTGAGATAATTAAGGCTCATTGCTCGTTTTCCCACCAGCTCAATGAATCACTCAATTTTTTTTTTTTGCTTTTGTAGTTACATTTGGTGTCTTTTCCTATCGATGAACAAAACTTGATAATAATAATTATACTAAATTTTCCTGGAGCTGAAGACCATTAACATTTTGTTTTAAATCTGTCTAAGCTGATAAGAAAACACTATATCCAGCTGCTATACACTTATATACTACATTTATATCTGTATTCATACCTGCCTACTTCTGCAGTAAGAATGTGATGAATAAAATGCATAGATACACACACTGGCATTGTGTGAGATGCGTGTGTCCTGTGAAAAGAACATATGTCGGGGTCGGAGAGGCAACACATTTCATAAATAAGATATCCTGCAAAAATATAATTGGACAAATAAATAACACAGTGGGTTAAATAATTTACTGGTAGATTTATTGCAAAAACATGTTTTCCTTCAGCAACAATGGGATAAAATGGTTTTCATCATTTGATCTTTTGCTATTTGGATTTATTTGAACATCTAATGTACAGTTTTTGAAATTTATTTATCCTTGTCTAATGACGAAAGGGGATTGTCTAAAATGCCTAGATGCCTGGTGAGATTAGATCTTCAAATCTCACTTACTAACCACAATCACCCTGCAACCCTACCAGGGTATACTTAGACATGACTTTGTAGGAAAATGAGTAGTATTAGTAAAAATCCAAAAAGTCGTAACTGGAACAAAAATGAATGATTAAACACGATCAAGAACCATGAAAATAAAAAAAGTCCTTTGTAGTAACCACTGATGAATTTGATCATTCAAGAGATGAACTGTGGGAATCCACATGGATTTCTAGGAACTGCCCCATTGATGAGCTGAACACATGGATGAGCAGACTGGATACGCAGCCCATCTGTGCAGATTCCTAAAGTTTAAGAGTAACAAATGTATTTTAACATGACTTTGTCTTGTTAGTGAAAGTGCATGTGGAGATCATTAAGTAAGGAAGTGAACTGCACGTACATTAACAAATGAAGAAAAATTATACAGGGATAACCATAAACACATATACTGCCTTTACTTCACTTGCACCAAAATCACGCATGTCCTGTTATATGATACAGTGAGAATAAAGTACAGGCCAAGAAGAGTATAGTGGGCCATCATTTGTGCAGGAATAAGTATAAGGAGTTGTACGAATGCCATAACTGTTTGGTTAGTCTACCAATCAGAGAGCGATGCATGTTTCACGTACAGTCCTGTGCTGTTGTGGCTGATATGTTGAGAGTCATTCCACTGTGCACCTTTGAAACTGGCACCTTTGAAAAGCCCACTATTTCATGAACAAGCATTTGTCTCAGAGTCTGTGAGATAGCTCTTCAAGCTGACATGGGAATAAATTATCATGCACACAAGCATTGTAAAGGAGACAATGTCGTATACACACACCTTAACATATGCAAATAGCAAATGGAGGACTCTGTCAGGGCAGAGCTCACATATCGTGAGTGCATATTGCAAACTGAGTCACTACCTTTTAAATGGGAAAAAAATATAGATATTGATCAACACACACAGATGCTTTCTTTGCAGTAACTGTTGGCAGGTTGTTTCCAAGTTCAGTCACTTTTGGATAGAAATACCGACACCCTGCTAAAATAATGCACAGTTATGTTTTTCTACCTTCAAATTCAGCTCCTGTTTTTTTTTTTTTTTGCTCTGTTTGGCTTTGTTACCACTGACTGCAAACCTCATTTCAGTCAGACATGGCTCATTTGCTTTGAATTCTTTTTATTTCAGGAAGTAATTTAACAGATCAAATCAGTTATAAGAGGCTGCGCGAGGCACAGCATATACGAAAGCCCCAGTTCAGAGCCCAGTCATAGTCATAAGTGGCTGATTGAGTTCTGTTACACTTGAAATTCAATTTTGTGTCACTAATAGCTCAGGCCCTGTCTGATCACACATTTCAAAATGTGGAGTGGATAGAAACTGCAGCCTTCGGGTATGGAGTACAGGTTGAAACTTCTTTACCATAGGTATCAACATTTGTTGTGATTAATCTCTTTTGAAATTCAACCATAGGATTTTGTCCTATTTTTAAGTTGTCAGAGAAAAACTGTGCCAGTGAATCATTTGATTTTTCTAATAAAACCCAGCCATTTTCACCATTATACAGTGATGTCTTCAATTTCAAGTCTGGATATTCTTGAAAATCTCTATGAGGTTTAATCATGTTGTAAATGCAGTTAATATCACACAGCTGGTGAACAAATCCTTGCTGATTTTCTTTTGTTAGCTGCAGGAACTACATGGTGGGGTTTTTGTTGCTGGCCAACATATGATCCCTCTCTTTGCTCCATACTAAACATAGCACAGAAACATTTACTATATTGCCATGAAATCAGGATATTGCAGATAATCATGTTGTCCACATGAGTATGAATTACTTTCATAAATACTCTGCACCACCTTCTGGCCTAAATGTCAACCTTACACACAGGATATCTCATAATCTAATTGTCAGTACCATGAAATTTCAGCACGTCCTTTCTCCCAAAGGCTAAGAATGACTGGAATTTCACAACACTGTGGCCTTTTCTCTTGTGCCACTCGTATGACAAACGTGATGATTTTAGCCCCTCTGGTGTTTTTTTCTTCTGTCTTGCTCTTTTGTGTTATGGGGTTTAATTTACTGCTGGTGGGCCTTCACACTTCTAGTCTAATTTTGATGTATTTTTGTACCTGCACTGCCTCGACCTATGTCTTAGCGATGTCATTCACTCTGTCTAAACAACGTCTCTTTAGCAGCGTGACATTTCTGTTTAGACTGTGCAGTCAGAGTTCAGTTGTTACTTCCCTAAAAGACCTTGTGTAACAGCTGCCTGTACCATTTTCTTTCCTCTAGTGGCCTTACTTTCCTTCTGCCCTCACCGTACAGTATGTCAAACAGTGTGCACACATAATCACGAACGCTGCCACTGTGCCGTTAGTATTTGCTGTTTAGGCGGTGACACACTAAAGGGTGAAGTAAGGGGAATAACCCAGTTTCCTGGCCTAGATATGTGAGGTTCCCCCTAAAGAATTCCCTCGGTTTCGTTCAGACCTTGACATTGATCAACAGCCGCTGATTAAGCCTGTGGTGTGTTCGTGTTTGTACGACTAGAACGAACCTGTGTGTTGTGTCTGCTCTCTCATCAGCAGCCCATCACGACCTGTCTGTTGGTCACGGCCTTCTTCGGCGCCCTGGGATCATCTTTCATTTACGGCTACAACCTCTCTGTGGTCAACGCTCCTGCTGTGGTGAGTGGAAACTGTTAGTCGCCTCGTAGGTCTGCTCGCTTGTTAGCGCTTTGAGAGCTCAATAAACTTTCATTTAGATGTTGCTTCCAAAACTGGGGTTTCAGTAATAGATTGAACATTTCCATTCATACAAACACCAAAGGAAACTTTCTTTCTTTTTTTTTTTTTAGCTCAGAAGTAGCATCATAATCACTTCTAAAAGTGATCTTATCCTTATTCTCAGGATGGTGAGGAGGGAAATGTAATTAAAGTGAGCATTTGTTTACTGGGTGAACTTTGTTAGAAAAGGGCCTTCTGTCAGATCAAGAGGAGACATCAGCAGGAAGACAATTATTCACATTCAGCTCTACTTGGACTAGACTAGATATTTTCAGAATCTATGAATCTTTTTAACTGAAATTGAAGAGAAACAGTTTTTTTCCGAGGTCGTACTTTTCAGTGCGGCTTTCTATTTGTTTGAAGGTAATTAGATGCCCCAAAGGGTCATTTAATTAGCAGTCAAACTTTATGAACCCCAGCTTGTCCAATGAAAGTACAGGGAATGTTACAGAAAATGCATTTCAGCTTTCACTGTGAAAGATTTAAAAAGAGCCTCGCTGCTCATTTTCTGACTGGTTCTCAATATGAAAAGAAGAGGTAATGCAGTAATATAAAGAAGAGGGAATACTACATAAAGAGAACATTACGTGAATATCTTTATTTCAGGTTTTCTGCCTTTCCTTATTTATCATATTTTTGAATTATGGAGATTTTGTATAGTTGTTTTAAATATTAAGTATTTTTGTAGCCCTTTAACATGTTTCAAACCTTGCTGTAATTACTATTTAAATGAGTACAATGTGAAAAGAATTGCACAATGTGAAAGGAGTTACACACACAGATGGATCTACTAGTATTATCACAAGAATATGCACCTCCCCTCTGCTTGACAGAACTTTATAGTGAGTTTCAGCTCATTGTTTAGCTCTTCCGTCGATAAAGTGGTTCACTCTCACTGCTCTTACACTGTTGATTTTGGCCACATGCAAAGAAATAGGCTTTAAAAGCCCACACAGCAGACAGATGAAGTTAGCGACTAGAGCGTGAACACGGTGGAACATTTAACAGCTGAAGTGGCAGATATTTCACTCAAGAGATGGTAGAGAGCAAAAACCAAACTAAAAGAGAGTGACATGCACCAGGTAGCGTGAGGGGTGTTGTTCCTAAGTGGTGGATGTGAAAATATGATGATATGCCCACAAATGATTGCAGACTTCAATATATCTCTAAAACAGTGGATATTGATCACTAAACGTGGAAAAGCTAAAAGCATTAAAAGCTCTAAATATGTGACGCAGGAAGGTTTTACAGTTCATTAATTTATTTAACCAACTTGTTTCCCAGAGTAACATTTAATGTGTACAAAAAACCCCCTTCAACTTTCAACTTGCTATGATCACAGGTGCTTTCATGTAATTAATTAGATACAACAACACAAGGTTTAAAAAAAGAAAAAAGAAAAAAGAAAAACCTTTGCCATCTCCTCACTGTAAATGCGAGAGCGCAGTTCAGTCACAAAACAGTGGGGTTCTTCTTCTAATTAGGTCTTGTGTGCATGAGCTGAGCAAACCAGGCATCACTAGCCATGATTGGTGAGGTGAATTAAGAAAGTGAAGGGAAGATGAAAGAAGTGGGGGAAGGAAAAAAAAAAAACTGGCAGCCCTGACTTGGGAGTTGTGATCTTCAGTATCCACTCACGTTGGCTCTAATCTTGTGCTACAGCGAAGAACCATCCACGCTCTCACACATGTAATGCCCATTAACTACTATTAGCTGTGGGTGAACACAGATTCCGAGAAGATACCCTCATTAAAATATTGCCTCTGGTCACAATCATAAAGAACCAATTCAACACCTCCCTGCTAATTTTTCCCCAATGACAAACAACGTCCCAGGTGCCCTTGCTAGAACCTTTTCTTTTGGCCTCAGCTTTTTTTTTTTTTTACATCTGAAAGCAGCAACTGATGGGGTCTTTTCTGCTTTTCTGATGTATCACCTAGTGCAACAGTGCCCAATTGGTTAGGGCATTATTAAGTGCAAATTGTGCATGATGGACATCCCAGATATTCCTTGAATTAGGGGCAACCTACGTATGGGAGGACAAAGCTTCACAGGGCTCTGTTTGGGGCAAATGGTGACGAGGTTTGAGTGAAGAGCTGCCTGTTCTGTTGAGCTTCTGTCTAAACTTTTCACAGGAGGCTGGTTGTATTTGTGCCTGAAGGGCTGATTCTCACACTCCACCATCAATCTCCTCATTTCAACATCTCAGTCCACTCTCTTTTTTTTAAACCAGTCCCACAAAACCTGGCCATCATAAACATACACACACACACGCACACTCAAATGAAATGAATAACTGATCCCCCTGTTTCAGTCATTATCCTCATCCTCTCCCCGATCTTGCCTGATAAATTCATGTCCTCTGGTTTAAATGATACTTTTCCGGATGGCGTATTGTCTGGTTGAGTAGTTTCTCTTTCCCGTAAAAACAAACATATACATTTACTACACATTTATACACAGCAGGTCTGACACTGAAATGATAACACAGTGACATTCCCAATAGATAACGTGCATATTTATACATATGTTAATAATTTTGGATTTGGTTTTTGCAGGGAAATCTATTAGAGTTTAGACTCTTAAACTGACTTCTGCCCCGTACCAAGCTGCAGGCTTTAGAGCTTTCACTGCTTATTAAGCTTTGCCATTGAAAGTGTAAAACATTTCTTTCACCCTGTGATGTATTTTTAAAATATAGCATCGGTTACTAAAAGTTAAACGAGCAAAATTACTTTAAAGTGAATTGAGCTGAGAACATCCTCTGATCCCTGAGCGAGCGCCGGCTCTTCTCCGTCACTGTCGGGGTCCCCCGCCGCTCCCGCTGTCTTTACAGAAATCCATTCAAAGAAACTCAACAAGAGGCTTCCCTTGTTTACTGCATGTTTGACAACTGCGCCAGAAAGGAAAAAATCCAAGAGATGGGCCGCTGGTACGCTCACCACCCGTTCACCAACATGCCAAAGTTTATTATGATGGAAATATCTATCTCTGTGTTTGCCAAAAAGTGTAATCAGTCCCTTTAAAAAGAGGCTGTTAGAAGTGCAAAACATCCTACAAAAATCAAGACTGATTTTGTTCACAGCATGTCTGCCTGTGTGAGTCAGGCGTAAAATGTTGTTTGACTGCAATCGGCAAAGGGGTATTAAAGGAGTGTTAAAATGTATGCCCATTAAATTATAATACACTTGTAGCTTTTAAGATGTCAGTTATTAAATGTGTGATCAGATAAGTCATCATTTTAGAGTGGAAGCATCTTTTCTGGCCTGTCGCAGTTTTGGTAAGTTGTTACGGAAACCTGATTTACCCAACCAGACTTCTTGTTGTGACAGCAGTGGGGAAGGATTACAAGAACAATCAACAACAACTAGTGACAGTATATCCTCATATTCCAGTCATTTCATTTTGTGTGTTTGAAGAAAACTTGAGCTAAACTGTTCCATTCAAATTAGTGCCCTCCTTTTGTGCTGAGTGTCTTGCAAAAAGTTTTACATTTAAGATTTAAAATGCCAAAAAATAACAAATCAAATGAAGAAAAATACAATATACAGCTGTATATATGTATATATTTGTACTTGCTTGTGATATCAGAATCAAATTAAGGTTAGTCTACATACTAGTCAGCTTTCTGTATTTTATTTTATTTTATTTTTTATTTATAGTATATTCATACTTTAGCAAATTAAATTCCATATTTTTCATAATGAAATTACAACAAACAAAAACGGGAAAGCACATTTTACCATTTTTATTCCCAATTTATAAATTATGTTTTATAAATCATAATTTATATATTATAGATAAATTATACCACAGTTAATACATACATGAAAATGAAAAACAGATAATGTATGTTGTATTTCACCTTATTTTGCTATTATTTAGGCATTTCCAGTCTTTCATAAAAAAACAGTGCCTTTCTAGGAAAAGAAGAAACCTGATTCCTGACCTTTAGTGTCGTTTGGAGCTTACAGCACTGCATATAGACACATCTGATATGATGTTATATCATACATAACCTGCTTTGCCCTGGTAACCTGCTTTCTTATGTGGATGTAAACACACAGTAGGTCAGCAATAAATATTGAGATATACTGACTACTGGACTTTGAGCTTGGTCTAGGGTTGCAGGGAACAGCGAGGTCAAATCCTTGGTGATTGTTAATCTGTTTCATGTCAGTTGGCTGTCCGTACTGTAATGGAAATGGGGGGGGGGGGGGCGGGGGGGTTGATGAAACCAACGTAAAAACCAATGTCCTCCCCCTTCTTTTTATCTCAGTAAAAGATAATGGGACTTCAGAACTCTGTAGCCTCATTGATGTCACATCAAAGGTAACTTTTCAGTCTAATGTTTAACAAACAAGCCACTTATTCTGTTGTGAATCTCAATGGCAGCCTTACCTGAGCCATGGCAGGCAATGACAATACCACCTCTGCTTTCAGGAGCACAAATAAAAAATGCTCTCCATTTTACATTTCCATTGGCCTTTTTTATTCCAAGGCGCACAGGTTCTTTTGTGGTTTGATCATTCAATAGATTTTTATTCCATGACTAAGTTCTATAACTTCTAGTAAATACTATACATGCTTCTTAAAAGTAAATGAAATCAAGATTTAAAAATACAAATACAAGATCTTTTTTTTTATGTGTTTGAACTGACACTCATCTACAATGAGAGTACCTTAGACAAAGCTTGAGCTCCATTTTCTTAATGTAGCTGTTCAGTTTTATTGACATTTTAAATAAAATATACAGTCAGACACATGATTTGAAAACGATTTATTTCAGTGGCGGACATAAAAAATGATCTGCTATTAAACGCAATTTTCACAGGCAGACCAACGCCTGTATAGACTTTACCACCAGTACATTAAGACATTCACATTGTTCAAGATATAAATCATTTTTTTGTATACTGGCAAAGTAAAATAATAACCATTTATTTTTCAAATGATGAATGATGGATTTGAACGGTGACTTTCTTCAATGTCTTTCTTCACTGTAGTACATTAAAGTTTTCTTCAATAAGACCTGGATTGAGAGATACGAGGAGCCCATTGAAGCAGAGACAGCTACCCTCCTCTGGTCCATCACAGTGTCCATCTTTGCTATCGGAGGCCTTTTCGGAGCGCTGTCTGTCTCATTACTCCTCAAAGTACTGGGAAGGTGAGTCGTCTCGCTTGCACTTATAATCAAGTCTTGTACAGAAGTGTTTCTCCAACAATTGCATCAGCCTGGGTCCTGAGTCATAAAATGAATTGACACCTAACTTTGGATTCAACTCAGCCTGTCTGATGCTGTGAAGCTCGCTGACTTTTAGCTGGAGTGCGTCACAG
The DNA here is from genome assembly GCA_037176925.1 of Amniataba percoides. Taxonomy (NCBI): domain Eukaryota; kingdom Metazoa; phylum Chordata; class Actinopteri; order Centrarchiformes; family Terapontidae; genus Amniataba; species Amniataba percoides. The sequence goes on from JBAJHX010000096.1 coordinate 20,039,618, forward strand.
TAATAAGCTGCTCTGGTACAGTTTCAATTTAGAGGATCAGGTCAACGTGTCTAGACCTAGAAAACCATCTTATTAACCAATTATCTGATTGAAAAAATCAGTCTCCGTTTTAGAGGATCCCAAAATGAACAAAAGTACTGCAGTGACAAGACAGAAATGAGAAATAAAGAGCACAGAGACATCCACAGAAGTATAATCATTGTAATTTCAGATCAGATTGGCTATCATGAATTCATCTGTAGTTTTCAGGTTCAGTAATAGAAACACTTTATTACATGTGAAAATGATCTGAAAGTATACTGATGCTATATTTTTAGAAGAGTGGAGTGGAGTCATATCGTGGTCAGACACAACTTGTCTAGACTTATGAAACAGGAGGTGCTTTGCTTCCATGCCTGAAAGAAATTCTCCACTGCACATTTGCTCTTTTGCTTTGTCCCTCTGTTTACTGTCCACACAAAGATGAAACCTCGTCCCAGAATTGATAAAGTACACATATATTTTTCATTGGCTGATGAAACTACAACGCTCCCTCCTCTGGAGCTTTGAAGACAATGCTGCTGCACGTTCTCTGTTTTTCTTTGTCGGACTCTCAGCTGTCACTTTCTTTTATTACTCTGCTTACCTTAGGCACTTTCTTTCTCTGCTCTCTGACAGTCTCTAAATCACAGTCTGAGAGAACGGGAGCTGGAACGTATTTTCAAAATAAGAGCCCTTTCTCCTTTTGGAAATGGAAATGAAATAGTTACATTCTGTTCTTCAAGGGCATAAATGTTTTGGGGTAGTTAGAAAATACAGAGTTTACTTCAGACTGAGCATAGTGGTTTGACAACAAAGTCTCCACTTTGATCTGCCAGTGTGATGACTGTCCAGCTGTATTTCAGTTCCTCTGTGCAGGGCTGCAGAGCTGTTCCCCCCCATCACGCCACCTCAGTGCTCTGTAATAATATACCTTCAAAAGAATCTATTCTCCACTAATAATGAGGTTGTCACTCTCGGATCAGCGAAAGACTTGTGAAGCTTTTATTCTGAGTCATTTGAGAAAATTAAGATGCTCTAAGGACTCACCTTGGATCTCTCAGGTGGCGACCCTCACCGCGTTGATTAGGCTGAAGTGTATTATTCATTCTCCCTCCATATTGTCTGCCAGACATCTGTGGCCCAGTTGGTAGTTATGCACAATGTCTTGGAAAGGTTGAAATTCAGATGTCAGGGAGAGGAGTGGAATGTATATTAGCAGATGAGGACACACTGAGCAATCTGAAAGAAAAGTGCTTCATGGAGCGAACAAGAGGTTCATTAAAAGTTTCGGCAGCGAAGCTGAGGTAAATGTTTTATTAGGAGCCGCGCTGTCTGAGCATTTCAACACATCCACGTTTTCCATGTAGAGATTATATTGGCACATGCATTTTCTGAAAGGAAGCTGTAGTGCTTAAAACCCTGCTTGCTTCATCCTGAACCAAAGAGAGAAAACTTAGTGATTATGATTCTGTTATGGCTTTCACACATATTGGAAAGAGTGTTGCTATAGGCAGGGTTGAATAACGGTTACTTCAATTCTGACCAGACCCACACTGCTCTTGAGACAATCTCAAGTGTGTATGAGTAGACACTGGTGTGAGAGGTAAAGACTGATTTCACATCACGCTCCAGCTAACCTCCTCAATCCAGCAGCAACCAAAACAAACAGGAAAACACAATTTCCCCTTGTTCTCTGCAATTAGATAATAAAACTCTACCTAACAAATACTAGCAAACTCACTGGTAAATTATTATTTTTCCTGAGGTGCAACTGAGGTCATTTCCACAGCTGACTTCTTTGACTCACTGAGCATCACACTGAGAGGAAAGGTGTAGTAGAGGGTGGGCTGATGCCAATAAATAGCATACTGCAATTTTGCTGCCAAAAACGAGTCCATATTTTCTACTTTCTTTCTTCCTTTGTCAACTAGCTGACATGTGACCACACAGAAAAAAAGTGTGTTTAATGGGTGACTCTTGCCAGCTCTTACCAAAAATTCGTACTGAAAAGTTCCAAACTGAAGGGCTTTCCTTTACTCTGGCGAGTGTCCTCACAAACATCTGAAGGAAGCAGTTATCTATTTCATCTGTAGTCTTGAACTGAAGTAATATTGTGCACTAAGAAATCACAATTATATCCAGCAGATTTTCTGATTTAATTTTCTACAGCAAGTGCCAGACAGTTGCAAAATGACCACAGAAACCTCTGTGTGAAACTTCCCAGTTAGATTTTTTATTATAGTTTCTATTGAAGTGTAAATCACCAAAGTTTTGGAGACTGATGTTGAAAATGGTTCACACAGAAAACGGTGGGAAATCATAGATCGAATGAAGGTTCTCTGTGCTAATAACACCCTCAGGGCCATGCACTCCTACTGGTGTCTCTTTCTAAAACACCAGGTAATCATCTGCATATTCTTTTTAGAGTGAGCCTGATGTCTTGAGTCTGACTGTGATGTAGAGGTGTGAGCAACATGTGACAGAGTAGATATGACATTGCCAATATTAAGTTTTATGGCAGAAAATCTCAGAAACAGTTGTTGCAATTTATAGGTGTGTCATTAACAGAATTGCATATATGTTGCATTTCATGGCCAATAATCTTCAAGCTTTATCTGATTCTGATTCTAGTATTTAACTTGCTGCTCGGGTCATGAAGTTGACAAACTGTGCACTGTTACATACAGTTGGTGGTTCAATACAAATGTATGATTTCAACTTGATGGTGCTGTATGTAACAATTCTCGTCTATTAATCAATGGTTTTTTGTTGTCAATCCATGAACAGATTGTGACATAACTTTCTTGATGGTTACATCCCGTACTGATTTCTGTCTTAAGGACCCAGAATGGTTTTGCATGCTCCACTACAAGAGTGTGAAACTAATAACTTAGTCACTAACTAACTAAGTGATAAAATAGGTGAAATAGCCTTGATAGTTGCATAATAAAAACAACAGATTCCTCAATGAGAATGAGCTTGAGAAGATATGGCAGGGGTATTTAGTTGCCTGAATATTTTTTGTCGCTGCTTTTTGTAAACTATTTGTTGTCTATCCTTTATGTTTGCTGGGCAGCACTGTTGTAGAGCAGGTACTAGTGAGACAGTGTAAATAAAGAGATGGCCATCACTGAATACAGTACCATGCCACTCTGCCTGTTACTGAGAACTATTGTTTGATTGTATTTTGCCTGTTGAGGTAAATGGCAGTCGTTCACCTACAAGTATGCTCTTGTACACCGCACTGAAGTTGATAGTTATAATTGTGAAATCATCTGTAGGGGATATGTTCAAGGCACTTCAAGAGTCAAAAAAATCTTCAGATAACAAGTGATGTCATACATGTTCATAGGTCAAAGGAAAAGGCACAGCAAAGTGTGTTAAAAGCCAGTCATAAGGACCACCATTTGCTCTCACTGTGAAGAGCAGCACATTCAGGGAACTGCGCTGAAATGCACAGATTTACCAATAACCATGTGCACTGTTTGCCTGTTGCTCTTCATGTTCAAACATTAACTTTTGATTTCAAATTCTCCAAACCATTTCCCAGTGATATTTACACTCTGCCTGCTATTTGAGGGCAATATCCTCTTCATGAACCTGGAGTGGCTGATGCTATGAGTGGATGAAAGCTGTCTCCATGCACCGTTAGTCTGAGTCTCCTGTGAGGAGAAGAGGCCCATATTCAGCCTGGCTTTCAGCTCCTCTGAGAGACCTATGTTCATTAGCCCTTTGGTAGATCCAGACCCCGAACTGGGACACATTAATAGTGTGCTGAGGGTGACATTGCACCCACATCATGATTCATTTGTTATAGAGCTGACTTTAGGGTGAAAGTCATGATCGGTGTTGTTGTTCTCTCAGCGTTTAAAGAAAATAAAGCTGGTTTCAGCCTTTCTAAACATATAAAAATAATTCCAAATTGATCATGACTTATCATTTTTCTTCAGACACAAAGCCACAGAAAGCTTGGCCAATCATGTGGAGCATCCTTTGAGAACAGATATAGATTTTTCTGCTTTAGCGGCTCTGGAGAATTGCACACATGCAGCCATGTCTTTACTCTTTTAAAGCCACGAATGCCTGAGTGACACTTTCCTTATTCGTTGGTGAAAGACTTTTTTAGAAAATTCCACTGCTAGTTTTTGCTCCAAAACACCATGTGGAAGTCTTTCAAAACTTAGATTTGTTAGGTATTTCAAATATATATAAATATATATATGTGTGTGTTATAGGAATTAGAATATATGGGGTTACGTTCCAAAAATAATATTTTCTCGCATTTCTCTCTTGTTTAAACACTCTCAAAGTTCAAACCTTTGTAGAAACCTTTATAAGATGTAAATATGGCAAGCTGAACGCATTCTGTACTGTACAGGAGACACGGCACGGAGGAGATTGATTGACAATGACCTACCGTCCTTTAGCCAATCAGGACGCAGAACACAATGGGCGGATTCAACCTTAGCCAATCAGGACGCAGAATGCGCAGTAAAATAAAAAAGTAGGCAAAATTGAATTTAAAAAATCCGCGAAACGGCAAGGCCGCTAAAGTTGAACCGCGATACAGCGAGGGACCACTGTATGTACAAAATTTGTGTTGGAAAATTGAACCCTTTGCCTGTTTGTTGTGACCACATTCTCTTCTTGTCTGACTTTAGAAAGGGAGCCCTGCTGCTGAATAACGGCCTTGCTGTAATAGCTGCTCTGCTGCTGTCTCTGGGTGAGAGGGCGAAATCTTTTGAGATGCTCATAATTGGCCGTTTCATCATCGGGCTGGACTCTGGTAAGTGTTTAATTTACGATGCTGGAGCTAGATTCTACATTCACCACTCACCAAAGATTTTAAATGTCACCGTGAAGAAAACTAATACATGTTAGAGAACCATGAATGGAAAAATGTAATAATGTAAATAAAGTACAGACCTGTATCACTGAGTTCAATGAAAGGTTGCACAGAAAGAAACTTACCTGTGACAGAAATGTACAAAAAATTAAAGTAGTTAATTAATAAATATAATGTTAAAGTTCCCAAACTTTTTTAACCACTTTTACCACAAAAAACATTTAATAAGTGTAAAAGTGTAGATCATAGCTAACTGGATCAACCTCCAATCAAATAAACTCATTTTCCTGAGTTGCACCCACACAGGGAAGCTCACATTTAGTCTACAACTTCAAATCAGATCAAAATATGTATTTAATTTCTAAGTGAAAAGAAACCATAAAGGTCCAAATCATAAAGATTAATGTCAGCTCGTGGTGTAACCTCTCCCCAACGAAGATGAAAAATCAGTCAGTAATGGCAGATAACAAGGACAGCTTCCCTGACAAACCTGAATGCACTGATGATCAGAAAGCAACGAAACTTTCATTATACCTCTAAGTTTCCATTCTGAATGCAAGTCTCCAGTGAAGGAATAAGAGTTTATCAGTGCTCCTTCATCCCTGTCATTGTGGTTTATGCTATCTGCAAATTCTATTTGTTACCAAAAAACTGTCAGACACTAGCTTGGCTTAAACCGACTGCTTAGATAAACAAATCGGTCCTTGTATATAAGATTATCTGTGTGAGAATTAAAAGATAATTTGAGCTGGTTAATATTTGTCTAGATTAGCTAGATGTCATAGGAAGAAAAAGGTGCAGGATTAATATCCTCCTCGGCAGCATTGTCCAACTTCTTCAAAGCACTGTCAATTGTTTGCAACTTTTAAACCATGGAAATTGATTTGAGCAAAAAGCTGTCTAAGGATTAAATATTCCATCAATGCCAACCATTTCAAACGAACATGCCACCTATGTAAGTACCCATAATATTGCCTCACAATTCAACTGTTTAAGCTGTTTGGTATTTTGAAAAATTTGCATGATGTTGAATAAAGTCAGTGCAGCTTTTAGGCTGCTGGTTTGTCTGTGCTTTTGCATTTCTTTGGACAAACAATACTGACTGTGACAAAGAAACAATCCCGACATGCCTTTTTAAAGATGGCTGAGGGCTAAACAAAAAAAAAAGACACAAAGGGATGCTTTTCCCCTTATCAGAGCTCCACCCACACAACAGCCACTTATTTTTCCACTCAGTGGTGAGGGAAGTGCATTTAAAACACTTTTTCAAAAAAGCTGTGCTTCACATTTCCTTTGTAATTTGTTTTGAAGGAGAGCTCTGTATCACATTGCATATTGTCCTGATATGTTATGATATTTCCTAATAGTATTTCTTTTCCTGACAGGTATAGCTCTCAGTGCCCTTCCCATGTATCTGGGAGAAATTACACCAAGACATATCAGAGGCTCCATTGGCCAGTTCAACTCCATCCTAATCTGCTTAGGAGTGTTCACAGGACAAGTGATGGGGCTGCCTGAGCTGCTGGGTCAGGTCAGTGTTGTTGAGATTGTACATTGTAGGCATGTATGGGAGCAATGTCGTGCTTTGGGTGCATCTTCAGGCATTTCTGCTTTGCCTCCACCATTTAGTTAATGGATGCTGTTGGTAGGTAGTAAGTGTTCAAAGTGACTCAAAATTACATGGTATATTGAGAGTAAATCTTTCAACTCTAACATACATTAATTTGTGGAGTGCAAACTGCAATCACTTTATAAGGTACATAGTTTATTTAAATTCAGAGTTCACACCCTGAAGAGCTGTGGGACATCCAACCGGACAAATGCAGTGAAAGATTGTACTGTAGCTTATTACTGATGGATCATCTCGTTCATTCAAATCAGAAAATGTTGAGTCAAAATGAAGCTCTTTTGTGGAGTCTGTGCCATTTTAACTTGTAGGTTCAGTGACATGAGAGTCTAAACATATAAATCACAAATGCACATCCACATCAAAGAATCAACTTACAGCACACCTCTGTCCCTACCTTTGCTGGCTCCCGTCTTTCTCTTGGGCTCTACCCGGCTGAGTCCCATTTCATCACTGCATCATCTTAACCACTGCACTGAACTTCGTTTGTCGGCATCTTTTAATAGTCCAAACAGATTTTCAAAATCATCAGGAACTCAACACGTATGGTTGATTTTCCAGGCTTTAAAACAGGAGCAAATTGAACAATAAATGAACAATGAACAAATGAACAATTTGGAGGCCTGTGACATCACAGTGCCATGATGCAAAAATCCTGGTTAATTTTATGCAGATCTTGAAATGGCTTTGGAATTATCATTTGACTTGTACAAATGTTCTTTGGTCCACCAACAATTAGTTGGATAATATTGATTTAAGGGTAACAGTGTATGTCGATGATACAGATTTTATGGTCAGACTATATTTTACATACATATTTACAGACATGAGTAAGAGATAACAAACTGTACTTTGTATCAGATTAGACAAAGACTACAACTGATATGTTCTTTATTAGACCGGAAACAAACAATTAGAAAGAAATTAGAAACAATACACCTAATCATGCTGTAATTACAGACCACATATAATTGAATATACTATAGTTAGACACTGCTTGCTGCTTCACGTCCTTTATAGCCTGTTGTCTGTGGTGGATGGTATCTGAAATCATGACTTTACCAGAACAATCTCAAATACACCGTCATGCACGCGCACCCCTAAGATAAAAAAAAAAAGATTTAATCAAAAATCAAAATATCATAGTTGAACAGCTTTATTTTGACATCAAGTTCAATAAAAAAAATCCAATTAACTGTTGTTGGAGGAAGCTTAAGTGAGTGAAGTGAAATAAAAGAAATCAGTAATACTGTAATCCTGTCAGGGAAAGCATTTAGAAAAGCATTTACTTCTACACAGATAAATATTGCCAGACATCAAAATCACCCTTAAATCACACAGGAAGACAGAAGGTTGAATAACAAATTGAAAACTTTGAATTATTTAAAGGGATGGAAAACACTGAGCCTTAGGGGAGGACAGGAATAAAAAGTAAATGTATCATCAGTCAACCAGAACCAACCCAGGTGAGAAATCGATCTATTTGTTTGGGGAATTTGGAGCCTAAGCTATTTACTTCCATGTGTGCTGGCCTGTGCTCCTCCTCTGTGTCCTTGGTCCATGGAGGACTGTGGGGGGTGTTGGTTGGGATGCGTCACGCGATTGTGCATGTATATATGGGCACAGATATAAGCTTTGGTATCATGGTTTGATTTATAGCACACATCATGTTATGCTGTCAACAGCTGCGGGGTGTTTGGGCCACCGATGGGCCTATGTGACTGACGCTTGTTTGCCTTCTCACCCTCGGGCGCTGTTTCTGTGCCCAGCGGTTCTATCTTGACCCCACCCAAACCCTGATGCAGTGATGATGTGCTTTCTTCTCATTATTTGATATTTCAACCCTTTGTGTTTGTTGGATATTTTTGTAAATAAAAATTAAATGAACTGAGATGAACCAGAAGTGTTTATTCGTTTACAGAAATATAGGCACGGCTTTAGGAGCAACATGTCAATATGCTAGACAGAGAGGATGGATGGGTTGAGAGGTTTACAAAGACAAAAAAGACACACCGGTACCTTTTAGGAAACCTGTCTTAAACAGTAGAGAAATAATACAGTTCCAACTGTCTGTTGCCTACTGGTGAACTGCTATAGCACCAGTTGCTTTGCAGTTCTCCAGTAGAGCCTTGGATGACAGAGGTGTCTGCCTATAATGACATATTGACCTCTCTCTACCTCAACCTCTGCAGGTTTCACACCAATTCTTATATCAACTCTTCTATGTGTTGCTGCTCTGACACGTCCACCATGTAACCTTATGTCAGTTATCTCATGTGTGACATCAAGGTGTAAATTAGGTTTGGATACCAACTTTTCCATCTGTCAGTGAGCTGATGAAATGTCACGATTGGCGTGGCAGACTTATTTTTCTCTTCAGCTACATTCCAGCGGGTAGCTTCATTTCAACTCAACATCCAAGCTTGAGCTCTTACCTGAGAAGAGAGAGGGGCTCCTGCTTTCACACTTAATGATTTCCTATCACTTTTCGGCCAGGCAAATGAATAGCGCAGACCGCCTGACAACTCTCTGCCCATCAGCGTCACGTCTACCTCAGCTACTTAAGTAATAAACTCACCTATTTATGCTGCACAGTATGTGATTGCTTCTATCTGTCCCTTGTTTCAATACGATATCAGCAGGGATTCTCAATCACATCTTGTTTACCCTAGAGGAAATGTTATCCTCTTCCCCCCTTCACACCTTAATGCTCACCGTACACACAGGTTAAGCCATGTTGACTCGGGCGTACTGCTGAGACATTTTCATGATGGGGGATCCAGTCTTCATCTATCCACTGGATTATTCATGTGCTAGATTTTCAGTTTATCTTTTAGTGCCGAAAACAGACATTAGCCTACGGCACATATGCTTTGAAAGCCAAATTCAGTTGTGTAATGTGAAGAGTAAGCCAGTGGTATAAAGCACTCTCCTTCTGGCGCATTCTGTTGACTTTAGCTCACTGCTTACTTTTTGGCACGGCGTTAAAATATTAATGACCGAATGCTCTCCCCTTAAATTGCTTTTCCAAATTTAAAGCATGCAGTCATATCTTTTGGCAGTCGTGTCTGTTTAGAATACACGAGGATCATGATCTGTGGCTTAACTGGGACTTAATTATCTGAGGGTGACTTTACGTTTCTTAGGGCCTCGGCCAATGTATGTTTCACTGATCCATACAGCTCACTGTACTGGAGAGCAGTCAGTTGCAGACAGAACTATAATCAGTAGCTGACTGCTTCTCTGTTTTTGAGTGACTGAGAAAACAAAGCCAGTGTGCAGATCATCTCAACAGTGGCAATAGTGGCTTGTGAGGATTCAATGAGTGCCAACATTTTGGTGGCTAATTAACCCTGTCAGACATTTGGGCCAAACTGACAATATATGTATACGTAATAAAACTATGGAAACTTTGTACATATAAAATGTAGAGGTTGAAAGCAAATACATGATAAAGTCAGAAAATACATATTTAACAAAAAATTGTTTATCCAGTGCAATGAAAGATAGACGATAAGATGGTAGAAATGGCTTGGTTCTTATTTTCGTGTGGATTTGGCTTGACATTGATGTTGTTTTTGGCATCATAACTGTAGAGATAGTTTCTTTGTCTCTCTCAAGTATTATAACTTGTGTGAGAAAAATGACTTTGTAGCAAATATTTTTGCACCAATATGAAGGAGTTCATTCAAGACTGGGTGCATTCCTTCATTTAGAAGTGTAAACTTACAGTGTCCTTTCCCTGCCTGCTTTTAATCTACGTCGTCTGTTTGTTGTCCCATTTCATCAGAAATGAACAGAGATGCTATTTTATTCACTCAGGTTGTGTCAAGGGCATGGTTTAAAGAGCGAGTACGAGGCCCACGCAGTCTCAGCATCAGCACATGCTTGGTCGTGATTGAGGTCTCTCATTAAATTAAGCTGAGGTTGTTGGTTATACACAGTCAGCTTCGGACTTGATAAACTGCTCACTTAAACACCCAAATCCAGATCGGAAAAACTACCTCTTTTGCTCATTAGGTAAACTGCGTGACACGATCTAGTTTGCTAATATCGCTGTTATGAGCCACATTTAAGTAACTCAAGTAATCCAAACCTACTGAGTTTCAAAGGATAGGACACCTTGTAGTGAGTGGATCTGTTCCTCCTGACTGTGTGTCTCTGAATTATGCAAATGTGGGTCTTGGATTCGCAGGTTCATTAAACACATCAGCACTGGACGCACCCTGGTTTGATCCCCGGCTGGGGTCCCTTTGCTGCATGTCTTCCCCCTCACCCTAAAAACCACATCTGTCTCTGCATACCTATTGAGACCTATTGATGGCATGGGACTGTATCTGGATTGTTTGTGCAATTATTTGCATATGATAAGATACATCAAAGCCACAGACAACTAGACTGCATCCACATCCTGCTTTGTTTGGGGCTTACACTTTACGCTGTGATGTATGTGCACATCTCCAGCAGTGCTTTTGCTTCCTTTCCAACAACGACGATTAAGAGCAGAAAACATATTTCTAAGCCAGATTTTTGGATGAAGCTCCTTTTTACATAATTCATATAGGCCCATGCCTATACTGCATGAAAGCTCAAGTATTGTTGAGATTAATCGGTTTTCTCTTAGCTTCTCCATTTATGTACCATGAGTTTCCTTTGTATCTAATTCAGTGGAAAGAAAAATATTATGCATTTCTATACCATGACTCTTCCTTTGGATTAGAAATGACTGCCACCTTTTAAGCAACTTGACTTTGATGTCTGACCTTTAAAATGGAAAGGAAAATTTTGCCAGACCACAAATGTATTCTTAGCTTAAATCAATGTGTATTTTCACTTTCACTCAGAAGTTAAGTGAAGGAACAAATCGATACCGTTTGGACCCCATCTTGAAATTGTGAATCCCCTCATTCTTGCATTTTCTTCCACTGTCACTTGACATTTACACATGGGCATGGTGTCCGAGCTTCTAGCAAAGCAGGGGCTCATTTTTAATTCATAACTATTGGTTTGTCCCATCCATCACTTCGACCTGCAGACCACCTTTATAAATATCATATGGAGTTGTGTGTCTTCATGCAGGGACTTATGGGACGTTATGTATTCATATCACCTTTGTGACAGCCATCAGGCACCTATGTTTCCTTGTCATTTGACAAGAGCATCACAGACATATGTGACATATCCCAGGATAATGCCACTGCTGTCTTTCTTGCCATTTGGTTATAGGACTCAAGCAGGTTTCCTTGCAGTGGAGGCTTCTGTTAATGGGAAATGGTCTAAGATGTCACTTGGTGTGGGGTGCAAAATGGTGATAAGCTTTGACAAATGATAATTACTCTGACCTTCATGCTTAGCCACTGACCTTCCCTCAGCAGGGAAGCATGTTTATTCCAGTATTACAGCAGGAACAGGCTTTTAGCCAGTCTGTCACCAAACCCTCCTGAGACACTGAATTCATCAGCATGCCTCTAACACAGCTTACACCAGTAAGGTTAGAGTCAGTGGACCTAATGGGCCTTTATCTATACTCTCTATCCTTCATCACTCCTACCTTTGGCTGTAGAGGGTTGTGTAAATGGACAAAAGAAAATCAATGGTCTGTTATATGTGAGAATGGTCATTGTACTGCAGTTCATTTGAGATGTTTTTCACAGTGGGTATCAGAGTAATAGGCTGTTCTAAGGGACTTGATATTTGCTTTTAGCCGCAGTGTGTGTACAGCATGTGTATGCTTTCGGTTCTGTGCACTTGGATTGTACATCAAACAGTATTCAGCAACATTCAGGCCTTGTTGAAAAGGAAATGGGGGAATAAAAACATCCAAGACCTAGCAAGAAAAAAAAACATGTTTCCCAAAATTGTTTTTTTTTTGCTCCCATTCCTTTGAACCATACACTGTGCTTAAGTGTCAAACTGCCATCTTATTCGAAGTCTTATTTTTTTTCACCTCTTGTCGGCAGTGGAAACAAATTGTGCACACAACGTTGACATCATCATTTATTTGGAGATGAATGAGCCGGTGAACTGGTGAATGCAAATCCACTATGCACTTTCTATTTGGTTTCCACCAGCCCCTGAGTGAAATATCCAACACTTAAGATGCTAAATGCCTCACTCTGTTCAATAGATAATCTCTGATTGTGTCTTTGAACAGTGGGGTTTTAGAGCTTTTGGGCTGAAAACTGTTGCGTTGAGTGTCAACACTAAAGTTGGGATCCAAAAAGCTAAACAATGTACTGAAACTCACTACAAAGCTGCGTAAAGTTGAGGGGAGATTTACACAGGTCATAATTCTCTGTAGGTTCATTGCTACAAGCAAGCCCTTTCACAGAGCCACTCTATTTTCACATTGACATTTGATACAAAATATCGATCACAGCTGCTTGAAGTAAGTTAGTACTTACCATCAACCCTTCCTGTAAGGTGTGAATCCCAGCGTAATGCCAGTTCTCCAAACTATAAATTGCTTTAATATTTTAAGAATAGGACAGCACACACCTGCAAGGGCCATATGTCAATTCTCTGTACTGACAGAGCATCAGGGAAATGGGCTCACAGAGGAGGTGACATTCATTACAAACCGCTACAGGCAGAGGGATGATGGGCTTTTCTTCTGATCCTGACAGATCTCCACCTATAAAGTAGGTTATTCCAAAGGTTGAGATTCCTGTGATGTGACAGTTTTACCAACAATATTTTTCCTTTAGTGAACATTTAATGTGGAGGGAGTGTGGTATTCATCCTGATAATTGGATGTAACACAGATGTGGGCCACTTGACATTTCCATTACTGTTATCTGAGAAGTTACCTGTTCCCACTAACCCCTTCTCTTGCTTTGTCCTCCTGCGGCAGCAACCGTGGCTTCAAGAAACGCACCTTCTCCCTTGTCTCGTTCTTCTCGGGCCAAGGCGACAAAGATGCGTTTCATCCTCTGCTTTTGTACAATCAGATGATGGCGTACACCCTGCAGCATCTGCATTCTCGCAGGACATGGCGGAGAGAGGAAACGGAGAGGCTCTTGAAATGAAGCGATAAACCAATCTGCTTTGTTTAGTTCGCAGTAAACGAGTAACACTGCGGGTCAGAGCGGAACATTGTGAGCCGTGATTTGTTTTTATCACCGGGGATGATGGGATCAAGGCTCAGAAGCGAGGCGCAGCCTGGCCCCCCCCAGCTTACCCCAGTTTTAAACAACTATTGGTAGACACTGTAAGGCTTATATTTAGTTACTGTACACATGCCTGAAAATCTGTGTCTCTTTGCATGAAGCAGAGAAATACATACGCATGCTTCACAGGTTACACTTACCATGATCTTGTTCTGCATGTGCAAGTCATTATTCTCCCGTTTCCTCGCAATTCTCAAGTCAACTGTGGTGTTCTAGGCACAGTCCAACCTGAGTGTTCAGCCTACTGTGTGAATGCTGGATAGTGACACTGCGCCTCCTGTCAATATAAACCTCCCTTGATTAACCCTCCAGTCAATTTTTCCCTTGGACCTGCCTGACATTGCCGTCAGGATAGGAATAACGAGCGTGCGAGTGCAGTCAACATCAGCATCCTGCGTTATAACAAACCAGAAAACTATGTAAAAATGTGATGTCTTATAAGATGTACAGACGGCACAAATCAGCGCTCGCAGATTTAGATTAGAATTAAATCACCCACTCTCATCTCCAGCAGGGATAAGACGATCCACAGCTTAGCATCACAGAGACCTCTGGTTGTGCCACATGCTTTCATTCACACAGATTTAGTGCGCAGAGGCTCACAGAGAAGAGCTGGACTGTTACCAGTGTAGACAAGCTCTTTCTGTCAGCCAGAGGCAAAAAGTGATGGCTCTTACGTATATCCCCAACTGGCTTTGCTGAGAAAGATCATTAACCTCAAAAAATAGGTGAAGATGTGCTCCATGTGGTTCCTTCTCTGGCTCTATATTACATAAAATATCACTTATGTTCTTGTTAAAAGTATCTTGAAGCTTCACTTTAAGTGACTGCCACACCCCCTGGTGTTCATGTTCAAAAAAACAAAGCATAAGTGCCCCTTTGGTAGATAAAACATGATAAAGTGCCCTTTACAATAATGTGATGAGATGTGATGAGACTTCCTCTAGTGCGTTTCGCCTTCTTCTGTTCTGTTCTGTACGTAAGCTGTTGTTAACAAAAGAGGCATGGGCAGTTTAGTCATTGCTGGGTTGTTTGGTGGATGGTTGGACATTATTGAGTCCATTCTGTCAGATACTCTGTTTTCATCGGTTGTTTTGACCTGGCGGTGATGGATTCTTGTCAAATGGCTTCAGGTTCAGCAGGCGGGGCTTTATTTTTTTTATATATTATCTGTCTCATGTACTGCTGTCAGGAAATACTGACAGTTTTAAGACTAAATGTTTTTTGTATACAAGTTGATTACTCCTTCTGTAATCACATTGACACTGTTCTAATCTCGCCCAGGGTTTCATCATAAACACATCAGTGTCCAGTTGCCCCACTGCATGCAGCCGCCCCTCAGAGAGGTCTGCCACTGAATACACTGTATGACTATTAAAAAGACTATTAAAAAAGATTGAAACACATTTCCTTTACCATATTTACTTACTACAACATATTTTTTTATATGAATAATTATATTGGTAAACTTAGTCATGTATCATACATTTAATATACATTTGATACTCATCATGTAAAATCTAAAGCTGCACTATTAAGTATTTTATAGTAACAATAGATTGAATTGCTATGTGTAATGTGAGAGTTGTGGGTTTTAGTGATAAATCCAATTTGTCACCTAGTTCCCCTCAACTCTTTGGAGCACTGAAGCATCTTTCAGGTATTTATTTTGACTTGACCACAAATTTAATTCACTCCTGTAAATCATGAGTAGACAGTTAATTTACAGCCTGGACTGAATTACATCGGAGTTGTTAAAGAAAAGTTAATTACATTTCTTAAAAATTTTTACAATCAGATTTTTTTTTCAACAAGTAAAGGTTAGGCAACTGAATCCCCAACAGACTTCTTATGAGTTGAGAGCTGACATTTTCTCTCCAAAGGGCACCTTCTTTCCAGTCTGCATAACTACGAATATCCCTCTCCCATTTGCTGAAGTGACCTCATGAAACATAGACCTGCCAAATGGATGTGGCTGTGCATCCTGATGTCTTTCATGAAGGCGATGTTTTATATGAGGTGTGCACGTCTGTGTGGTTTTGCAGCATGTAAATCAGAGATCCTTTTGGTCAAGTTGGTGATCTCATCTTTCATCAACACACACTGCTCCTCACACTCTTCTTAGTTTTAATAACAAGCCCAGGAGGAGGATGACCACACTGCATTCGAGGAATGCTTTTGTATCAACTAAATATATGTAGTACAATGTGTTTGTGAAGAAACTGCAACTTTTGAGTAAAAATCTGCATTCTCAAGGTTTTCTTCAATTACTTAGATACGATTTTTTGCTTTTTTTTGTTGCCCTTGGGAAGTACTCCATTGAGAAAATGTCCACCTTTCATAAATTTACCAGGCAGTGATAAACATTTAGCCTCTGGGGCATTTTGTGGAAAAACTGTGGCAAGTAAAGGCACCAAGACAACCGAGGCGACTAATGGCATCCCCGTGAATGCACTCTTGTTTGGCTATTTGTCTCTACTGTCTCCATAATATACCTGTGATACTGAGACAAAAGACATAGTTTCCTGCATTATGGGGTTTAAAAAGGTCTGGCTCAGCAGATCATTTTATACTTCGTGTGTCATGGCGGTGACTTGGAAAAGGGCCAGCTCAGGTCTATTAATTCGGGAGCGCCCTTGATCAAAGTCATATCCAAGAGGAGGCGCCACTTCGAGCCCCCTGATGTGAAGATCATGTAGATGAATATATATATATATATATATATATATATATATATATATATAAATGAAATAAATTTATAAATGAATGAATAAATTTATAAGTGAATTACTTGAAGACCAATGTCATACGACCATTGAATCCCTGTTTTTTACAAGCACAGTAAATCATAGTTATGTTGCCTTTAAACGATTCCAGCCTGCAAGAATACAAATTATGATGATGTGCATCAACTTATTTCATGGAGCTTTATATAGCAGTTGTAAGATCATCTGCTTTGACTACCTTTGTATTTATGTATTATGACGCATGAGCTCTTCAGTGTCTCATGTTTTGACGTAGTTTGCTGATGTTTTCTCTGCAGGAGTCCAGGTGGAACTATCTGTTTACCTTCCTGGCGTTGCCGGCGATCCTGCAGCTGTGTGTGCTGCCCTTCTGCCCAGAGAGTCCTCGCTACCTGCTGATGGAGAGGAGGGATGAGGCTGGAGCAGAAAGAGGTATTGTGTATGCCAGCATGTGGCACCAATGTCATTTAAGTACGTCTGCTGAATACACACAGCGTGCAGCACTGGGCTTCAAGTCCTCCTGTGCTTGTTGTGTTGTAAGAGCAATGTCTTTACAATGATGACATTCACACACTTCTGGACCTTGATAAAGTGATTCAACAGAATGTCACTAAACTACGGCAGAAATTACTGTAATATAGTCGGCAGGGGATTGATAGAGTTACCAGAGACTCATTGATTGCTTCTCCTTTGCTCAGATTTGACAATTTTTTAGAATTGCGCTCATTCATTTTTCACAGCAGAGCTTCTGTGTCTAAAACTCTGAAAGGATAGGGTCAATAATTTAATCAAGTATAAACATGGACATATATTTTGTTTGCTGTGATCATTCCCACGGTTCTGATTTGGTGAAGAATACAACCTCATACATTAATATTTCAGATACAAGGTAATTGTAATAACAGAGGAAAAATAAAATGCAATTTATTTATGCCAAAATGCTCTTCTGCTTAGGTTAGCTCAGATTAGCTGAGATTTATCAGACCTTTTATACCTTATATAAGAATGATAAAGATGTAATTTCCACTACCATAACCAGAGGGATATTCTGATAGGTGTATTTTGATTAAAAAAAAAACAAAAACCTGGTGATTGTTTTTTATCTGATTTCTAAGCAGAGTTATGGGTGTACTTTATATTTGAACTAAACTGTAAACTCATGTGTTTCATGTCTGAGTGACCTCTGACACAGTATATTTGTCTCATTGAGACTTTATAAGAGTAACTGTAGTATGATCTTGTTGAATATGAAAATGCTGTGACAAGAAGAAACAGCATGGGGTAGAGGCATGGCTCAAACGGCATGTGTTAACGAAGTATGTAGGAAAATGTGACGTCAGATATAACTTTGATCATTGTGTCCCTGGGGTGGTTCGAACGCTTTGATGTCTGTGCCCATACATTATAGATGGGTGCTCCTCTGAAGGTTTGGCTCCTACCGTTCTTTGTAAAGCGGAACATCCTATTTGTTTCTTCCAAACTCAAAGTTGAGCAAGAGTTTAGTAAGGTCTCGGCGTCAGAGCACTTTCCATCTTATGACCACCACATTGGCATTTTAGCCCATCCAGACTTTAGTATTCTAACTTTTTGTTTGCAACTTAGATGGACCAAAAAACATCATTATAAGTTAAAAAGCTGCTTGTTCAGTCACACAGTTTCTGTTGTAATGGCAACTTCTTCATCTTCAGACTTTATTGTGAAAGTGTGTGGAATTCAAGGACACAACTTGTATTACCCTTAATGGAGAACTTTTATTTTTAACTCACTTTCTTTTTTTGCCATCTGTCTTTTGTTTATTGCTCCTCTCAGCTGATAAATAATTCCAACCTTGAGTCTGTTCACCAAACTGCATTAAAGAAAAAGTTATTTTTTTCCTCTTTCTTTCTTAACTGACACAAAAGTCAAAAACAGAGGAGAGCAAGTATAGACGCTCATAAATTTTATATATATATA